>ML785458.1:821478-860969 GCA_009831015.1 Picea engelmannii
GGTTGTATCCCTTCATTTGCTAGATAATAATAAAGGAAGGACCTGGCAATTTCTCTGGTGGACGTAGCCCACACTGGGTGAACCACGTAAATCTGTCTCTCTCTTGTATTGTGTGTCTTATGTGTTTTGTTTCTGCATTTGTTTTATTTTATTGCTCCGCGGTCCTGTTTTTTCTAACATGCAGGGACAACTATATGATTACCGAGTAAACCTTTCATTCCATCAACTCGTAGATTATTTTCGTGTATAATTTAGATCTAGGGAAATCTTTAGTTTACATCTCTATTCTGTCTTAGGTCTAGGAAGAGCCTAAGGGAGTTATCTCCTGCAAGATTCATTTACCCTACAACACCATTACCTACACATTAGTGATGTTACGATCTCCAATAATTTTCAAAAGGAACCTTAAATCCATTGGCACTACAAAGTGGTTTGAATCAATACCCAAAAATGCCTTGATTTGTTTAGATATAGGGGAATATGTAATTTCCCACTACAAACCCTAGGCTACGTACAACAACTTGCAAGCCACACAACAAGAAACTTGAGCCTCAACCTAGGGTTGAGACGTCACAAATAGGAGTGCCTACCCTTTCATCCAAGACACAATGGGTCAATGTCTCATTGAAGATTTGAACCTGGGTGAAGAGAGTCCAAAAATTGCCTCCCAACCATTCGAGTTATTTCCCCTTAACTTAAGCATGCCTTGAATTTTATGAAATGAGTATCAAAAAGGTGTAGGATGTCCCTAACCCCACATAAAGGTGGTATACCTTGACTTGCTTCATTGAAGTATCCCAAACAAGATATAACTCTAGCTATAAATATGCATCATTCCTTCACATAAATCGTTGTGCATATTAAAATTTGATAAAAATATTATTATTAATGCTAAATCTTAGCATTAATATGATGTGCATGTTAAACTAGTATGTCCATGCCCTCCTTTATTGTTTTAATCAAAAATAAACTTGATAACATAAACAATAAGCTTTATAACACTAGCAATTGCCCCTAGTGATGCAAAGGACATTGTAAAAAAAGTGATGTGTTAAAATGTAATATATATTATGTGGATTTGAAACATAATCCATGCATGTTGAATCATGTGCATTTACATTAATGGTTAGGTTTTCTTTAAGCTAAAGTATAGCACATAACCCGATTAATGTTAAAATATGTGTATGTACAAAATTGTTGAAATTTCATGGCTTATGTGGGTAATTGGCACGTTATTGAGCTTCTATGTAGAGGTAATAGAGTGTTCTAATGGGTCAGTTGGAAAGAAGGCCTCATACACCAATTCAAGCTTATTTAGTTCCGTAGCTCTATTCTAAACAATTCGATCACTATGTTATACACATATCCATGAATTTAGGAGTTTGTATTTACTAGATATTAATAACAACAATATGAAGGAAATGATGTCACGTGGTGGAATCTGGAAAAAGAAACCATTCACCTAACAAAAATCCTATCAGAAACCTTGAAATGATAGATAGGGGTGGTTGGTACCATGTAATTTACATGGCTCCTTCCTACTTTACCAGTCACTTCAAGTCTCTAAAAAAGATTTATGTATAACGAATAATGAATATTGAACAAGATTTATGTATAATGGATGTCCTATATGGATAACACCTTATATATGTCCATTGCTCAAATTAAAGTCATCTAAAATAGAAATCATCCACCTTAAATCAAATATCATCTAAGTTACTTTCTTAGAAAACTAAAGATTGAAGATGGCCATGCACATATTTCATTAGTTGTTGGAGTTACTACTCTTCCCATTACCCAAACATACCCACTAACAATTATCCTTTATGGTGCAAAAGTAGGGCGATGCAATGAGGACTATTGAAAAGTTGCAAAATAATTTTTGTTTTGGACATAAAAGTGTAATTAGAACATTTCGTCGAGAAGTTCAAAAGATTATAGCTTGTAAAGAAATAAAGTGTGGGAAATTACACGTTCACATGTGATTTAACAAATTATTATTGAAACGTTGCAAATAAGAAAAATATATAACTACTTCAACCTTGTGGCAACTTTGAAAAAATTCTCGTCTCCCCCTTTTCTGTCGTTTGTGGTGATTTTATGTGAATAAAAGACATTTGAAACAACAAAGAATGTCGTATTAGCACAAAACCCCTCTATGTTTCCTTCACGCCTACACAATTGAATACATGAATCTATTATATCCTTATTCACATATCTTTCTTTCAAAGGATTTTTTTATATAATATCCCTCCTCCCTTTTTAATATTTTGAGACACCCCAACATTAAGACTCAAACGCATCTAGTGTAACATGTGAGTTTCTTTGTAAAAAAATTACAAGCGCTACAATTCTACAATAAAACATATAATCAAAGTGCACTATATAAAAAAGATATGGATAAATTTCAAAAACATGATCAGTGAGTCTTCAAAAAGATATGGATAAATTTCAAAAACATGATCAATGAAGCTTAAAAAAAAAAAAGCTTGGAATGAAAACAAATGTGATAGTGCAACATACAAAACATGGAAATAAAGTGCATATTTCATAGCTCCTCCATCCAAAATGAAAAAGGTGGTATATAACTGAGAATTATGTATATATGGATGGATTTTTAGATGATCACAAAAATTAAGATATCACTAATTTGGAATGATTTTGTTGATGTATATTGGTGAATGTATGAGTTAGATGTTTTCTTGCATCTAAATAAGCAGACTTCATGAATTGATATGTCAATCAAAAAAATAAAATGTTTGGAGTATTCATCATTTTCTCATCGCCCTCTACATCTTGTCTTTGCAATGATTAGATCATAAAAATGTGTCAAAATATTCAAAAGTGATGCATTGTCCTCTGTATGAATTTGATTATTGAAAACAAACTCTAGAATGAATGGAGCTCTTGCAAGTCTTTGTCTAGCCTAACAACACTCGTACTCATCATAGTTCAATTTTGATTTGGCATATCGATATCCATATCCAACTCTCTTTCGCTAAATGTTGTGTTGTTTGTGAGATGGACAACAGAGGAAACATGGGTTGGTGGGCGATTATCACACCCTAATAGATACTTTCTATAAACAAATTGATATAGAGTTTTGTTGCATACAAAAAGAAGAGTAGAATGGGCTCTTATAAATCATAAAAAATGAAGTTTGTCCAAAGGGGATCGTGGCACCCTTAAATGTCGTGAGAGCAATATGTTAAAAAAGGTAATCGAGGTAGGTATGTGAAGCAAGATTTGGATTCACACCAGCATGAACTAAAGCAAAAAATTAGGAACAAGGTATGGTGGAATGCACAGCTAAGGTATCTTGGGATGGACAACCTATTGAGAATTGATCGGCATCTAACAAGAGAGTGAGGGGCATGGAATCCATATAAGAGATGAACGATGAGAAGATTATGGATTGTTGTAAAAAAAAGATCAATATATATATGGAGGTATTCACAAATCCCATCACATAACAAAAGACACAAAGGTCTCATTTTCCATTTTTAACTAAGGTATATTATATTTTGTGCAATAATAAAATATAAATAATATTATGTTTCAAAGGGTCGATCAAGAATATATGGAATAATTCTTTTTTTTAGTTTTGTAATATCAAAACATAACATGAAAGTATGTAAGCAACAAATTGGTAAGAACCAATTAATGCACAGAAATATTTTATGATTTATTTTGATTATGAAATGCATTTATACTCTTGAAACTCACATGAAATAGGTATTATCCCTGAAGAAGTTGACAAATATAATAAGATTTTATTTTATGTGAGGATTAATGTGTAATAAATACAATAATGTAAGATGAAAAACACATAAATTGAATTACTTATCATATTTTCAATTTGTTTTCCTATTGCCACCATTGTCGAGACAAACAAGAAGACATTAAACATGCATTTCTATAAATAGTAGGCATACATTAATGGAACCAAAAAAATGAATCATATATGTAAAATTGCTTTAAAAATAATCAATGACTAGTTTTGCATAGCTTAAATTGGTTTGACAAAGTCTAAACACTTTCCTAACACATAAAATAATTACTCAATTTTGAAAACATTATACAATATTCTAGATTTAGTGCTTACATTGTGTAAATCCATAAAGGATCAATACTTTTAGAAGAGAACATAGTGGTTTCTACTCAAGGAAAGGTTTGTCACATTGCTCTTTTAAGAAAAATGAGGGAATATCAAGAAAAATGACTCATAAAGATAAGTGATACTTTGTATAGACTTAAACCAATTTTATGTAAATTTAATCAAGTAAATCTAAGTAGGACCTTCGCAGACTTAAACCAATTTTATGTAAATTTAATCAAGTAAATCTAAGTAGGACCTTCACAAGTGCATTGAAGTACTTGGAGAGCTAAGATTCAAACAAATCTAACAAAACCAAAATCATAACACAAATATTTATTAAATTCAAAGAAAAAATTACAAATTCATAAACGCCAATTAAAGATGAGTCAGGGCCCCATAGGAAAAATTTATAACATCCCTAAATTCAAAAGGAAACAAGCACGCGATAAAAACAACACTTGTCATACTATATTCAAAACCTTATTTTGCGGAAAGTAGTATTGTGTAACCAACTCATACATTTTATCTTCTCACACAATGTAAGCATTCAAGTCCCTATTGTTCCCTATTCATTTTCTTTGATCCCAATCAATAAACAACAAAAACAGTGACAAGAAAAATGATGCAACCAAAATGTTAACATGCATGACGTCTCTAGTTTGAATTTAGCAGAGCTTCGCATCCCTCGTATGCATCACGAAGCATGGCCATTGAGAATTAGATTTGTTTATTCTTGATATAAGTGTGGGATCTCCTCCTATGGTTTAAAGCACACTCAATGTGCATGAAGAAACAAAGAAAAAAATGCAAACACCAAAAACACATATTTCTTACAAATAATGTTTTGTTGCTTCTACCACTGCACACTTGGCTTGGCTTGGAAGGCAGTATCTCTTATTTAATCCTATTATTTTGTGTAACATGTTGATTGGGATGACATGAAAAGAAGAAGAAAAAATTGGCATCTCTCCACCTATGGTTTACAGTGTGACAATTGTGAATGAAGAAGGGGAGAAAATGCAACCATCAACAATGCATATTTCTTACACACAAGGTTTTGTTGCCTCTATCACTAGCATGTGGCTTGGCTCAAAAGGCAGAGTCTCTCATTGAATCTTATTATATCGTGCAACATGCCAATTGAGATGATAAGAAAAGAATTAAAAAAAGATAAATATTTTACATTTTAAACCTTTTCTAATTTGCCATCACCAAAATTCAGCCAAACAAAATGTGCCAAAATTGTAATTTTTAATAATTGAAATTGTTATTTTTAATAAAAAAATGGTTTTAACACTCTCAAATAACTTTTATACAATTTAAATTATGTAATATTAATGTGATATATGTTCTTCCATAATTCAAAATTACTATTATCAAATTTAAGAAGAAAAAAAATGAAATTCTAGTTTCATAGAAAGAAGCTCATTCATAACATATTTGATTTAAAAAAATAAAAAATAAAAATTATTAAAATATAACAACTCAATAACATATTTAACTTACTAAAAAATAAAAATTATTAAGATATCACAACTCAATAACATATTTAACTTACCAAAAAATTAAAAAATACTAGGATATAACAACTCAATAACATGTTTAACAAAATACAAATTATCACGATATAACAACTCAAATTATGTACACAAGTGTTTTCATGAAAAAAGAGCCATGAAATGTGTTTACATTAAGGATAACTTTGACTTTCCTTAATACATTAAATTAATGTGGTTGTAAAAGTCCATTGTGAGGTGAGCGCATCGCTTACTATGCCTTTTAAATTGGTATTCACGTGCACAATCTTGGAAATTTACAACCACAAAGACTTGGAAATTTACAACTTTGATATTGCATCTTCAATCAATGGGTTTTTTATTAAGCGTATTATAAAAAAAAATTAAATGATTTTAAAAATTTTATTTTCATTGGAATTTAGCGAAGTAAAAAATTAATAAGAAATATGATTTTAAGTTGTTTTAAAAGAATTCAAAGTTTATTTTCAAATATTCCCAAAATCCAACTGTACCTTTGAAGAAACTTTGACTTCACAGTAGACATCTCAATTTTTACTATACATCATTCTAAACTTCTCGATTTTTACTAGACATCATGCTAAACTTCTTGAAGAGCTCTTGGGCATACCTCGTTTGGGAAATAAAGATGGAATCTTCTTTGTGCAAGAACTTGATTCCCAAACAACAATGAAGCTCTTCAACATACCTTGTTTGGGAAATAAAGATGGAGTCTTCTTTCTCTTATAAGTGGAATCTCAAACAACAATGAAGTAGCATTGAGTTTATCATCTAAGTCCATTTCTTCCTTAATTATATCACCTATATCATTCTCACTCTTTGTAATTATGAGATCAGTAACATAGTCACCATCACCAAGTCCTTCTCTTCCCTCTGAGTTTCATTTAAAGATTAGGATATAAGGTGCTCTTTTGAAATCCATTATTTGTGAGATGGTTATAAATTTTCTTGCACCATGTTCCAGAGGGTTATTTTAAGCTATACAAAGACTTCTTCAATACACAAACAAGATGTTCCTCGACTTTGACCTTACAACCTTGTGGTTGCTTCATGTATATATAGACTTCTTCAACATGAAGAAGAAGTTCCTCGACTTTGCTTGCCTCTTGTACATATCATGTTCCATGTCATTGCTCAAGAAGTCATCTTTAAATTCATTTGGTGTACCTTCCATCTAAGCTATGTTGTTGCAAGCACGGTCATGAGTTTGATTACCACCATTTTGGATGTTGTGAATATCTCATCATAGTCAATCCCCTCCTTTTGAGCCTACCCATTTTCCATTGACCTTCCCTTTACCATTGAGCTTTCCTTGTGCTTATCAATGGATACATCTACCTTGTCCTTTTGTTTATAGAATCATTTATAAATAATGGTTACTTTCCCTAAAAGTATTTCAACCAATCTCAAATGTTATTTTTCATCAAGGAGTCAAACTTTAATTACGTTGCCTTATCTTAGACTTCAACTGCATAGGCCTCTTTAGATGTTTCTGATTCCTTAAGATAACTCAACAAAGTGAGTTTGGTATTTTCCCTTGGACCTTATGCCGCCTTCGTTCTTTTGAGTTGTTTCATCTTTCGTGACTCCTAAGGTTTTGTCCTTTTTTCCTTAGGTACATAAGCATAAGCAAGGCATCCAAAATCTCTAAAAAGCTTGACATGTGGCTTTCTAAACAATCAAGCAGGAGATCCATTCAGTGCACCTTCCATATTTAATCATACAATTCTCATTACTCTTTCTGATAACTAATTGTGATTGGAGTAGTAGTGTCTTCTTGATAATTTTGATCATAGCATATCCTTGTTGCTTCCTTTTCACATATGCATTGCAAAAGACACTTTTTTATTATGAGAAAATTGTATAATCACATATGATATTTGAAGTATTTTTCTTAGCATTTGACCCCAATATAAAATGGTATGGCCTCTTGGGTTGTTTGCTTGAAGCATTCTTGTGGATCCTTGACACTCTTGTTGGCGTAAAAGGAAACACACCCCTCTGCAAATAGAGTCACAAAATAGAAAGCCTCTAATCTACAATGTGTTTCAACATGTAAAAGAAAATACATTGCCCTGCCATGAGTACAATCACAACATCATCTCAACAAAACACAAAATATACAAGAATTTAAGCAGAAATCCTGAAGAAAAAACTGTTGTCCAATAGATCGATCAATCTTTTTTATTAGTCATTTAGCATAATTCCTACAACACATTACAAAGATATGGTGTTTCCAAGCCAAAGGCCATGGCAGCCCACCCTTGTTCTTTTAGTTCTAAAGTGCTCTCTCTCTTTTGGCTCATGCTCAATCGTATTCATCTCTTTGGGTCACCATTGTCGTTGATGCTTTGCCTTCTACCTTCCATCTTCTTGTCATTCCCTTCCACTACATTGAGCATAATTGCAGAACCTTCAATCTGCATTGATGTTCCAACTTAACCTAGCATCCACACGACATATTCATATTCACCAACTCCTCCTTCATATCATTGCTTGAATTTTCTATTCCTTTCGATGCTCTACTAGTCAACATATACATATCCCTAACTTGTCATTGAGCCATCGAACATTTCCTATCGTGATGCCTTCAGATCCTCATGCTCTAATATGATGTATACCCTTCTTCCTAGGTGAATCCAATTATTGTAAAGTCCTCCAATGCAGTCTACCAATATCAAGCGGGTCCCACCTTGAGGCATTGAACCTCCATTGACAATTCCTCTAAAACATAAAGTCATCTCCCTCATCATCCCTAATTTCTCTCTTTATGTCGAGGTCTCAATACCTTCACTAATTAAGGGTCCATCGTTCCTTCCCCATTGCTCAGATACTTTACTGGAGTATTGCGACCTCGAAGCTCTTTCTTAATTTTGTGAAAACCTTCAACTGTTATGATCTTCGATAACACTTGTCCAGCTTGTTGTCATAAATGCCTAGACTCTTACACACCTTGGGTCCCACCTTCACCTCAGCTCTTAGGAACTTTAACCACTTCGTTGGCTCCATATTTTGATCAAGGTTATATGACCCCTTTTCCACGTCAACAACAAATGCACACCGAGGAATGCCTACAAGAAATTCCCACCATGGCAAGAAAACCCTGCCAAGAGGCAGAAATGCCCCTAGGGATCAACAAATGCAAACCTAATAACTCACCAACAACTTTATCATATGCACACCTAATAACTCACCAACAAATTTATCATATGCACACCAATTCTTAAATAAGTATGCCAATGGTTTTACTTTGTTTCCCCCGAACTCTTCATCTCTTCGTCTGCACAAACACTTCATTCAACCATATTTTAAGGGGTGTCTTCATTTACATCATAATGCTCCTGCATTAGACTCCCCGAGTTATTAAAATCACACCATGTGCTTACAAATACAATCACATCTTCAACTATTGCTACAATCTTCTTCCTCAATGGTGTAGTCTCCTTTCGCATTACAACCTCTATCACTTTTACCTTCTCCATCTTTTTTTCCCTTTTTATGCAACTATCATTTTTTATATTGTTGTCTTTGTCCCGCTTACATCACCATCACATCTCTATGCACTACCACATTTTATTTTTACCTACATAACCATCACCTCTATATTGTAAATGTGGATGAACCTGCATAGATAAGATCTAGCTAGCAAAAATACATACACAGTTTGCAAAGAAATGAGAAAAGAGGGAAACAGGAGAGAAAGAATGGAAGAATTCTATTAACCAAATGAATGAATGATAATTTACACATGATATACTTTGTATAACTCAACTAATGTGCATTGGAGGAGAAGCCAATGTGCCATAGTGGTGGTCTAGAGTGATATGGAAACACACCAGAAGTTACGGGAGTAAACTGCCACATAGTCTAGTCTCTCAGGCAGTTACGAGAGTTAACTGCCACCTAATCTGAGTTAACTAGTCTCTTATTCTTCAATTAACTAATTGAAACAGAGTGAAGTGAGGAGGAGATCAATGAATTATGAGTAACGCACTACTCTGGTGATAATCCCAAGGACAATGTGCATTAGTTGGTGATGATCCCAATGTCACATGGCGATGATCCCAATGTGGAATCTAGACTCCACTTAACAGATCAAATTGAAGTGTGAACTAAAGAGAATATTCTCCTAAAGGAATATTCTACCTAGACTATTGGAGACTGAATAATGACTAATAAACATAGAGAAAACCTTAGGAAAAAGAATTCCTAGGTGTGTGTGAAGTATTTCCAACACCCCCCCCCCCCTAAACATCATTATGGTGAAAATAAAGAATGGGTCTCGGCAACAAGGCCATGTTAGGTACCCAAATACAAAAGATACACTAAAATAAACGAGGAAATAGGGAAAACCTCGTGGGAAAAACCCCCCTCAAAGTACAATGTATGTAAAAACAGAAGAACTGACAGTTGCTAGGCAATTGTGTCATTCACTCCAAGACGACTACGCAGATAATGGAACTTCTGCTTAGTGAAGGTCTTGGTGAATATGTCTATAGTTTGTTCTACTGAAGGACAAAATTGCAAGTCGATGATCCCCTCATGTACTAAGTCCCGAATGTAGTGCATGTGGATCTCGATGTGATTCATCCGCTGCCTCTGAACTGGATCTCTGCAGAACTTCAAAGTGCTCTAATTGTCGCACCAGATGACAATCGGTTGATGAAAATGAATGCCCAACTCAGTGAGAAAATGTTGTAGCCACATAGCCTGAATGGTTATGTTAACTACCTCTCTGTACTCTGCATCTTTTGAAGATAGAGCAATAGCATCCTGCTTCTTGCTCGACCAACAGATGGGCTCGGAACCCAGATTGAGTGAGTAACCAGATGTGGACTTGTGATCAATGTTATAGCCAACCCAATCAGAATCAGTGAACTCGATGAGGTCCAATGTAGATTTTGTTGCATAGTGAATCCCAAAGGTGATGGTGCCTTGTACGTATCGAAGGATACGCTTTGAATCCTTCCAATGTAGCTCATGTGGCTCTTGCATGAACCTGGAGACTGCTCCAACTGCATAGGAGAGGTCTGATTTGGAGTGTGTGAGATACAACAAGCTCCACACTTGTTTGTACATTGTGTTGTCCACCAGTAGAGTGTCCCCGCCATCCTCAATTCTAACTCTTGATAGGAAAGGAGTCGGGGCATACTTGCAGTTTGTCATATGAAATCTCTCGAGGAGATCTCATGCATACTTGGTCTGAGTCAGTTTGATGCATGATGCATCCTAATTGATCTAGAGTCCAAGGAAGAAATGTAGTGGACCCATGTCCGTCATCAAGAACCTGTCATGTATAATCCTCTTGACTGCAGCAATCGTTGAAGTCGAGCAACCGGTGATCGAAAAATCATCAACATACATAACTAGGAGTAGGAGTGAATCAGTTGTCCTGAGCATGTAAACATTTGGGTTTGACTTACAACGTACAAAGTTATGTGACAGCAAGTAGGAGTCCATCTTGGCATACCATGCCCTCGGAGCCTGCTTGAGGCCATAAAGAGACTTATTCAGTGGACAGACCAAAGATGAATCCTACACAAATCCCTGGGGTTGCTCCATATAGATCTCCTCATAGAGATCATCGTGAAGAAATGCATTCTTCACATCCATCTGATGGACATCCCGTCCCTTGGCTACCGCAATGGCAAGTGCCAAACGTATGGAATACATATTCGCTATTGAAGCGAAGGTCTCGTCATAGTCAATATCGTGCACCTGCTCAAAGCCTTTGGAAACTAGCTCGGCTTTGTATCTACTAACATGTCCATCTACTCCGCTCTTGGTCCTGTAGACCCATCTGCACCTAACAAGTTTCCTTCCTGAAGGAAGGGGAACCATATCACAAGTCTGGTTCTCGAGGAGGGAGTTGTACTCCTCCTGCATGGCGGATTCCCAAAAGGGATTCCCGACAGCCTCGCTATAGGACTGTGGATCTAAAGACTAAACCAAGAAAAGATGTCTGGGTGGCATCAGTTCAGTGGAAATGAGTGCAAGAGGAGGCTCCTCAAAATCAAATCGATTCCTGGTATCAACTAGATCCCCAACAAGATCTCATGCACCCTGAAGAGTAGTCTTGGCCCACTTGGGCCTCGGCTCTAGCTCTGCAACTGAATCTGTGTGCACTGACTCTGCATTTGACTATACTGACTCAGTATTTGAATCATATGAATCCTATGAATTAGAACTCTCATCTGAAGAAGAATCGGCATGTGCATGTTCATCATCTCTGACAAGTGGAAGAACAAAAGTGTCTGCATGCGGTTGTTGAGGTACATGTGAGACACTTTCCTTGAATTGGACACTATGTTCAATGATGAGTCGGTCTGAGGAAAGATCAATGACTATGTATCCCTTCACACCGTCGGGGCATCCAACAAAGATACACTACGTGATATGTGGATCAAGTATATTCCTCTTCTAGAGGGAATCATAGCCCATGCACGAGAACTGAATATACGGAAGTGGGTCACATCTGGTTTGAGGCCACTCCAAGCCTCGTAGGGGGTATTATCCTTGACATATCTATGGGGAGATCTATTTTGGATGTATGTTGCAAAATTAAGTTCTTCAAACCATAATCTTTGTGGAAGTGACTTTTCATGTAGCATGCAAGATGTCATCTCTTTCAGAGATCTATTTTTCCGCTCAGCAACTCCGTTTTGTTGCGGAGTATAAGGAACAATGTGTTGCAACTGAATCTCAGCCTCATGACAAAGATTTTGTATCTCATGGTTGATATACTCGCCCTCGTTATCTATTCGTAGGACTTTGATCTTCTTTCCTGACCGTGTCTCAACAAGGGCTTTGAAATCTTTGAGGTGTTGAAAGACCTCTAATTTTTTCCTAAGAAAGAAAATCCATATGAAGCGTGAGAAATCATCAACAAAAATGAGCACATACCTTGCTTTAATGATTGATGGATGCGGAAAAGGGCCCATGAGGTCACTATGGATCAAATCCAAAGGAAATAAATCCTTATGAGTCTTTCCTTTGTCGAATTTCTCTTGAGGGTGTTTTCCAAGAACACATCCCTCACAAATTCTTTTGGAGAAGTGGATGTCAGGTAGACCATCAACCATTCCCTTTTCGTTGAGTTGTTACATATATCTAAAATTTAAATTCTCAAACCTTTCGTGCCATATCCTACTTCTTTCATCAGCATGGGTAAGCAGTAATGTAGAATCTGGTTCAATAAATTCAAAAAATGTGTAGAGTCTGGATTGATGATTTACCTCACCAATAGCAACCCTGGAATTGGTTTGCGTGTCATAGATATCCATTGCATCAGGTGTGAATATTACTCTTTTTCTGGTGCCGGAGTTTGTCATCTAATACACAAAGAGGAGATTGGCAGAGAGTTTGGGAACGTGTAGCACATTCTCGAAGCTCTCGTTTTTGAGTTCAATTCTTCCTTTGTCAGTGACCTTGACTGGAGAGTTGTCCCCCATCAGAATAAGAGGACCTTTGCATGCATTCATTCAATGAAGAGTAGACTTCTTTTGTCGCTGCCATGTGTTGTTATGCTCCTGAATCTACAATCCAAGCATCGGGAGAGGAGTTGATAGCAATCAAAACATGGCTAGAATTTCCTTTTTTGGAATTCCGATCTTCTGGCTTCTTCTTCTTGGCACCCTGGGAGATGTGATCTCCAAGGTTGTTTTGTTGAAGTATTTGGACCATTTGATCTCTCTGTTTCTACATACATGCGGATTATATATGGAATCCTTTATGGTAGTAAGTGCATTTCTCCCCTTTTCTCCCCTTTCCACCTTTGGATCTGTAGGTTGTTGGAAGATTGGTTGTTGTCATTGATGTCAACCCTAGTCATTGGTTTTGGACCGCAAGATTGATGAAGGTATTTGGACATGAAGGACAGTGCACATGCAGACACAACACCCCCATGGATGGATAGTATACATTATGTTATTTTCGGTGGTAGGTGGAATGTCACGTGGATCCTCATGGTTGAGCATAAATGAATTTTTGAAGATGACAAAGTGAATTGAAGAAGGAAGTACAGGTCAACCCTGAAGATAATTAAGGAAAAGAATTACAAAATAAGAAAGTGGCAGGTCAGACCTAAGGTTAAAAGGAAGTGACATAAAGGGTATAAATATATATCATTATACATTCATTTTAAATACACACAAGTTGAATTTTAGAGGAAATCTGAAGTAAAGAAGGTCGGATTTCAAGGGAGGATGAAGTCTTTTGGTGATGTATTCTAAGGAATGTTATTTACAGGTCATCTTACCATTTTCGTTATAACTTTGTTTCTAGAAGGATCCAAATGGTGAAATTGATATGGTATTGAGAAGACATATCTAGGTACCTGTGGTAAAAAATTCAGCTCTGTATTCGCTATAATTTTGGAGATACACTCTGTGGAAGATAGGGTTTTGACTAGTCATGAAGATAGTCATAAACAGGTGTTCCGGGTAAAACAGTCATAACTTCTTCATAGATAATCCAAATGAAATGAGACCAATTTCATTGGACAAAGTACGGTATGTAGTTTCTTGTGTGCGAATTTTAGAATCTAATGTTAAATATTGAGTGCAGGGAATTATGTACAAGTTTGCTCTCCTTAATAAACCAGAATTGAATAAGGTCTACCATTTTCTCTATGACTTCTTTTGGGGGAGGATTCAAGGAGTGAAAATTGGAGGAGTTTCAAATAATACATTGAGTTATATTATCTACAGGATCAAAGTATTATAAGAAGTGAAGAATTTCATAAGTTGAAGAAGCCTCACGAAGCATTATCAGGTTCTATGTGATGGTTGGTTTATGGTGATAATTTAATGTAAAGTTTTATTATCTCTCATATATTCTTGGGTGGAAGGAAGGGGAAAGAATGGAGAGGTCAACCATCTCTTGATATTGGAGGATTGTATCTTTCTTTTGGAGGTTTATCCATCTCTTTATATTTGGAAGTTGTAGCTTCCCTTGGAATTCATTACTTCCCTTGAACCATAACTATTGATTATTTATCATATATTGTGCATGGTGTATTGTGGTATATTGGTGTAACTCTTCTACTATTGTTCATTGTTTATTGGATATAAATGAATATATGATCTGGTTGAATTATAAGTTGAAAAAGTTTTCAAATTGTACTTGATATTGATTCACCCCCCTCTCGGTATCAACAATTGGTATCAGAGCGGGTTACCTTCAGTACAGTTTAACCACTGGAAGGAAGATCCTAAGCAGAAATGGAATGCAACATTCCAAATGGGATTCCACCATTTGATGGAAGCAATTTTGAATACTGGAGTAATAGAATGGAAACTTACTTGAAATCTCTTGGGGCAGATGTTTGGTTCTCAGTTTCTTCATGATACAATGCTTTGAAGAAACCAAAGACTGCAGCTCAGAAGGAAACAAAAAGGAAAAACAAATTGGCAATAGATATCATCCTGAATGGATTGACAGATTCAGTGAAATCCAAGGTGGGATCATGTGCATCAACAAAAGAGCTTTGGGACAAGCTACAAGACCTTTATGCAAGGGAAGAATCAGAAGAAGAAGAAGAAGTTGAAGCAAATTACAACATATCAGATTTCAAAAAAGCAAATAGAGGTCAGTTCTTTTGCTTTAATTGTGATGGAGTAGGACATGTTGAATTTGAATGTCATCATCCAAGGATTGAAAGAGATGACACTGAAGAAGAAAAGTCCAATGAAGAAGAAGAAAATTATGAAGCAGAAATTATTCAACAAGAAGATGAGAATCTTAAAAAATTGAAGCATGTTGAGATCGAAAATAGAAAACTCAAAGACACGCACAGAGAACTAAGAAGTGAATTGGGTAGTTGTGAAAATACAATTGTAAGGTTGAATAAACAATTAGAAGACTTTGAGAAACTAAGAGAAGAAACCATTTCCTTGAAAACTCTACTCGAAGAAGCAAGAAGAATAGGAGAAGTAAAGAATGTCTAAATGATGAAGAAAGAAGAAGATTGTGAGAAACTTGAACAAGAAGTTGTCTCATTGAGGAAGAGCCTAAGAAACTCTCAAGTGCAAAAAGACTTAACACATCTTGGATGCATGGGTGAAACTTCATACAAAGAAGATACAAATACCAACAAGAAGGTTGAAGAAAGAGCTACACAGACAGTTGATGAAAAGTGAACCAGGATACCAGAAAGAATGAATGATTACAAAAGAGATGAATATCCAAGAAGACCTCCTACCTTTAGGAATCAAAGAAGCTTCAATCAGTATGAAGGAAACTACATAAGAGTAGATCATGAACCCAGATGGACTACATCACAAAGAAGGTCACTTACTCCTAGCTATCAAAATTTCTTTCTTGGTCATTGTTATACTTGCAAAAAATTTGGACATAAGGCAATTAATTGCAGAATCATTGAAAGGAACAACTATGCAAGAAACATGAATGGTGTAAGTAGAAGATATGGAAATAATCGTGGATTTGTCAACAGAAGTTATAATTCATTTTCCCCATTGAAGGACAAAAATATTGTATGCTACAAATGTAATTATCTTGGTCACAAAGCATGAGATTGCAGATATATGAAGGAAGATGTCCCTATGCCAACCACAGTATGGAGAAGGAAAGAGATTCCAAACAATGAAGATTGTCGAATAGCATTGACTGTTGAAGAATGTAAAGAAGAAGATGAATGGTACATAGATAGTGGATGTTATTCACACATGACCGGGGATCAAGACAAATTCATCAGCTTGAAGAGAAATGGTGGCAATGTTGCATTTGGAGATGACTCATCTGCCAAAATAATTGGAAAAGGTGTAGTAGAGCTTGGAAGCAAAAATGTAAAAGCAAAGAATGTCTTATTGGTTGAAGACTTGAAGCATAATCTACTCAGTGTTAGTAAAATGTGTGATCAATGATATACTCTCACGTTTGACTCACAGAGATGAAAAATCAAAGAAGAAGGTTCAGGAAGATTGGTTGCAATTGCAACAAGAAGACCAAGTAACATATACATCCTAAATTCACGAAAAAGCTCCAAGGAAGAAAGAGACCATAAAAATGAAGTGTTATTAAGTGTTATATGTTCAGGGGGAGCAGCCCTACCCTTTTCCATTGATGTCAAAGGGGGAGAGAAATTGGGATCATGATGATAGGGGGAGCATGAGTGTTGCCATCAATGATAAAGGGGGATATTGTTGGAAGATTGGTTGTTGTCATTGATGTCAACCCTAGTCATTGGTTTTGGGCCGCAAGATTGATAAAGGTATTTGGACATGAAGGACATTGCACATGCAGACACAACACCCATGAATGGATAGTATACATCATGTCATTTTTTGTGGTAGGTGGCACGTCACATGGATCCTCATGGTTGAGGAGAAATGAATTTTTGAAAATGACAAAGTGAATTGAAGAAGGAAGTACAAGTCGGCCATGAAAAGAATTACAAAATAAGAAAGTGTCAGGTCGGCCCTAATGTTAAAAGGAAGTGACATAAAGGGTATAAATACATATCATTATGCATTCATTTTAAATACACACAAGTCGAATTTTAGAGGAAATCTGAAGTAAAAAAGGTCGGATTTCAAGGGAGGATGAAGTCTTTTGGTGATGTGTTCTAAGGTATGTTATTTACAGCGCATCTTATCATTTTCGCTAAAACTTTTTTTCTAGAACGATTCAGATGGGGAAATTGATATGGTATTGAGAAGACATATCTAGGTACCTGTGGTAGAAGTTTTAGCTCTTTATTCACTATAATTTTGGAGATACACTCTGTGGAAGATAGGGTTTTGACTAGTCCTGAAGCTAGTCATAAACAGGTGTTCCGGGTAAAAAAGTCATAACTTCTTCATAGAGAATCCAAATGAAGTGAGACCAATTTCATTGGACAGAGTACGGTCTGTAGTTTCTTATGTCCGAATTTCAGAATCCGATGTTAAATATTGAGTGCGGGGAATTCTATACAAGTTTGTTCTCCTGAATAAACCAGAATTGAATAAGGTCTACCATTTTCTCTATGACTTCTTTTTGGGGAGGATTCAATGAGTGAAAATTGGAGGAGTTTCAGAGAATACATTGAGTTATATTATCTATAGGATCAAAGTATTCTAAGAAGTGAAGAATTGCAGAAGTTGAAGAAGTCTCAGGAAGCATTATCAGGTTCTATGTGATGGTTGGTTGATGGTAATGATTTAATGTAAAGTTTTATTATCTCTCATATATTCTTGGGTGGAAGGAATGGGCAAGGATGGAGAGGTCAACCCTCTCTTGATATTGGAGGATTGTATCTACCTTTTGGAGGTTTATCGCTCCCTTTATATTTGGAAGTTGTAGCTTCCCTTGGAAGTCATTATTTCCCTGGAACAATAACTATTGATTATTTCTCATATATTGTGCATGGTGTATTGTGGTGTATTGGTGTAACTCTTCTCCTATTGTTCATTGTTCATTGAATATAATTGAATATATGATCTGGTTGAAGTATAAGTTGAAAACGTTTTCAAATTATACTTGATATTGATTCACCCCCCTCTCAGTATTAACAGAGGCATCGTTGAAGGGTTTTGAGTACCCTTCATTCTTTGGATTTGCATGTGTTTTCCTTTTGTCTTTGTCTTTAGATTTCTAATTTTGATGACCGCTTCCATATTGCACGGTAAGTGCATGCACCTTTGGGCCTTTGATTTTTCCCATATTGATGAGCTTGTTCTACTCGTGTCAAAGATTTGATAAAGGCCTCAAGGGAGGGCATCATCCAGGTGGCTCCAGAGGTGAGCCTAACTGAATGAAATGTGGATACAAACACGGAGTATTCTGGACCAAGTTTGGAGAGAATGGTAAGAAACATTTGTTTCTCCTCCTCAGATTTATCAACCCCACAAGCCTTGAGTTGCGACAACAAATCCTTATATTTGGTAAAGAAATCTTAGAGATTGTCAAAGGTTTTTGGATCCAAAGTGAGCAATTCCACCTCAAGCATATGTCCCATCTTCTCGTCATGTTTGCTAAAAATTTCTTCCATGGTGGTCCAGGATTCATTGGCGGTTTTACAAGAGGATATGGGAAAGAGGATTTCAGGAGAAATAACACTGCAAATAGTTTCAAACGCTCATCCATTTGATTCATATACTTTGATTTTTCTATGGTTGATGTGGGTTTGGTCTTTGTGTTCATGGTTAACCTACATAATCCTCTGCTTCGAAGATGCACTATCATCTTTTCCTTCCATGCAAATAAATTGTACGATGTAAGAATGAATTCTTTTGGAAATTCCATTTTTTCGATGTCTTCAATCTTCGATACCTGCAGAAAGAATCTGGTGTGTCATTTTTCTAGCAATCTGTCGACTCTGATACCATGTAAATGTGAATGAACCGGCACGGATAAAATCTAGCTAGCAAAAATACATACACAGTTTGCATAGAAATGAGAAAAGAGAGAAACATGAGAGAAAGAATGGAAGAGTTCTATTAACCAAATGAACGAATGATAATTTACACATGATATACTCTGTATAACTCAACCAATGCGCAGTGGAGGAGAATCCAATGCGTCATACTGGTGGTATAAAGTGATATGGACACACACCGACAGTTACAGGAGTAAACTGCCACCTAATCTAGTCTATCAGGAAGTTATAGGAGTCAATTGCCACCTAGTCTGAGTTAACTATTATCTCAATTTTCAGTTAACTGACTGAAACAGAGTGAAGTGAGGAGGAGATCAGGGAATCATGAGTAATGCACTATTCTGGTGATAATCCCAAAGACAATGCGCTAGTCTGATGATAATCTCAATGTTGCATGGTAATGATCTCAATGTGGCATCTAGACTCCACTAAACTGATCAAACTGAATTGTGAACTGAAGAGAATATTCTCCTAGAGGAACATTCTCCCTAAACTATAGAAGACTGAATAATGACTAGTAAACATAGGGAAAACCTTAGGAAAAAAATTTTCTAGGTGTGTGTGAAGTATCTCCAACATATATGTACTAGTACATTTTCTTCTTACTTCTCACACATAGAGTCTCTATTACTTTCCCCATGTTGTTAATCACCATTGTCACCTCCAACCATACATCCCCCGCACGACTAGAATTTAGTCATGTCCCAAAAAGGCATTTATCAACTACCCTTTATCATGCAATTTAAATAGGTGGTAGGGTGCAACTAGTGTCTCTGCACAATGTTCAATAAGCAGGGTATATCCACACAAGTCGAACACCTTAAGGCCATTGCTCGCACAAACGTATTACGTGGTTAAAACCCTCAAAGACGAAAACAGTCCATGACCCCATCCAACATGATCACTTGATACAATATATTAATGTAAAAGGAAAATAGTTTACATATGAGTTTCTCTCAATTAATCATCTGTGAATGACCCTCCATGCTCTTTAAATAGAGGTCAAGGACCAATCGAGTGTTAAGCCACAAATCAATATGTCATTAGCATCTAGGAGAAGATGAATTGTCAATTCACTTTATCTCTAGAACATAATCATGATTGTTGGATTAGATAATTACAATGCACATTAAAGAAACACACTTTACCTATACATTAGACCAAGTTGATCTTAACTAACTCTTAAGTGTCTAAATATCCTAACATGTGAAAGTATACGACATGGAGTCCTCTTGCTCCCAAATATTATACCTCTCTTCAACTCAATTATTCAAGAAAATTCAACTCTTCATCAACAAAACTCACAAATGACATACCCCTCTCTTTCGTAGTTTCCATATTCTTGTGCAGCATCGCTACAATACACAAAGTTCTTTGCAAAAGTCTTCTCTTCTCTACCAAATCTAAATCTGCACCTTTCCTCTATCAACATCTTCAACTCAGCAGTGTTGCAATGTCTCCAATAGCATCTTCATCTCAAGCATCTCAGGGCTTTGCAACTTCCTCTCTTCTTGTTCATCTTCACAATTATGTTTCTTCAATGATCGCACTATGTTCTTTTCTTCACAGTTTTGTTCTCCATATCCCACCAACATTGTAGCCTACTTTGATACCACTTGCAACAAGAGCAAATGGGCACCCTATAAACAAAGTCACAATGGAAAGCCTCTAATCTACAACGTAAGATTTCAACATAAAAACAGAAATACAGTGCCATAAGAACAACATCAACATTTATCTCAACAACACACAAAATAAATAGGGAATTAAGTGGAAACCTAAAAGGTAAAACCATTGTCCAATAGATCTATCCATCTCTTTTATTATTCATTCTACATAATTTCTACAATACATTACAAAGATATCATGCTAATAAGTCAAAGGCCATGGTTTCCCTTCTTCGTTCTTCTATTTTTGGAGCACTCTTTCTCTTTTCACCACTTCTCATTCATATCTATCTCTTTGAGTTGCAATTGTCGTTGATGGTTTGCCTTCTACTTTCCATCTTCTTCCCATTCTCTTCAACTACCTTATGCATAATTGTTTGAAGTTCAATCTACAATGGTGTTCCAACTTCACCCGCGTCCACGTGGTGTATTCTTATTCACCAACTCCAAATCCTCCTTCATACCTATTGATGTTCAGATTGGTCACAATCCCAACAGCAACCTCATAAGGATAAAAAAAAAAAACCTATGTTTTTATAGAGGTGGTACTCCTTTGTTATAATCTGAAAGATGTAGCTTGATTATGGATAAAATCATGAATCTATGTCTACTTTCCTTGTTTTTTTATAAAATAAAATATATTTTTCAGAAAATTTTCAACTTCTAGTAAACAAAAGTATTTTTTTTATTTAGAATTTCACTTTACAGTAAAAACAAAACTTGTCATGAATTTTGTTATCTTTATATTAACTATTTTTTTAAATTTATTTATTGAAATTTGATATGTCAATTTAGCTATTGTTTGACAGTTTGTTCCTTAAAAATAAAGGGACTCATAATGAGTTATGTTTTCAACGTGAATATACTCATTATTAAACTTGTGTTTATGAAAATATATATATACTGCAACAATCTAAACAGACTATTAAAGTATGACTATAGTTTTGAATTTAACAGATGAATATTATAATTTCTACAATTTTTTGAATTTGACCAATTTGAAAAAGTCGCAGAGTTTAAACATGTTTAGTGAGACTCCATCTATGTGCCTTAATTTTTCCATAATTTGCGACTATGTATTATTGCAAATATTGATTTTTCATTTTGACAGAATCATTATGTCGTCTAAAAAAACTCTGCAGACATTTTTTTATGAAATTAATTAAAAATACTAAAAAACAATTAAATTGAATAAAAATTGTATCAAATGAAAGTCCATTCAATTCTGGAAATGTTGGTACTAGATCTGAAACCAGACTCAATATTTTAAGGAGAACGCTCCTCAAGTTGGAGTAATATGAAGTGAACACATACTTTTTTGGAAAGTGTCATAGTTACAGGTTTTCGGCCTAACTAATAGTTCGGCTGAAAACTAGTTTTTTTTCGGTCGAAAGTTAGTTTTAACGTAAAAACTAACTTTCGATTTAAAATTATCGTTGGGTGTCATTAGATTTAACTTTCGGCCGAAAAAATTCAAGAGTTCGACCAAAAAATTGCCATTAGCAATTTGCACGACCTGATTCTCATGAAAGTGTTAGCCAAATTCATGATTTTATCTGATCTTGGATAAAATTATCAAAATGGACAAAATACAAAATACTATTCAAATATATAAAAAATATTCAAATAAAAATTTCCTAAGAGAAGAACTAGGAATATTTTAAAGACTGAAATAAAATATATACAAAATATTATATAGCAATAAAGAAACCATAATATGAAGACAAAACATTTCTCACATCCATCACAGATTGATAAAAGTTTATCACATTCATATGAAAGAAAGATAATAGTCCGCAATTATAGAGAACTTTAAAAGAGTATTTCATTCAAAACAAAAAAGAATATGATATGTGCACTTCTAAAATCTTGTGCTCATAAACTCAGAGTTTGAGAAATCATTAAAATTACCCCAAAGTACTCTTGGGAGTTCAAAATAATAATATGTTTTAAAATAAATAAAAAATTGTGTTCGTCCAAATGAACTGGGATGGAGCTCTCGTGGACCATAAAAAAAAATAGAACATGGTTGGAACTGAAAGAAAAAAAAGGAGACGATCAAATATCGGTTATGGGTTCTCAAAGAAAATGAAAATACATAATTGTGTGATTTATGAACAAAAAGAATGAAGAATAGAAGACTATGAAAACTAATCAGTTTACTTACTATGATGGATTCTCTCTTTCTATCTACTCGTTGAGGTACATTTTGTAATCTCCTTGGCTGGAATTCCATGACCGATTGCAACTACCTCTTCTTGATTTGGTACAGTTATTTTAGTTAAGGCATTCTTTAACCAATTTTCAATATAATCTCTCATTGGTGCAATAGTTATTTCTTGCCCTACTTTTATGTCAAATAATGCGCTTTCCAGATCTCTAAAGTCTATTGAAAGTTGGTGTAGTGTATCCTCAATATCTTCATTTTTGTTTACATAGCTAACTAACCAACTTTCCACTTCTAATTCTAAATATTCAATCAAATTATTAAATCTCTCATCTGATGCAAAGTCGGGGATTCTTCTTCAAATAGAATTGGCTCGAGTGGCTAATTCTATTGCGACTTCTCTGCTTTCATGAATTCTTTGTTCTTCATTATGAAATTCAATATATTCAATGTTCACATCCAGGTCCATATCTTCAAGAACAATTTCTTCTTCATGTGCACCCTCATTTCCTCCTTTACTTGTTTGTCTTTTTCTTTCACTGATCATTGGAGCTTGTGGGGTTTTTTTAGACTTCCACTAGGAGGGTTCTAATCTCCCCCATCATTGAAATTATCTATTGAAGATTTCCTTTGTTCCTGAGCTGCAAACTAAGATTTTTGTTTTGGTAATCCGCTTTTCTGAGAAGTGTTAGGAGACCGAGTACTCCTCTCATTCACAACTTCCCTTGTTGTTTGTGTTGATCAGTGGTGCTAATAATAGTTTCAATATCCTCTTGTTTCTTTTCAATTAACAATGCTTCAGGGTTATGGCTATCATCTTCTTCTCCAAATATGAAGGTATTAGCAAATGAAACACTATAGCCAACTGATGTCATGTGTTTCATAAACAGTGGGTTAGGGTCAAACCCTTTGATTTCATTTGCTTTCTTCAAATTAAACTGATCCAATTGAAGTGAAAATTCATCAATATTGGTAGTATTTTTCAACATTATCTCTCCAACTTTCCAAGGTAGAGGAATAAATTGTTTTTCCCTCTTTTCATGAAAGAAATGAGCCCATAATATATATTGCTTGCATACTTCCACAACAAACATTTTATCTTACACATAATACGATAGATACGAGGGTTTTTCACGGGAACAATAAATCCTGATAATGTTGAAATGATCCATTGCTTTAAAGCTCCCTTTCTTGTCCAAGAATGTTGTTGCTTCTAAAGACAATCTTGATGTTTTGGGTCCATAAATAAGTTTTTTGAATGTAAATGCATTGTGCACTTCATAAAAATTATACATAGCCTTTTGTTTCCATAAGGCAAAGTACCACATTTGGACAGGGTCAGTTTTAGAATTGACTTGTTTGGATAAATGCAAGCCTTTGAAAACATGACAATAAGTAATGGCGAAGATTAGATATGAGGACATGTAAAATTTCTTATTATTCTTGAAATTTTCCTACTGAAAAGATAGTTCTCCGGAGATAATCTTTGTCCAATCGAAAATTGTTTTCTCCTGAATTGCGAAATGCAAGATATATAGAACCAGTCAAGGAATAGTAGTCGTAGATTCTTGTCTGGCTACTCTGGCAAACAACCATGTCATTTCTCGGTAGAGATTTTTCAACAAACTAACTTGGATGTTTGATAGGTCTTCTGGAATCATTGTTGAGTCCTCAATATATTCTCGTAGGAGCTCCAATCCACCATTTCTCGCCTTCAAGATGTCCTTAGCTTCATCCCCTTTGAAGGTCATTGTCAACTCTGGGAGACTGACCATTTTCTTGAAGATCGAAGGTGCCAAAGAAATACGGGACTCTCCTTGCAATTAAATTATTCTCTGGTTCTTATCAAATTTGTCGATGCACCATGAAACTAACTCTTTAAGTCGCTAACATCTGGAACACGGCCTACCAGAGCAATTCCTGACGTCCAAATCAGGTTTGAATTCCTCTCTAGAGGTGGCAATGAGGACTAATGCTTGCATGTTCTTGACCACTAAAACCTTTGATCTTCTCATCCAAATGAGTTTATGGTATCTCTACGGAAGTTTTCCTTTCTTCTGGTTGTCACACTTAATCAAATTTGCGGATTAATGTACAGTCCTTTTAGAACGTTATTACCAAAGAAAATATTTTTACCATAATATGTTTTGAAACTCTTTTTTCAAAGGATGGTTAATGCGAATTAAATTTTGAATCGCTGAAGAATTGTCTCAAGAAGATCCCCATTAATAACAATCTTTTAATACTTAACTCAATTGTTATTTCTGTGAGATTTGCAGTAAATGTGCATTGGGGAGAGTGATAAGATATGACATGGATTATCACAGGGCGACAGAGAATCAGGAGTATGTATAGTAGTGAATGAGCTTAAACCCGCGGACCCACGATAAGATTCAAAAAATGACTAAGTATAAGAATGGATTGGTCGAACAGAGGGGTGATATGCACGGAAAAATTATAAAATTGCCACGACCCGCGATGAAGCTTGAAAATCGGCTAAGTGTTGAGATATCGCAAAGGTCGAGAAGTATGAGAAAATGACTAAGTATGAAGAATCGATCGGACGTAGGGGTTGCGGTGATAGTCAAGTGAATTGGGAAAATGGCTTAGACCCGCAGCGGAAAGTTTGGAAAAGTTTCTAAGTATGGGTGTGACATGAGGGCGACAAAATGTGATGGTGCATTTTGAAGACCACGGAAGTTTGAACAAAAGTAAAGATAGACTATGAACCTGCGACACGCTAGAAAAGTTTCTAAGTATGGAAAAGGAATATACAAGAGAAGAAGAACAAAGACTTAATAAATTTAAGGATCAACAATACCATTGCTCAAATTTTCTATCTATTTCGATGTTTCGATGGTTAACATGTATGCGACCCTAACTTGTCATCAAGCCATCGAACCTTTTCTACCACAATGCCTTCACATCATCATGCTCTGATATAATGTATGCCCTTGTTTCTAGGTGGGTCATGTTATTGTAAAGTCCTTTGATGCAGTATCTCAATATTAAGTGGGTCCTGCTTCAAGGCATCAAGCATCCAATAGCAATTCCTATGAAACCCACAATCATCTCCCTCATCAACCCTACTTCCTCTTGTTGTATCAAAGTCTCAGTTCCTTAGTTGATTAAAGGTCCACCCTTCCTTTCTCAATGCTTTGATATGCCTTATCGAAGTATTGAGGCCTCGGAGCTCTTTCCTAATATCACAAAAACCTTTAACCACATTGATTTCCAATAACACTTGTCTAGCTTGCTATCATTGATGCCTCAACTCCTACAAACCTTGGGCCCCATCTTCACCTCTTCTCTCAAGCCTTTACTTCATTGGCTCCATATTTTGATTGGGATTAAATGGCCCCTTTTCCACATCAGCGTTGAATGCACACCGAACCTTTTCCAGTGGTCAACAATGTACATTATCAAATGCCCGAAAAAAATGCACGGCATGGCAACAAATGCTCACCAAGGCTCAACAACTACTTACCTCGTAACTCACCAACTTTATCACATCCATGCCAATACTTTAATATGCACACCGAGGGTGTTACTTCGTTTCCCAAACTCTTCATCTCTTCATCCACACAATCTCTTCATCTAATTGTCTTCCAAGGGGCGACTTCATTTATGTCATGGTGCGCCTACATCACTTGCCCTAATAACATCTTCATTTAATCACTTTCATTGTCAACAAGCATGTGCCATCATTTTTGTCATTCCTAAGACTTCTCTTTGACAACATTGTGGGAATTAGCTCCCTGCTTTGACCGTTCATGCATATGCTAGTTTAAACTCATGTTTGCTTCACCGATTTCGGAGAAATTTGTGTGACACTAGAGTTTTGGAAGTTAATTAGAAGTTTGATTCACGAATTTTATAGCAAAACATATGCAAGTGTTTTGGATACTACAGTGCTAAAGATACTCTCTATCGATAGCTTGTCTACAACTCATCATGGTGAAGATGTTGTCAACGTTGATCATCATTTCAATGGTTGACCCAAGATTCAATGGCATTCATCTAAAACATTGTTGCACCAAGGACCAAAGTCTCGACATCTTCCCAAATCTTTAATAGAGGCCAAAATTGTCAAATTTCATACTCTATTTAGCATGAATGAAGTTGTCATTGAGAGGGGTATAGTAACGTCCCTTCTTGCCCCCAAGTCAAGCTTAAGGCAAGTTTAAGGGGGGTTGGCTAGTGTATAATTTTGACCTAACGTCATTTTTATCACTGATATATAAAGCCCCATGGGTTAGCTTAGTTGGTCTGACCTTTCCCGGTAAGATATAATGCCCAAAGAGGTCATAGGATTCATTCCCACGGTGTCTTGTAGGGTTACTAATTGGTATTGTGATTAATGGTTAATACCATCCTCCATCGAGAATACTGGGGAAGAGGGAAAAACTATGTAGGGCACTAGCAAGGTACCAACGTTCTCATTCTAAATGCTCAAGTGCAGAAGGGTGAGGGGAAATTATTTCTCCAGAAAATATATATGTAGTTTTTTTTCCAAACAAATAACTTCGCAAAATTCCCCTCTTCCCTAAACTCCCAAATGGAGGGCAGTGTAAACCATCAGCATGCAAGAGCAGCTGGTAACCACAAAGGACTTGATAGGAATGGATCTTGTGACCTCCCTTCAGTGCTGCACCTTTGATAATATGGTCAAACCAACCGAACTATCCCTCATCCCTCAAGGCTTCTCTATAGAGAGAGAGAGGGGTGACCTAAAGGCCACATCTCTTTCTCTATTTCATTTCATAATGGGCCATTACCCATTGTATTGCCGATTGAACATTGATTATATTGAATATCTTGCTTAACGCATATTCATGTGTTGTGGAGTCTCATGAATAAATCCTAATGTCTAACACCTAATTCTAATATTATACAACCCTAGTACACTATTCAAAGTGATAGTTACCAATTCCTCATTTTTCATCCAAACCTCCCCCACCCCCCCCAGTTTCCGTGATGCAAGACCCTAGTGACAATCTTAAACTTACAGGTGGACTTAATATTTTCCAGATTGTATGGAATCATCTCATCTGCTAAAACCAACATGATCAACATGATAGCCTCCTCATTTCTACTATCAAACTGTTGTTGAACCTTCCTTGATCCCTAATAAATCCCTCCAAGTCTGGTTTCTTTACCAGTACCATTTCCAACAAACCCTGGTACTTATGTACAGTTCTGATTTTGTGCTTCCGAAATCTATATATCAGACTTCCCTTGAGCTTGTGTACATCAGCAAAATTTATGTTACTAATTACAGCCATACTTGCAGTGAAGAGAAAACCCTGATTAAAAGACCCTCAACTATGTAATGTGATCTCTTATAATCCACTGAAAAATATTATAATGATAGACCACACCGAGGCCACACACATCAATAATAAGGAAATATACAGATAAGGCAACACCATTGAGACCACTCAACAATTCCACCCATTGCTCAAAACCAGCTTTTACTAGAGTTGAGGCAATTTACAATGCTTTAAATCAGCATGTGACCAGCCTTAAAAGTAATCAAAATTCTCACAACTGGAGACGCACGTGCATTTTCTGAAGTTCTAGCAATTTACATGGCTTATACACTCCAGGATTACAAAAATGAAATCTTTGGAATTGAAAATGCCCTTTATTGCAGAAAAAATTTATCTGCCTCTTAGCCCCTTTTACAACAACTTTACCATATGACCAGCCCTTTATGACAATGGGGCAGACTACAAATTTTAATACAACTTTTCTAAATTTTACAAAAAGAGTTGAACTTTATTAAATTTTACAAAAAGAGTTTGAACTTTATTAAATTTTACAAAAAGAGAGCATTGCATTCAAAAGAATTTAAACTTTTCTTTCCATCTGCCATTGACTTTATTTGCATGTCATTGACTTTATTTGTCTTGTGTCGCTGTGCCTGTCAACCAACTTCTACAAACTACTGTGATGTACTATTTTCTACTTCCTGGTTTCTGCCTCCTTGTTTCTCAATCTATTTTTGTTTTGCTATTTGCCATCTGCTTTCCTTGTTCTGGTTTTTTTACATCTTTTGCTCTAACTTCTGCTACAGTTTGCTTGCCGAAGACGCATTTCACATTCTTTCTCATGTTTGCTCCACTTCTTGGCATTCTGTGTCTGCTCTCTCTTCCTCCACTTTCTCCTGCTATCAGCATTTTCTTCTGTTCTTGGCACGTATCTATGTTTTTATCTTTCCATCATCCACTCTCAGCCCGTATCTTAGACTGGCTTCTATCTGCTGCCTCCTATCCTCACTTTCTTGTTTGTCTTCTAATCCGTTTTGTTGCTTTTGGTTGTCTGTCAACTACATTTCTTCGTTTACAGTGTATCTTCCTACTCATCTGTTTTTCTTTTCCATGGCTTCACAATTATTTTTCTCTGCAAAACTAACCAGCTTTTCTTTTTGCAAGAACAAATCCAGTAACAGAATAAAAGCAATGATCCAGCAACCAAAGAGAACAGTTTCCCAGTAACAAAATAATAGTCTTTCCACAATCAAAATTCAGCAACAAACTTTCCAGTAAAAAACAAATTCTAACCAGCAAAAAGAATTCAATAAACCCAGTAACAAGACAAGGAATCAAAATCTCAAAGGCTCCCTTCTTCAAATTCCAGTTGTAAGCACCACCTATTCCTATTCCTCGAATTCTTTAATACCATGTTAATTAGTGATGACAGCATACAGCATAGCAGCATAACTTAAGCACAAGATTGTGACTGAGAGGGTGTGAGAGAATTATTATGAAAAAGAATCAGAGGGTTACATGACCATGTATAGACATGTATATATAATATATACAAGTTCTTTGAACACTTTACATTTCCATGACACGTTGCATACCTAATGAATCCATTCACGCATATACATGCAGATGTGTGTCACGTCCCCAGCCCCGAGCTGGGCCACATCACGCAAAAATCCGTCTTCTAACACCGTTGCATTTTCGTTTTCCATTGAATTCTACATATTTCGGTTTTGATGTCACAATATATTGTAATCTCCTTGCCAGCAAACTCAAGGAAAAGCTAGATTTTCTTAGAATTACTTCATTTACGGCTTTGATATCTTAAGATGATAATTCCTATCATCAACAAGTCTGAAACATCTCAGATATCATCTCATTAACTTAAAATGTCCTTCATATGAACACGCATGTAGTTCTACAACATATATAAACCATGCATAAATATATAAATAGTTACAGCAACAGATTAAATATATTATACACAGTAAACAGCATGTAATTTCGCATAAGAACACTTATCTTTTATGTAAATCAGCAACTGCGTGCAGACCTCAAAGGTTCCTCCCAGCCATAGACTCTGCTGCTCATAAACTTTCAGCAGCAAGTCACCCCCGAGCTGAGACTAGAACTCCACCAGGGAAGGCTTCCTAGGCCAGACTACGGTCTATACTCAGCAATTAATCTCAGGTCAAGGTGCCAACTACTGCAACTAGCCTATAGACTCTCATTTCCCACATGCATGTCCGACCCCAGGAAGTGTGCCCCTTCTCTGCTCAACAGTCCTTCGGCTGCCCCACTTCCCTTCCGGGGCTTCAGCAACAGGCCGGACAGAAAGTCTCAGAGCCCTACAACTATTGCCCAGCGCACCAGCTAACAGTCCTCAGCAGTTCTCTCACAAGAGAGAGAAACTGCCCACAGCCCTGACAACCCGCTTCTTCAACATACACGGGCATGACAACCCCCTCTTCAGTTTCAGAAATCTTGGTATTCTTGTTACCTGTCGCTCCCCAGAGCTTTCCCCGTACAAATACGAGAATAGAATGACAGCATACTCATGGTAAGAAATAAAGGTTACAATGATGAGAAGATCCCTAAATGAATATTGCAGAACGATGGTGTAAGAGTAAATTTCCCCAAGAATGACGAGATGATGGGAAAATACACTAAGTTTCCCAATATATCTGCATGTCCCACCCGAGGAAGTGTGCCCCTTCTCTGCTCAACAGTCCTTCGGCTGCCCCACTTCCCTTCCAGGGCTTCAGCGATAGGCCGGACAGAAAGTCTTAGAGCCCTGCAGCTATTGCCCAGCGCACCAGCTAACAGTCCTCAACAATTCTCTCACAAGAGAGAGAAACCAGCCACAGGCTTGACAACCCGCTTCTTCAGCGTACACGGGCCTGACAACCCCCTCTGAAGTTCCAGAAATCTTGGTACTCTTGTTACCCGTCGCTCCCCAGAGCTTTCCCCTACAAATACGAGAATAGAATGACAGCATACCCATGATAAGAAACGAAGGTTACAATGATCAGGGAATGATGAGAAGATCCCTAAATGAATATCGCAGAACGATGGAGTGTAAGAGTAAATTTCCCCAAGAATGACAAGATGATGGGAAAATACACTAAGTTTCCCAATATATGTCCCCTACTAGACACTTGTCTTCATGAAGCTTCATGAGCTCCACTTGTATATGTTCCCCCGCTCTTGGAACTTAGATTATGACATCTCAAGATTTGGAATTTAGGGAATATTAAAATTATATTTCCCTGACTTAAGCCCCCTTGGCTTAGCTCTTAGTCTTAGACCCATAGCCCCCTTTCCTCTAGTGGAGTTCTTAGTCCCCCATACTCTTTCGTCCAATTGGTCTGCAGCAACGATGTTTTTATTATTAATATGAATGATACATATTACAAAGATCTTGTAATCATATAGGCACTCTAGCCACAAAACATATGACACCATGGCACTTAGGCCCAAAATATCCTAGCTCACCAACCTACATGTCCAATTATATCTTGGGGTTCAACCTAGGGGCATTACAACGTGCAATTCTGTAACACCTATGGTCAGTACTCATCTATATGTTGTGACTTGTCCCATATAGACATAGACATAGCCATACACATTCAATTTAATACTAAGTTTTACATATGAACAAATGTGACCATTAGGCCTCAATCTAATGTGACTACCACCTAACTCTATGAGTAATAAGGTTCCAGATCTCTTTGGGAAGTGGCATTTGAGAAGTCTTCTTATCTTGGACTTGTCTAACAATACAAATAGCAAAATTGCTTAGTGGTGTTGACAAGTTTGATAACAACACTCCTGAAAAGGAGAGCAGAGACGGATGAAGACTTGAGTTAATATGTTTGTTGTCTTTGTGTAATGTGTAACTCTTATATAAGCTTTAATAGGTGATGTGGCACTCATGTAAATAAGGCCTACCACGTAGAAGACCACGATATTTTACACAAGTGACATTGCAATCCAAAGTGTTGATATATGGTTTAATGGCATAAATCTGTGTCAATTCTCTCCACATGTTGGATGTCCATTTTCCTTGACAAACACAAGATGATGGGATTAAGGGCATGGATTTGTAGAAAGACGGAAGTGTTAGAAATTAAGGGCAAAAACAGTAGACTAGCTAGAAACAAAAATTCTTATAAAAAAAATTTAATCATTAGCTACTGTAATTTATGACCAGCAAAGCATTTAAAAAATTATGATGCATAACCTACCAGCATTAATGAATAAATAACATACACAACCCAGATCTGAGTATTACCATAGCTGTAGAAAAAGATAAAAGTACCAGGTGAGCAAAGTTGTTGCCTTCCTTCAATGTATGCTAAGAAAAGCTTAGTGAATCATGGATCATACCCTCAGGGTAGATCTCATGGACATAGGGACAAAACCAAGGACTCTTAGGTTAATCAGGAAAAAACAGAACTCAACAAGCTGGAAAACCAAAGTCAAAACATAGTCCAAGCCACTGTCCAAGTATTAGGGTTGAATACAAATCACTGTCCAACCTAGGGCTGGAAAAACAAAACCACAATCAGCATTAGGCTGATTTAACACACTCGACCCAACTTTAAGCAGAGACAAGTACCAGCAGTCCAATATCATCCCTAACAATCCAATCACAAAGCATGAATACCAAAGCAGCTGACAGAAAGAGTAAGGCGGCACAGCAAACCACAAGGGCGGCACCAGCAAACCATCAAGGTGGCACAACAGACCACAAGGTCGTCAACAGCATACAAGAAACCTCAACGGCAAGCACAAACAATCATGGCTAACAGGGATAGACCCACGGCAGGCTAGTGCACGCAAGAGAGAACTGAGAAGACCCTTGTAAACCTGTCCAGAAGAGCCACAGCAAACCTCAGTCTCAACGTCAGCTTGGAGGAGGTAGATCGCATGCATCAAGTGTGTCAAGGGAGGGAGAGACCACTCCTATATATAGTTTTTAGGTAGGTAAAATAGGGTTAACATATTAGTCCACTTGACATAGCTTTAGGGTTAGGTTAACCCCTAAAAAATAACAAATAACATTTTACCAATTAAAACATCAAGTGGTAAATCCAATAGACCACAAGTCAACAAGGTAATAAATCAAATCGATGAGGTGGGTTTCGAGATCAAGGCGGCCAACTTTCTTTAAGAAAAATTAAAGTCCAATATATAAATTCAAACCAACACATAATCATAAATTTAGGGGGGTAATAACTCAACAAAGGGTTTCATCAATAAACAATAAGACAAAGTCAAAAGTCAAGTCCGTCTTTAATGGTAGTTTGTCCACATGAGTCCCACGATATAACTTATAAGCTTTTTTTATCATCCTAGCATACATGGAAGGCTAATGGCATGATCATGCCTTTCTTCTTAACTGCTCCTAGGTCATATGGACCATCCCAAGAGAGAAGAAGGTCACAGATCATCTCGGCTTGGTACTTAGACCAAGAATCTGCCTGGTCCTAGACCAGTCCTAGACCAGGATACCCCAAAACACATCCAAGGGCCCTAGAATATATCTAAGTGCTTAACCACCAAGGTACACAACCAAGGATCAATCCAATCGCTAAGCAAGGATGCCCTGGAACACATCCAGGGGCCCTAGAACACATCTAGGGACTTGTATCATCAAACTGCTTGGTCCCTGACCAAGAACTTCAGAAATACATTAGGGGCCCAACTAGAGTCTTCTTCCATGGCTCTAACTGCTTGGTCCTGTTATCGCACAATTTGTACTTACCCAAAGCCCAAGGCAGGTGGATGCAAGATTGGCGTAATAGGGAGTGACCTATCACTGTCACCTTAATAGGAAACCTCTTTCTATTTAGGAGTATGTCACAGTACCCCAGGGGAGACGTCCCCAGTGACCTGAAGGTTTGAGAAGGCTAAGGTAAGAGGTACAAGAAAGTCCCCCCCCTCTCACAGGTCACTCAAGTCAAAGGTTCTTTGTGTCTTATAGAGATGAAGCAAAAAGGTAAATAAGGTGTACCTACCCAAAACAAGACAACAAATAGAAAAGAGTGAAACTTCCAAGTACCAAATGATGTTAGTGCTTCATACGACCGTGAACCTCTGAAAAACAAGTAAGTTGATATAAAATTGCAGCAAAGTAATTATTTACAACAGCAATGAGTATTTTGTAACAGCCACAATAATTATGCCTTGAATTTGCTTGAGAAAAGACAAGGAAATATAGCTTTGAATTGGCAGAATGATAACTACTTGTCAGAAGCAAAATTGGCAATGTCTAATCAGCATTTAATGTCACTTTTGAGATAAATTTGTTGTTGTTAGATGGTTGTAGCAATCTTTTGCAACATTGGCAAGTTAGTCAATGAATTAGTCTAGTTTAAGGTTAGTAGAAGTTAGTAAATGTTTCAAGGAAGATAGTTTGAGAGTTGTTTTGATCAATCAATCACTATAGTGAGTAGACTAGTGCCTTTATAGGGTAATGGAGTCTATAGATGACGGTTTTCTCTTGGAAGAAATGACACAATGATTGTACTTGCCTAAGGAGAAGAGGTGTTGGCTCTTCGAGGCCTCAAACATCCAAACCCTAAAGATGAATTTGCTAGAGTGTAAGCAATTTTAGGCTCTAGCAAACCTTCTTTCCTTAAACTATTAAAAGATATTAGAAGCAACAATTGACTAGGTAATGACCACTAAAGTGCTAATATTTTAGGGCTCTAGAAGTTCACCTAGGTCAAGGTCTCCTTAGCAAAGTCTAGCAAAATGAAGAGTAAAGAAGTAGCAAGTTAAGTCCTTTACTCCTAGGGTTTGTCAAGCAAGCAATTTCATAATCTTTAACATGAATAAGCAAGTTTACCTTAAACCATTCAAATAAAAAGAAGAATTGCAGATTTACTTACTTCACCAAGAATAATCAAGCCATAAAACCCTAGAATGCCAAGTAACTTCACCAAGAAATGATCCAAGTTGCAAAATTTAGTCTCCAAGAGAAGTGTGCCTAGAATGTCAGCCAATAACACCCAAAAAGGGCACAAATTTCAGACCACACTACTTGTGGGATGAGTGATGATGAAAAAATGAGAGTAATTTCTCGATATTTATACAGTTTCAATGATCTTTAATTAAAATTAGGTCATAAAAAGGCCGACCTAACCAAATTACATCAAAAATCCAATTTTTACATAATTGAAAGTAATTAAACCCTAAGATCATTTCCAAGGGTGACATCATGCCCTTCTAGGGTGACATTGAGCCCCTAGGGTGGAACGTTGGGCCCCACATGCAAAACGTTTGGCCTCCAAAGGCCCTGTATGATGCCAAACATGCCAACCAGCACATAAATGTCATCATAAATGCACTCCCCAGCTTTGGATGACAACTAGGGTCAAAATGATGACATCATGGGCTCTCAAGGGTCAACGTCCACGTGGAAAGGCAAGATCCCCTTGGGTCTAGGTCTGCCAAAGTGTCTCAAGGGCAACGTCCTTTCTTCCTAGTGCAAGTCTTCAGTATCTCTATGCCCCTGGTTGGGGTTACAGCATCCATCTGTTGGGCTTTCAGCCCCATGGAGGTCTGAACTAATCATTCCCTCACATGTCCATGTCTGTCAGGCAAAGTCCTGCAACAACAACAAGTACGCCCTCCAGGGATTCATAAGTCACAAGGATCATAGCAATGTCAATCACATCTAATAATCAAATTACCCAAACATGTGCATCCAACCCCCCTTTGCCTAGACAAATGCTCAAGACGTTATGCAGTTTAACAAGTCAGGGTTGGAGAAGGTCTCAGGTTGTCCTATTGGGCTAATCCTCCTTAAATTTGGGGTGTTTCCTAGGTGAGAGCCAATCTAGGTCATGTAAGTGTGTGTGAGGTGGCATGGGGTAAGTGTTTGGGCATGGGGTGCAGTGATAACAGGGAAATGTAGGTCTTACCTGTGGGTGCCTTTGTAGATGGCGAGTTGCACCTTATCATAGATGCCATTCTTTCCTAGCCCATTCAATGCCTTTTATTCTTAGTCTTATTGCTTTTTCTTTTGTGCTTCAAGGAAAGAGCTGAGGGACATTGTCTTGGCTTGGTAATCAGAGGTGACAGCGTCACCCACAAGCATTTCACGGAGATGAGAAGGTTGGCTCGTGATGAGACCCCCTTTCCTTTGGCTATGCCACCAAGAGCCACTACCCTGGTTTGGTGACCAGATAGATGGTAGTGTCATACCACTACATGCCCATGGTCATAATAGGTCGGCCCATGATAAGACCTCCCATCCACCAGCTAATACCTTGAGTGTTTATTTATCTTACGGGTTCCCTTTTCTTACTGAGAAGTGTTTTACTGCTTTCTCAGGAATCCCTGGGCGAAGCATCTCAAAGGTTTCATTTTGGATTTTAACTCTTGCCAACTACTTTTACCCTCTGGGCCTTTAGCCCCTTCTTCCCACAAGGCAAGGTACAACCCTTCCTATTGTGGCAAACCCAATGCTCGAACAAAGGTAGGGGAAAATGAGAGGAGTAAGGATGGAAAGTGGTAAGTATGGAGGGAATGGACGATGACCTTTCATAGACCCACCCAGTGCCAACCCATCCTAAAGGGAGATCAACTTACTAGGGCATCATGTCACCTTCCTAGGTATGAACAAGTTAAAGAGCATAATTTCCAAGCAAACGTTATGAAATGAAAGAGAATTCAGTGCAACATATTTAAGTGCTTCAATAATCAGAGTGACACATACCATGATACCCGGACTCATTACCTCATGGAGCAAGACTTACTGCTACTTCACGACCAGGCTGGTGGGATGGATACTGTTGTTGCTGATAGATGGGTGCACTGAAGAAAAGAGGGGCCATGCTCAAGTCATCCGGCTCTCGACACTCCATGTCTAGGACCTGTGGGCCTCGAGACATGATCTCCTTAGTTATCCCTAGGATAGGGGATAACAGGTCCCAGACCAAGAACCTGAGGAGTGCACTAGGGGCCCTAGATCACAACTAGGGTCTCTGCCATCCTCCCGGATTATGGCTCTTGCAGCTGCAATAATTTTAACAGGAAGGATTGGAATAAATGTTAGTTATACCTTCAATTGCTCAATCACTGTTCTTCCTCTAGAAGAGATGGCATGCTTCAGCTGTGGTACTTCAGGATCTGTGCACAGGATTGATGACAGAGGAGGCAACAGTGATTGCTGTCCAAGTGAGTTCACCTTTAATACATAATACACAGCAGTTAGAAGGCACAGTTATGAGACCCGGCTCTTCATATAGTTTGTGTATGAGGCACATACATGCCTTCATGAAGACATGCATGCACCCTAATTAGCATGTCTTTGCTTCTGATTTTGTTTTTCCAGAATTAGAACAGATTTCCTATTTTCTGTTTTGTTTAGGAACAGAAGTGTTATTTTTACGGGGTGTTCGTTTTTAGCACGATTCCCTAAATAGTCCAGTGCATGGATTAGAAGAGTTACTCCAGGAAGAGGGCATAGATCCCAAGGAAGTCACATGCTTGCATGTGCTGGGGCACACTGTCCCTAGCAATGGCATGGTTTTCTAGGTAGCCTGCTCATGCAAGGTGGGTGCTCTAGTTTAGAATTTGATTTAGTCAACTTTGACTATCATTTTGTAAACCCCAGCGCTTTGCTTATCTATAAAAGCAAAGTCAGGTCTCTCTTGGATAGACACAGTTTAGAGGGAATTTTGGGTGATTGCACTGTACAGTTTCTTTCCTGTAAATAAAAAAAACAGATGTCCTTTTGAGTGCTGCAGATATCTCATATAGCTTCCGTTGTTCATAATTTCAGTTAGCTATGTGTTTGTAGATCTAGCATAAAAATGAGCCATATTGATAGGCTGAGTTTTAAAGCTATCTAGGGTTTTAGTTTTGCAGGTCAGCTTACCATGTATTGGAAATTTAACAGGGTATCAGAGCTGTGCTTCTGAGATCTTCCAGCAATCCATCTATCGATAGATCCATTGTCTATCAGAGGGCATTGTCAAAGGGTTTCAGTGGTTGTGATGCCCAAGAGTTTTCAGTGTTGAAGAGTTGAAGACCTGTAAGAGGTTGTGGGGTGTGATGCCCTAAGTGCTCCAGTGATTGGAATGTTCTATCTGATTTCTTTTCAGACTGATTTGTTTGGTTTTAGCATGTCCCGGAAGCTATATGTATGACCACTGGAGCAAGTTGATCTTTGAAGTTATGCATAGAAAGAGGTTACAGTTCCTATGGACACTGCACTGTTGGCCAAGCATAATAAAAAAATAGGCCAAGGTAAAGCAAATCATCCTTGATTCAGTGAAGGACCACTTGATCCCTCACATCACCAGGATGACAGCTAAGGGATCTAAAATGGCCTCTTAAGGAATCTAATAAAATAAGAGTTATTAAATATGGGCATCCAACAAGTACCTACACTTGATAGTAGATACTTATAATAATAAACCAATAAGGAGATAAATTGAAATACATGAAAAAAATAATTTGATTTCTTTCCCTCCAACATTATTCATCCATGGGGTTGACATCATCATCTTAAATCATATTGGTTGAAGAGAAGATTTTTTATTTCTTTTAGGAAATTTTCACAAGAGGTCCATTTTAGGCCTCAAATTTCTCCACATAGAGACCTCCAAGGCTGACTAGATTTACCTTCTAGCACAGCAAAAGACAATGGTAAGTCGAGATCTAAAGTTTGAGGATGCTTAGTCCTCTTAAGTCTGAGGAGACTCCTACAGAGATAAACAAGGGTGAATAGAGTGTTGTCCCAAGCATTGATCCACAGAGTCCAGCAAAACCAGAAGCAGATCAGTCAAGTTCTAGTGCGAGAGCATATACTTAAGTATACTTAGTACAACCAGAAAGCCAAGATGGCTTACTCAGACATTGCAGGAGCCACAGGAGCAAGTTAGAGCTCTACAGTCTTCTTTTCAAGTGAGTCATCCACCTAAGAAGTTTCATAATTATGTTGCACCAATGTCTCCCATCATTGATGCAAAGCCTTCCAGTTATGATAAGGCAACAGTTGAGCAAGTATGGCAGGATGACATGACAGAGAAGTGTAACTCCATCATAAAGAATGATGTGTGGAAGATTTTGTCGAGACCATTGGGGAAATCAATGATTGATTCTAGGTGGTTGTACAAGGTAAAGCATGCATATGATGATAGCATTGAGAAGTACCAGGCCAAGTTCATAGTGAGAGGATTCTCCGAAAGGCAGGGAGTTGATTATGACAAGACTGTTGAATTTTAATGAAGATTTGTACCTTGGACAAGTGGTTCCTATGGGTTTTTAATCTTTTACCTAGGAATGTGGTCCACAACTTAAAAGTGGGTCTTTTTCACAAAGTCACTTTATAAGTGGTAAAGTGAACTTTAAAT
>ML785458.1:866153-885031 GCA_009831015.1 Picea engelmannii
AAAACGAATTCATTCTTTCCATGAGAGATTGAGAGGTTGAGAGAGAGCAAGAACAGGAGAAGGGTTTCTATTTTCTGAAGAGGAAAGGGCAGCAAAGAGGAGGCACGATTTTCAAGGCAAAGTTGGGCACGCAAATCGAGGCATCCAACAGCATTAAATAATCCGTACGGTACGGATTTGGGACAGAAGAGTTTATTGTACCTGTTCAGCATACTCAGCAGCACGCATAACGAGGTGAAAAAGGGCGCATTTATTAGTCCGTACAGCTGTACGGCCGCCGTACAGCAGCAGCTAATTTCTGGGCACATTTTTCAAATTCCGTACAGTCCGTACGGTACGGCTGTGTGTGCACGTTTTTCGAGGTGGCTGTGGTTGGTTTTCTTCCTGTACTTTTCAAGCACGGAAATCGAAGGGAAGAGATAAGTAATTGCTATTGGTTTATTTTTGCTGATGTAATTTCCAGATTTGAAGAAATAAGAAGAACTCCCTCTCTCACTGGTTTTCCCCACACTGGGGTTTTTCCAGGGTCGATTTGACCAAAATTCTTTGTGTCATTTAAATGTGTGCTTGCTGTCATAATTTCTGAGTTTTTGTACAGCCATTGAAAAGATTATTTATTTCATGTGTTTAAGTCAAAATTTCATTTCGAAATTTTATGCATATTAATGTTTGCAAATTTCATTAATATTGGGAAAGGGCATTAAACATTTTGGAGTGATAAGGAGAGACTGAAACCGGGATTGGGATAAATTGCAGGGTGAGAAAACACTGTGAAAAATCAACAAAGACCTTTCCCTCCAATGACCAGGTATACTTCCATTAGAACCATTATGTCTTTAGCATCAATTTTTTATTGTCTTTAGCATCAGTTTTTAATTGCCCTTTATATCAAAGGGATGTTAAGACTATGTTTCTGAATCGTTTGATTGAGGAGGAACTTGGAAGTATACATTAATCAGCCGAGAGGGTTTTAGGTGCATGGGCAAGAGACCCATGTGTGCAGGTTAAAGAGAGCCCTTTATGGGTTGAAGCAAGCACCACGTGCTTGGTAATTATCGATTGATGAGTACTTGTTGAATTTAGGCTTCACCAAGACTGCAACAGACCCTAATCTTTATTGTATATTTAATAGATCTAATTTTCTTGTTTAGAAACTGTAAGTAGATGACCTAATACTTACAGGTAATTCTAAGAAGATCATTGCATGGTGCAAGACAGAGTTGGCCCATGAGTTTGACATGAAGGACGTCAGCTTGATGCATTATTTCTTGGATCTGGTTTCGCAAGGAACAAGTCAAGTCCTCCTTGGACAGAGGAAGTATGCAGTGGCAATTCTGAAGAGATTTTGAATGATGGATTGCAAACCCTTGGCCACTCCTACAGTTTCAAATCTAGTGTTATCAGTGAATTCAAGTTAAGATTTTGTAGGTCCTCCATTATAGATATACAAGCAGTTGATTGGTTCCATTATGTATCTCATGAATACCAAACCTAATATGTGTTTTTGCAGTGACCACCTTGAGCCAGTACATAGTTGAGCCTCAACAATTCATTGAACGATGCAAAGGATGTGCTCCAATACTTGAAGGACACAATTCATTATGATCTGAAGTATGTGGGAGATGGTGAGTTGGTGCTACGTGGTTTTGTTCATTCTAAATTGGCAGTAGATGCCGGGGATCGGAAGAGTACTTTTGGTTGTTTCAATTTGGGTTCAGGTATGATACCCTGGTTCAACAAAAAGCAGGGAGCAGTTGCACTCAGTTGAGCGAAGGCAGAGTGTAGCGTGCTCTGCTAGTTGTGAAGTCATCTGGCTACGCAAGTTGATAGCAGAGTTGACCAATCAGATATTTGATTATACAGTTGTGTATTATGACAACCAAAGTTGCATCGGGCTCTCTGAGAATCCAATATTTTATGATCTTTCCAGGCACATTAATATCCTCTACCATTTCCTCAAAGATAGAGTTCAAAGGGCATAGTGGTTCTTGAGTACGTTCATTCACATTCACAAGTTGCAAATATTTTGACAAAGCCCCTAGCTAAGGGGAAGTTTGAGATGCTAAGGGAGAGACTTGGCTAAGTGGATAATAATTTCCCTCAAAAAAAGGGAGTGTTAGTTTTTCCAGTTATTGCTCAGTCACTGCTCTTTCTTCCTCTCGCAGAGATGGCGTGCTGCAGCAGTCTTACCTCAGGATTGATGACAGTGGAGGAGGTGCAGCAGTGAATCCTGTATGAGTGAGTTCTCCTTCAGGGCAGCATACACAGAAGTTAGAGAGTGCAATTATGAGGCCCAGCTCTTTGATATAGATTCTGCATATGAGGTGCATGCATCACTTCAAGCTCAGCATGCATGTGCCCCAATTAGCATGTTCTTATTTCTGTTTTTGCTTTTCCAGACCCAGAACAGATTTCCTATTTTCTGTTTTATTTAAGAACAGAAGTCGCATGCTTGCATGCACTGGGGCACACTATTCTGTCAGTGGTATGCTTTTCTAGGCAGCCTGCTCATGCAAGGTGGACACTCTGGTTTAGGATTTGATTTAGTCAGCTTAACTATCAGTGTGTAAACCCTAGCCCTTTGCTTATCTGTAAAAGAAAGGTAGGGTCTCTCTTGGATAGACACACAGTTTATAGAGAGTTTTGAAAGTGATTGCATTATACAGTTCTCTTTCCAATTAATAAAAAAAACAGATGTGATTTTGGGTGCTGCGGATTTCTTCTAGCTTCCACGGTTCATATATTCAGTTAGCTATGTGTTTGTAGATCTAGCATATAAATTAGCTGTTTTGATAGGTTTCAAGTTTTAAAGCTATCTAGGGTTTTAGTTTTTCAGGTCTGCTTACCAAGTTTTAGTTGTCCCATCATCTAGAAGCTAAGTCACCAAACACGTGGACACGGGACACAGAGGACACGGAAATACGAGTGTCAGACACGGGCATGGCAACCCCCGGAAACAGGACATGGAGGACACGTTATATATATATATATATATATATATATATATATATATATATATATATATATATTAAATTATGAATTACACATACAAAAATAATAAAATCGTAAACATTTAAATTTTACATGAATGATGATGATGATACATATTAAAAATTCATTATTCAATCTTGAATCATACAAATGATACATCATACAACTAGTACTAAGTTCTAACATAAATCATGAATCATGATAATTGATAAATATTAAAATCATAATGACAAACATTGAAATTTGAAACACACAAGAAATTCAAACCATAAACTGTAGTTTTCTCATTAAGTCATCAAAATCAAAATGTGTTACATAGACACCGCCTCCTGAATCACTGCAACAGGCTATAGCCACAGGCTACTATAGGTGGGAATGTCAGTGGCAAATACAAAATAAGATAGAACAAGATACTAGAACCGTAGATGGAAGAATCCCATAGCACAAGACTGTCACTGGTCACTGGTCAGTAGTCATTTGGCTCCATGTCATACTCATCATCACCAAAATCAACGTCGTCGCCACTGCTCTCTCCTCCAATCTCCAGCTGCTCTGCATGATCATCCAATCCAATCTATGGAACTGGATCTGCTGCTGTGGAGGATGACCCCTCGAGGAATATCATCCTCAAAAGTGACCGGCTCTAGCACTGGGTCATTAAGATCCATGTTGGCCAATGCCAACTCAACAGTGTCATCCAAACCCATATCATCAGGAAAGACATCCCACATCTTTGTCTTTCCCTTGCCTGTAAATAAGACAGACGTTGGTGTGCACATACACCATTGACTCTGCCCTGGACTACTCAAGCCTGCTCTTCTTCAAACTGTACAAATTCCCATATGTGCTTCAATTCCTCTCACAACAAAAGGATGAAGTAACCTGAGAAAGGATCCTCATGGCTAACTCCTATAGAGGAGGGCATGTTGCCCCATGAGTTGCCCACCAAGCACGGGGCTTCTTAATCTGTCTCTGAGCACATCATAGCTAGAAAATCTCTCGCTGGCAGTGGAAAAATCTATAAATCCTGCCTCCACCTCATCAAAGGATGCTCTATCCTGATATATCTGTCTAAATGCTTCCTTCCTCCCCTCTGAAAGCTTATGATCCATGTGAGGCGGGAATCTGCGTGAAGTCCCACCACTGAGCCACTCATTGCTGTAGTATTTGGGATTCAATGAGTGAGCCAAGCAATGCAAAGGTGTGCAGTTCTTATTCCACCTGCTGATAAGAATATCCTGTATGGTGGTGAAAAAGATCTTTGCCGGTGTCCCATACTCAAGGGACTCATTCTATAATATAATGGTCCTCATGGACTCAATCATGGAATCCCTCCCCTCATACACCTCTCCTAGGATGGGCTTGTCTGTGTTTGCAAATCGTAACAAAGAGATGATAGCCTCCATGATCTTAATGGTAAGATCTACCATTTCCCACCAAGCATCATCTAACATTGTATCCTTGACCTTTTTTTAAGAAGCTTGATCCGTCTTTCTCCAAAAAGACCAAAACTCTGAAATAATCATGAACCCAAGAGTGGCCTTGACCTCCCTCAACCTCTTAAGTATGATGAATGATGAGGCAAACCATGTATCTGCAACCTTCAACAATGATAGTTGTGTGTACTTCTTATAGATTGTGAGGGCATTGGTATGGTTTTGTACAAAATTGTGAATATGACGTGCATCCTCAAGAAGACTTTCGATCCATGTCACATCCGAAGCAATGGATTTAAGTGCTAAATTCAAGGAATGAACAATGCAAGGTGTCAAAAATATTTGTGGAAATTTAGCTTCCACAACCATACCAGCAGCCTTGCAAACARGTGCATTATCTGTAATAATTTGCACACAAGAATCAACACCTACATMTTCAATAAYTTTAATGAACAACTCACCCATATAGTGTGCATCCTTGTATTTTCCAAGAGCATCCACCGCTTTCAAGAAAACTAGTCCATTCAAGGAAGACACCGTGAAGTTGATGAGTGGATGGTGTGCTGCATCTGTCCATACATYTGAAACAATACTAACACCAGATGAGGGCCAAGTTGCTTTAATAGGCTCTAGCATTTTCTCCACCTGCCTCTTTGCCTTAACCAACAATGTGGTTCTTAGCCTCTCTGAACCAGGAGGCATGTACCCTGTTGGAGCCCCTTGAGTTAGACCTCGACACATCTCAATAAACAAATGAGACCATGCAACATTAAATGAGATGAAGTTGAGATAGAAAAAAAACCCAATGGTAAGATCCAACTCATCTCACCTCTCTTGCCGAAATATCTTGTCCATTGGACCCATTGCATGCCTCTTTCTTGTTGTTGCACTCCCACCCCCAAATGGGTGTTTGCTAGATGGGTTCCTCAAGAATGGAAGAGGATCCTCATTCTTAGTTTTCCTAGATGCCGCTACCACAATCCCCTCGCCAACATTGGCCTCTCTTTCCAGTTCTCTTCGTTTGGATGCACCATGCTCCAAGTCCACAAGGTGTGCCCAACAAATGGCCCTTTACTCGAAAGTAGGTGCTTGTAAATTGAGTTTTGCAAAAACTACATGTCCAAAGAATATTACCTCCCCCCTTTAACTTGGACCCGGGCCCTTGCTGTCTTGTGACATACTTCCACAATGGATACTTTCATTCTTGAGCTTGTTGCCTTGCTAAAACAGCATGTTTTTCAGCCTCTAAACTTGTTGCTGCAGCCCCACTTCTAGCAAATGGAACACTAGCTGACCCTGTTGAAAATGAAGGAGGAGGGACAACATTAGTAGGAAAATCCCTCCCTTTCTTTTGCCCTCTTCCAGCTGCCCTTGATGATTGAGCCATGACTGCTGTAGCAAAGTTCTTGGACTGCTGCTGTAGAAAAAAACTTGAAGAATGGTGGACAAATCCACTTGCTTGGCACTTGGAATCCCTTCTCACACTCTACCAAAGCCCTTTGCTGCTCTCTAACCTTTCTTGCTGCTCCAACCTGTGGTTAAAATGAGATAAAAGCAACTTAAAAATCGTTTTTGAGGGCCCACGGGCTTCCTTTCTGCGAGACACGTGTCATGATTTCATGACATGGTTTTAGGTGGTGTCGGCCACGTTTTAATTACGTGTCACATGAACATGACACGACACTCACACGAATTGGACACGTGTCACAGCGAATCGTGTCGGATTCGCTGGACACGAGACACGGAGGGGGGTATGGACGAATCCAGTTACACAGTCTAGAAGAAGATAAACATCACGCTAGTCGTCAAGTTGTGTTCAGACTGTTGATTACTTTCACATAGTTTGCTGAGCTCTTGTGCTAACAGGTACACAAGGTCGGGCATCTCTTAATTGCCTCATCTTCAGAGGCATTAAGATGTTTTGCATGAGCCATGGCCATGACAAGTGAATTTTTTTGTCTTTTTCAAAAGAAAACAGGAAAACAAATACCACACTGGGTCTGCAACGTATAATTCCATTCCCTTTTTAAAAGTATAGCTTATTAATAGTTAGAGTCGCATGTACATGTGAATCTTAGAAGGTTGAGCATTAAAATAATTGAATTGAGAGACGCTAGGAAGACAATTGAACTTTGAAAATCAAAACAACCCTTCTGTAACTAAAAGTGACCCTGCAAGTTTTAAACCTTCAAAAACAGCTGTACCTGATGGAATACATACCTGTTAGATGGGGCTGCTCACAATTTTCATGAACTCCACAGCAGACATGCCATTGCTTCCATCTCACCGTTCCCATCAGGAGGGAATTTCACAGGACTCGGGAATCAAAAAATGGTAATTCCACTGAAACTTAATTGGACTATTTTTGTGCACATCATTGATCTATCGCAAAATTTGTAAAAATTGAGGTCAATCTTGCTGAGGAGAATCCAAAAACCTCACTAGACACGCAGAAAGGCCAACATCACACTTGCCTCCACCCACATTGCTATACAGTCCGGCATGCTTAATTGTGGTTGAAACTCAGACTTTCATTTCTACAGCACTCTCTCACAACTCATTGAACAGGTAGCATTGGCACATCTTGGCCCTTTTGCAGGGTTTTGCTTGTCTCAGCGGGCAGTTCTGTGACACATGCAAGGATTGGAAATAACAACAATTAAAACTCACTGCAGATTATTTAGCAGTGAAGCTCCTTAAGAGCAAACGGATTGCACCGACATTTTCAAATAAATAAACTTCCTACTTTCTCTGCCCTGATAGCTATAATTCTTTGAAAGACATGCTGCTCATGACAAACAGGGAGCTAACAGACAACGCATTATCATCAATGCAATTGGAATGGAGTTGAAAAATTGGGCTAAGATGAGAACAGGCAAGGCAATCAAGAGCAGGGGGCTAACAGACATAGAAGTATTGTCAAGGCAATTGGAATGTTGGAAAATTGGGCTATGAAGAGAGAAGAAAAGGAAATCGAGAGAGGTGCAGTGACAACGATATTTTTATGCATACTTACATTTCGACTATGTAACAGGAAAGGCCGGTGCAAATTTTCTTTGGTTTGGGATCAAAGTGCCTGCATGCAGACAAGTAACACAGTGGTACTGATAGATTAACAATTGAAGAAATTGAACACAGAAGATCAGGACAAGATGTTTGGCGGAAAAGGCCTCAAGACATAATCTCTCACATTGTATTCATTTTAATGATACAAATACATAATACAATAATGAAACCACCTCAATTGCTCTGACATCGACACCCCATCCGGAGATAAGGTAGGAGGAGGCAAAATAGGAATCTAAAAACACACTTAGAATAAAAACTATATCTCAGCATGTGAAATACAAAAGTGGTATACTAGGACTTCATGATTGTATACGAGTAAGAGGCTAACAGGCTGGGTATAACAGGCTGGGTATAAACTATAGAACAGGACATATTGATAGTTTTATGAACTGTAAAACTGGGCAAATCCTATCTTAGAGGCACAACGCCACTAAAGAAAGAACCAAGCTGTGATACTGATAACAAAATTTGTTGTGAGCTGTGGAGAAGATGAGAAAGGACAAACTTTCTAAATGAAACTAAGGAGGTAAAACTTGCTTAAATAGAAAAAAAATAGTATCTTTATTGCAAGATGCAAAACCTTCTATGTAAAATTCCTGAAAGAAAGTGACCTTGAATCAGAAAATTACTACCACGTGGCATTGAAATTTAATTTCTAACAGACCTTTTGAAAAAGAGGAATATACTCGAAGTTGCATTTTCTCGGATAGGAGGCAGTTCACTATACACTAACATTCAAAATTTACTATATAAACGTTTAATATTACAGGAAGGCATGAACACAAAATTATAATGCCCTTGACTAAAGTGCTCATTAGCAACAGATTGCAATAAATAAATTGCTATTTGGTTACATAATCTTGCAATACAGTATAAGAAATAGATCGTAAGTTATTCATAAGTGAATGCATTGACTATTTAAACCACAATAGATATTAATGTGGCAGGAAGAGTCCTTTCTCGGCCCCTCCACCCAGGAACAACCTCAATATAACCACTTGAAAAAACTCCGCCAAGAGCTAATTTTTACAGGTACATGTGACCTAGGGAAATCGCAGAGACAAAACACACACAAGGCATCAGATTTCCTAAAAATCAATGAATACACGTGTCAGTTACTTCAAGATTTTCTCCGAGTCATTGAACTTGGTGCCCCTTCAAATAATTCATTGATCAAAGCCTCTACCTCTTCAGGTCCATATTTGATATATCTTTCTGGATGTCTGTCATTTTCTAGGTAATATTGAAACCGACCCAGAAATTGACGATACGCTGGAATAACCATCTCGGCCACTGAAATACGTAACTCTGTTTGAAGTTGATCATCTGCAACAATCCAAGTCGACTGTGTCTTCTGAAGTTCTTCAAATAAAGCATTGAAGTTCTTGAATCTTTCTTTCAGCACGGGTTTAGAGACACCACTGGAGAAGTTTCCACCAACATGGATGCCCTCGTCTCTCAAACAAGAAAGGACCTTACCCCAAGCAACCCTCTGATAGCTTTTATGATACCGACGGACATTTGATGAATGCTGACGCACCCAAACATCACCTAGCAAACTGTGAATCTCTGAATCTTTCACTTTTTGAACAATGTACCGCCCATTGTTCATGAGAAACACATAGCTCAAGGCCGGATCCTTGTACAACTTTGACTTCGCATTTAAATTGCTTTCTAAAAGTTCCATAATTGCAATTGTCTTCGTAGACAATGGTGACGAATCTGTCGTATTTGTGCCATTTCGAAATTCAAGAACGTCTGAGGGATCCAAAGCTCTGGCCGACACACCATTCATTTCAGCTCCACCATCTTCTTTGAAGACCTGCTCAAGCGTATCTCTGTAATCACATGCAAGCCTCATGTAATTCATAACATACCGGGTGAGAGGATGGATTGCCCCTCCAGGTACAGGATTCTTGGCCAAATCCCCCTTGATGGCATTCTCGAGCTCTAAAAACGTTCCTCGTGCTGCTTCCCCAAGTCGTAACCAGACTGCAAAAGCTTCTGACCTCAATGTTGAACAAACTTCACCAGAAAATATCGAATTTATTTTGGGGATAAGCTCCCATAAAGTCTCATACATATCCAGAATTTTGAAGAGCTTTTCAGGAGACCTCCGACTAATTGCAACAGCTTCACCGAAATTGAGGAATTGGATCATAACCCCTCTTGCGAGTTCCCCAAAGCAGGTCTCGGAAACCGAAGGAAGATCGACAAAGACTCTATCACAGAGTATTCGTTCACTCGACATGAAGACATTCACTGACACTTTTAAAGTCTGCATCCATTTCGAGATCTCCACCTCTAGAAGCTCCCATTGAATCCTCTGTACCTCCTCAATACTCAACTTCTCAAAACCAAGCCTGATCACGCTTTCTTCCAAAAACATTTTCCTGATCATACAATAAACTTGGCAACATTCTGTCCTATATCCGGCCCGCACCATGCGCACCGCAATTTCACTTAGCCGATTAACTATCTCAGAAGGTAGCGAATCGATCGTGAAATTCAAGTCACCAACCGGCTGTGCGACAGGCACATCCTCCTCCTCCTTCTCGTCATCTGCCAAATTCCGAAATGCCCTCTCATCACAGCTCGAGTTGAAGGAAGGCCTGGACGCTGCATCGAACAGACAATCTGGATCCACGGCATTACTATGTTTCTCCAGAAGTGCCCTAAACTCTTCCTCGAGGCAATCCATGGCTTGATGGAAAATAGCTTCAATCCGCTGCAAGACCGTGAAATCTTTAACATCATCCGGTAACTGGCTGAACCCATTAACCAAACTCTGAACATCATCAACTGCCCGAAGGTATGAATAAACTCGTTCCATCTCCTCGCTCGAATTCGAACCTTCCCCGGCAACCATGAACCCTGGACCTTCCCATTTCATGATCTTGTCTTCCAGAGAACTCAATTCTTCTTCCAGGTTTACAGGCAAGACAAATTCCTCATTTTTCCGATTGCTTGCCCCATCAATACAAGAAAACCGGCCGTCTAACTTAGAAAAAATGCGGTGCATATCATCGGCTAGGGTTTCAACAACGCTTTCCGAAGTATCATCCTCCTCGGGAGAAGCCATTGTTTACCCCTACTCGCCTCTTTCTTCTAATCTTCCTCGTGTTCAACCCATCCTTGATAGAATTTCCGAGCTTAAATTTGAAAATTCAAAGTCATAACTAGGGTTTGAGACGGACTCGAAAAGAAAAATACGGCAGTGAACCCTGAAATTCTCGTGGTCAAGAGAGTCGAGTGTACGACAGCGGACTGGAAACCTCTGAAATTAGAACTAGCTATGTCAGACCACAGATTTAAGCGAAATGCAGCGGAAGCGTACCATACGGAGGCCAAATAGAGTCAAAAACGAATCCCACCTGCCTCGCGATACACATGGGATCGTACTCTCGCTACCCGTGATATTCCTTTCATGATCACCAACCTATGGATTTTAAAGTTGTGGCGTATAGATTTTATTTCTAGAAACTATTTCAAAAAAGTAAATATGAATATTACACTTATATTTGTATATAATAAATTTAAAGTACATTTTTAAAGAGTAAATATAGAGACATGGAAAAAGTTAGGTCGGTTTTAAAAGTTATTATTATTTAATTTTGAATCACTTTGTTACTCTTATGATCATTGTGGACGAGTGGAGCAAGTGTCATAATAATTCAGTCCCGTGAGACAGCGCGATTGGTAAGACAGCACCTTTCTCCAAGGTTGGGAGGAGGTCTAGAGGTCAAACCCGGCTGGGTCTCCGGGACGAATATGTAATGGCTGCTATGAGCTAGTCTAGATACTGTGATTGTAAATGATATATACCTAATATATATCGAGTTAATTTCTATCGGAAAAAAAAAAGTGTCATAATAATCAAACCAATCTCTTACGTTGTTTAGTTAATTTTAAAATTTATATATAATAAAACTAATTTTTTTTTGCATTGTTTTGTTAACTTAAAAAAAAAATTGACATAGTGTAGAATTAATTTTTGGAATAGATTAAAAGAGCTAAAAGTTCATTTTGAGGTGAGAGTTGTTGCAATAACATTGTACTAAAACATTATTGTCAAATTTAGGAACATTGAGGGTTGATCGAAAGAAATTAATTGCAATATAGAAGCTAAGTAACGTTGTCAATTGTCCCCTATCATTTTTAGCATATAAATTGACAAGTTAGAGGGTTGTTGGGAAGAAGCAGTATATGTCGGCCCGACTCTAGTTGGTATAGTCATCATCCTTCTTCTTTGTGTTGATGATATTGTTCTTGTGTCAAAGAAACCCTACGATCTCGACAAGCAACTAAAAATTCTCAAGGATTTTTGCTCTATTACAGGTATGATCGTTAAAATTGACAAAACGAAGGTTGTGATATTTAAATCCAAAAAGAGCACTTACCTTAGTTTCATGTATGACAACAACTTGGAGGAAGTGACTTCATACAAATATCTCATAATCAATCTTAGTCACGAGCTTAACTAGAACTATAACATTGAGAAAAGGATAAATAGAGGGTGAAAAGTTTATTATGGACTTGAAAACAATTGTAAAACATTGAAACTTTTGTTATGGGATAAGAAGAAACTCCTCTTTGAGAGTCTCATCACTTCTATTATCTTATATGGTTTTGAAGTTTGGGGTTACAACATCTCTAAAAAATTGTGGAGCAAGATAAAGCAAATCCAAAAGTGTGTTATAACTTGTAATCTCGGAATTAAAGGCAATACTCCCTATCATATCCTCCTCATAGAAGCGAGTCTTTATCTCATTGAGAACGCGGCTATGACTAGGTACCTAATGTACGAGAACAAGATAAACAACATGGAGAACAAAAGATTTCCTATGGTTGTTTCAAACTCTAGTCAAAACCACTTACGACACAAGCGAGGTTGGCATAAAGATGTCAAGTCTTGGCTAAATCATTGGGGCATAAAAGAAGAGGTCACTTTGCAGAATAACGATAATATTAAAAATAGTATTGTATCTAAATTTAAGAAGAAATTGTGGTGCCATAAAGAATTAGAGGAAAAAATAAAATTAAGATATTATAAGGAGGTGGTCAACCATAATCTAGAAGATCAAAAATATCTCTTTGTTTTGACTCTCATAAAGAAAAAATCATCATTGTTAAAATAACAACAAACTCTCGCAAACTCCATAGTGAAACAGGGCATTCAACATTTCCTAAAATGCCATGGGTCAAAATAATTTGTCATCTTTGCGACACTGAGAAGGTCGAAGATGAAAAGAACTTTAACTTAAAATATCCTCTCGACACCCACATCAAATCACAATTTTAAAATATTTGTTACAATACAGACCTTCCTAACCTTTTAACTCATCAAAAGTACGGTAATTTAGGAATGTTTTTTAAAGCTTTTCTAGCACATAACTAAAAGTTTAAAGCAAACCAAATAATTATTTACCTTTCTTAAGATCGAATAAATTTAATTTGATCTCAATAAACATTAACCACCACCACCGTCATTATTACATTCTTTTATAATAATTTTTTGAAGTTAAATAAATGCATATTTCTTTAGCAATGAATAAATTATTATTTTATTTTTATTTTACTAAATTATTTTATATAAAAAAAATTGAAATTAACATGAATTGGAAAAAGTTTTAAATCTTCTAAAAATTTAGCTTTTTGCGAAAACTCATGTTAAAACCCTAGGAAAGAAGGTGTTTAAATAATAAAATAAGGGAAAAGTTGTAATATGTACTAAGAGAGAACTTCGAAGTAGATTCATCATTGATGTGTAAGAAGGTGATTCATCCACTCTTCTTGTTGCTTGATGCTGGGTGGGAACGATATTTTCAAAACCTGCAACTACCATGGTTGGTCTCTAATGGCGGGTGGGCACTTTAGTGAGGCTTAATAATTGGTATTTAGCAGTGTTTTTTGCTAGCTAAGATGATGGTTCTATCGGCATTTATCTTTAGTTTTGCCTGGTGTGCAGGCGGGTAGACTAGACACTACTAACTACCTGAGGGGCCCAGGTCATTTACTGGAGTTGATGTCTTATTTTACTACCTGTCATCCCACTTACTTAGGATTTGACAGTGTTTTCATACCTATCCTACTCTTTTGACTAGCATTAATGGCTTTCGGAGTTGTTCTCTACTCCTCACTAGCCCAGTGGTTTCATTGGAACCCACCCCCGAGATGCCTTCATTGTAGAAGCTAGGTGGCGTGGTGGTGATCTTACGAGTGGGCTCTGATGACGAAGGAGGTCGTCAACGCACTCATGAGTGCGGCTGACGAGGAGGTGTGGGCGAGGGCGGGGTTATTCGATCTTCCTACCAGGCTTTTAACCCAGCATCGGCGTGGTAAGGGGAATTCATTATCCTCATTAACATCGACTTTTTCAGATCCTTCACCTATACCTTGCATTGTTTCACCACCCGTTGTGTTTTCTCTGGTTTCTAGTGACCCAGCACCTGTGTTACAGCTCGTGGATAGTGCCTCTGGCCCGAGCTCCATTGGAGGTTTTACTAATATTTCGGGTATCCCTGTGAAAAATACAGTTAAGACAGGTTCTCGAAGACCCTTTGCAAAGAAACCGTGGCCTCCAATCAGGGCGAGAAGGAAGATGACCTTAGGGGATGATTTGGGGCTCAAGGAAGCAGCTCATTTAACATTGAACGCTTTGGTTGGGCGGTTTTCATACCGTCAAAGGTGCTCTACTCTTCTTTACACCTGGGTAAAGAGTCATTGGCTTCCTCTTGTGGGTTATATTCCAGAGGTTTTTTACCTCCCCCGCGACTGTTTTGGTTTCATATTTCATTCATCGAAGGATGCGAAAAAGATACTTGCGGGTTTGTGGCCATTTGACGATGGAAGCATTATGTTAAAACGTTGGAAGTTATCGTTCGACCCTGTTCAGAATTATTTTCAGTTTAGGCATTTGTGGGTTCTTTTACCTGGCCTCCCATTAAATTTCTGGAGCTATAAGACTCTTACGACGATTGGGAATTCTATTGGGTGGTTCATTAGTGTAGATGAACAAGCGCTTGGTGCTCCAGATAGAAAAATGGGCAAGATCTTAGTAGAGGTGGATATTCACTCGGGGTTGTTGGAGACCCTCGATATTCAGTGGAGAGATCAGTTGTACACTCAGAGATTAGACTACTTGGGCCCCTCTTTTCGCTGCACTTTGTGTCGTAGGACGGGTCATTTAAGAAATTCCTACCAGGGTTTCGTGGAAGAGGAGGAACCAGAGGATTGTTGCCCTCAAAAACCCCAAAGATGTGATTCATCGGATGTGGTTTTTGTGGGCCTCGACACTCCTCGGTTTGGGACGTTGGATTGTCCATCTTCCTCAGATATGGATACACTTACAAGTAAACTCAGAACTTTTTGTCATGTTTTGTTTCACTCGTTGACCTGGCTAGAAAGATTAGTTCTGGATGCTTATGTTTCGGAGATTGGGATGCATGTTTAGTCTTCTCTATCCGTGTCGACCCCTAAGACCAACATCATGGACTTAGACCCATGTAGTCTTAGCTACTCGGGAGTTCAGAATCAACCAGTTAATCTTCCTTTCTCACTTTCGCGGGAGGTGTCTAGGAGGTCCCCTCGGGATTCTTCTATTCCTCCTAGGTCGGGAACACTACCTATTGTTCCTATTACACTACCGGATGTTACTTTAATGACTGAGGAGGGGGTGAAGGATACTCCTATACTTTCGGGTTTTAGAGAGGAAGAACCCGATGATCATACTCTGGCAGAAACTTTGGATAACTTGGCACCTCTACTTCGCAAGGTGGGGGACTCTGTAACTCTTGTAACCTTTCTTGGTAACTTTGTTATCCCTCCTTCTTTAGCTACCAACTTGTCTAACAAACCAGAGGAAGGTAGTGGGGCGATTGGGTCCAGCTATGTGTGGTCCAGAGGCCTGGGTTTTGAGACCTCGCCTATTAAGATGAGGAGTGTGCGGAAGAAAGCCACTCTACCTCATGTTTTACCTGATGTTGTTACTACTTCTATTGTTTCAGATACCAGGGCGCTTGGAGGATTAAAATCCCTTACACGGGCAAAAATATGATCCTTCTCTCACTAAATGTCAAAGGGGTGGGAGGAGCCCTGAAATCTGCCTCCTTGCGTAGACTTATCACTAAAGTTAAGCCTAACATTATCTTTTTACAAGAGACTTTGGTCGCGGAGGATAAGGCTCGTCTTTTTATACAAAAGTTTGTTCCTAACTGGTATATGTGTGTGGTTAGTTCGGTTGGCAACTCGAGTGGTCTATTGGCGACATGGGACCCAAACAAGCTCGCACTAGACCCTACTATGTGTGGTGGGGGCATATTTCTTTCAGGTTTCACTTTAGAAAATCAACGTGTTATAAATTTTCTAAATGTTTATGGCCCTTTCTTTGAGAGACTTACTTTTTGGGATCGTTTGGTGACTAAATGATCCGAATTATTTTCGGCACGAAACGAGAGCGGAGATATAATAAAGAAATGCACAGAGATATCGCGGATATCCAATAATATAACAGAAATGTATCAGAGATGCAACCATAAACATAGAGATATAGTAATACACGATTTTTATTAATGAAAGAAATGTACAGAGACTGTAAAAATATAGAGTGAAAGACTCGCTAGAATGGTGACAGCTTATCTTCGAGAAGAGATGTGACGGCTACTCGCATTCGCAAGAAGATGATTACAATGAGGCTCTGAAGGCCTTTTTACAATAAACAGGAATGCAAAAAATCCTAGACATCCAAAAACCTAACCCTAGGAGATGAAGCGTCAAAATTCATCTGGGCCCCGTTTGGGTAAGTTAGTACATCAACTTCTCGGGTCGTAACTTTTGCATACGATCTCTGTTTTAGGCGCATGATAGCCCGTTGGAAAGCTATCGTCGAGGAGATTCATTTTGGAGGCAATATGGAAGGAACTTGCATATTGCTCCCCATTTTCCCAAAAACATTGTTTAGGGCCTCAAAATGGCCTCGGAAGTTAAAAATTGCTAAAAATAGTAAATTACCAAAATTGCCAAAAAACTGTTTTGAGCCAGTTGGAAAAGGTGGGTCGATATCCACCTGGATCACTAAAGGGTTGTTAGCTACTAAAAATTTGATACTTGTAGGAGACTTGAAGTTTACCACAGGTGCAGACAAAATATGGGGACCGGCGGCACACCTGGACAGACATGCAAACTACTTTCTCGATCTGATCAAGGATCATTTGTTGGTTGATTTGGCTCTGGATGTATTGGTTCCTACCTGGAGAAGCGACAGAGCTGGGGGCGCTTTTATTGTTAAATGATTGGATCACATCTTAGTTGCAGAAAGTTTGTTGTCTGTTGTTGGGAAGTATCGATCTTGGGTGGAGCTCCCATTCATTTATGATCACGCTCTTGTGATAGCGCGATTTGATTTCTCTCAGACACGGGTGGCCTATCCATTTAAGTTAAATCCAACTTGGTTGGTGGAGCAGGATTTTGCTCTAATAGTGAAAGAGGTATGGGGGGACTCTGCATTCCTGGAGGAAGTGGACATCCAACTAAGGATCGTTTGGAAATTGAAGACTTTAAAGTCTAGATTCAAAGACTGGGCAAGACAAAATAGGCGGGCAAAACTCCGCAAGTTGGAAACTCTAGAGGAGGACATCAGTCGGGGATTTTCGGAGCTGTCGAAGGTTGGTTTTGACATTGTTGTTGAATTACATCTGAAAACCTTGGAATCGGAGAAAAAAGACCTTCTAAAAAATGAAGAGGATCTTTGGCGTCAGAAAAGCCACGCCACTTGGCTGAAATGTGGGGATCGTAATACAAAAAAATTTCAGAAGTTTGTCAGTGTGAGAAGAAATCAGAAGCATATTTGGGAAATAGAGGCAGAAAATGGTCGGACCGTCCGAGGACAGGAGGAAATCAAAGATGAGGCTTCAAGATACTATAAACAGTTGTATGCGATTGATGGATCCAGGGTTCTGATGGAATAAGTTAATATAGCCAGACTGTATCAACGCTTTGTGACAGAGGATGACAATATACTTTTAGACAAACCGGTTACTAAACAAGAGATTTGGGAGATTTTATGTCATTTTGCAAAAGACAAAAGTTCAGCCCCGAATGGCTGGACTGTGGAGTTCTTTACCCTATTTTTCGACCTGGTGGGAGATGACTTACTTAATCTGGTCGAAGATTCAAGGAGTGGAGGTAAGATAAAAAGGTCATTAAATTCAACCTTCCTGGTACTGATTCCGAAGGAGAACTCCCCCCATAACTTTGGTGATTTTAGGCCCATTGCACTTTGCAATCTATGTTATAAAATAATATCTAAAGTGATTGCCAACAGAATCAAACCGATTCTCTCAAGGGCTCTGTCTGCAGAATAATTGGGATTCTTGAAGGGTAGACAAATCTTGGATGTTGTGGGGACAGTTGTAACATACCCACTATGGAATTCGAAAATTTTCGGCCTTTTTCTTCTTTTCTCCAGGGAACAGAATTCCCCGAATCCCTACGGGGCCTGATACAGACCCTGCCATCCCTTATCCGTACTCATATGATCGACGGCTATGACCACAGGCCTTATCGGAGAGGTGCTCGTCGGCTTTTGCGATTCAGGAAATCGCGATGCATGTATTTCCCTTTCTCTCTTGTCTTTCGAAGGGTCGAAACCCGAAACAGATCTAACCGCTTAACGAGATTAACAACAACCCAGGTTAAGTCCGGGTACTCTATCCTTCAGGATTTTGCATACCGGAATTTCGGGAGGTGTGATGACAGGAGGTCTCACGCTTGGGTCTCCCGGGAGTCGGAACTCCAAAATCTGCATATCCTATATATATATATGTCTATCTATATATCTTACTCAGCTTATTTCGAGATTTCACCCATTTGGGTTTTTCGTGGAATAAAACGTCAAGGGGTTCATGCCCTTCGGCCCTCCGAGAGCCAAAACACCGAAGTACCAGATTTATGCGCACTAGGTCATCTCGGGGTTTCGTATATCAGGATTTAGGGATGTGCGAGGATAGGAGATCTCGTACCCAGATCCTCCAAAAGACGAAACTCTGAAATACCAAACTCTAAACTCTGAAGCATCAAGACTTCATGCACTATGCCATATCGGAACTTTCCCCATCGGGACTTCGCATCTAGTAGGTACACGGAACAAAAACTGTCCTTTGGGGTCTCGGGTACCGAAACGCCCAAAACACCCAAGGCTATACGTACTCAGCCATTTCGGCATTTCTCCTATCGGGATTTTGGGGTTGGCACGTACAGGGGAAACTTACCCTTGTGTATTTCAGGTATCAAAACGCCAAAACGTCGATTCAATTCACACTATGCCATATCGGGATTTCGCAAGTTGGGACTTCGCGATACAAGTGGACGAAGAGTCACATTCTT
>ML785458.1:959616-989711 GCA_009831015.1 Picea engelmannii
TATTGGATATGCTATTGATCGTCTATTAGTTGGGGTTTGACCAAAATAATTTTGAGCATTTTTTAAAGGTATAACATTACAATTTGATTTTTTTAATTATTTTAAAACATTTTTCTAAATTGTGATTAGTTGTTCAAATGCATATCTTATTGCAGCTGCTATGTAAAGATTTTCTTCATTGTCTTAATGCATGTAGATTCAATACAACTATTGTTTTATTTTATTATACCTGCATAGCTACAAGTATAAGCTGCCATGCAGCCTTGTTCATGTTACAAAAGTGTTTGGAAAAGAAACTAAGATTAAATCTTACTTTATTTTGATATAATAAATATTATTTTACTTTTACAAGTAAAAGATGGAAAGATATTATTATGCCAAAGGTGTATATAAGAAAAAACTTTTGTTTGAAACCTCTCATTCGTCCAAAAACCGATTAACCAATACCACGTGGCAAGTTAATGGATCCACCTATCACTTTTCCTTTGTGATTTGGAAATGTTTTAATACATTTATCCATCTGTCGAGTTAATGTATCCACATGTCACCTTTCCCTTAAACATAAAAAGTGGACTACATTAAAAAAAAAAATGGTGATTTGGAAATGTTTTTATACAATTATAAAAACATATTGAGGAAAGATATATATAATGTATTTGAATCTAAAGTAGCAAGGAAAATGGCATTGGTTGTATGTAGTTTGCTTCGAGGGTGTATTGACTTGCATAGAGTCTAAGCTATAGTAGTGATGTGACAAGCCAATCTCAATCATATTAGCACATACATGGTTGTGGTATCACCCAAAGCACATGTGTACCCCCAATGCATAGAATCCTTGCTACTTCAAGGCCATATAAACTATATTTATCCATGTCCAAAAACCCCATATACAAGTAAACCTATCTTTATAAACTATTTTGTATGTAAAATTATAGTTTGTGTTGATATTTTGTGTCATGTTATTTATGTTAAATTTTTATATTAAATAAGGTCTTCAACAAAGTTCCGAGGGTAACAAAGTTCCGAGGGTTAGCTCAAGTGATTATAAGTCAAATGTAATATTTCTCCCTCAAAGTTGGGGAGGTCACAAGTTTAACTCTCTTGATCCCCTCAGAGTTAGGTTATATAATTAGAGCCAACAATTTACCTTGTTTACCATCCATGGATAATTGGCAAGTACTTGGAGGGTTTTCAACAACGTTTTCCTTTTAAAAAGTAAGGTCTCTAACAAATAATTAATATTTTTATAATTAATTAGGTAAATAAGAGTCTAATTACCCCATAAAAGTTATCTTGGTCTATAAGCTTGGGTTTATTTTCTTATTTTTCTCTTCTATTATAAGCAATCTTATGTATGTAACTCAATTAGTAGTTGTTCTTGTGCAAAAGTTCTTAAAAGTCTCAGGATCAAATCACATTCAGTCCCTTGGGGTTACAAGTCGATATTTCTGCTATTAGTTACTACAATTATCCATACATAAAATCAAGAAAGAGGAGGAAATTCACAAGAACTTGGCAAGTTATTAGCATCCTCACTTAAAACACCCAATACATAGGCAAGTGAAGAAGTATATTTCTTCGACCAAAAAAAATAGAAAAAAAACAAACTATCTTATCTATCATTGATAATCTCATATTTAACAAGTGTTCACCCATCATTTGAATATGTAGGGAAATTATATAAGAAGGTAAAATGGGTTATTTGGGATTTAAGGCTAGGTCAACAATCAATAATTGGTTCACAAAGAGAGCAAGCATGTCACAAAGTGGGATTTGAACCCATGCGAAGGAGCATAAATTTTTTTCCTCCTAACCACTCAAACTATAATGAATTGACCACCATAACTCCTTATATGCTCCTTAAAAAGATTCATAATTCTCAAACATTCCTGAAACTTGCATAGAGTTCTCAGTCCATATGTAACAAAGTAATAATCTACAAACTTCTAAGTAATGGAACATGATTAAAGCTTGGTGAACTCACAATTATTAAATTAATTTCTAAAATAAAAACTTTGTAATGAAATACTTAGATCTACATTTGTGATTAGCATATCTCTCCAAATAAAGTTAACTCTATTATTAGTAAAAATGGATGAACTCACAATTTTCAAATCAACCTCTAAAGTGAGAACTTTGTAAATAAATATTTATATATACAATTCGTGTCATTTGCATACTTACTGAAAATAAAATTTAAATCTATTCTTATATTGTTACAATTATTTGTCAATTAGATTTAGTTTGGGTGGTTATGATGAGTGTTATTCTTCTTAATGAACTCAATTCTTGCAAGTGATATGTTGAACTTTTAACAAATATATTGTTGTAACAATTAAAAATCATATCTTAACAAAATTTTAAACTATTGTAAAATCCAATTTATTATAATTACCATTTTTGAAATAAAATAAAAATTATCCACAAATTTCACCAAATTATGTATTCCAAAAAATTATATATTCAAAAAAAACATAAAGTATTAGAATAAACACTATATTTAAAAGTATTAGAATAAACACTAGATTTAATTTGTGATTTAAAAATAAAACAAACTATCATAATTGATGATGATGTAAATATCATCATGAACATAATTAATGATGTAAATATCATAATGTATGGTGATTTAATTGGTGTGGCTTCCTTGGAATACAAGGAATAATAATTGTTGCCATACATGTTTATTATTCCTTCTCTCCACTATGTGTATATAATATTGTAAATTAAAATGAGCACAACAACAATAGGACATTAGTACAATATGTCGTTAATAGTGTATTCCTCTTGAAATATAAATAGTCCTTGCGTAATCTTTCTTTGTTGCATGTTCTCCCAAGTAATTACATTCATATAATTATTTGGTTTACATAAAGTAAACAATATTTGAATATGTAGACTAATAAAAGTTATGTTAATTCATAAGTTTGAGTTTTCTATATGTATAAAAGGTTTTTCTTTTTATTATAATTAATATTGGTTAGAATTTCTTTATTTATAGAGTATTAGAGTTATCAATGCTTTTTTATTTCATTACCATATATATATATATATATATATATATATATATATATATATATTTTGAGCAATTAAACAAGAGACAAAAAAAAATTACAAGAGATTTATGAGGAAAAACCCAACAATCTTTCTTAGATAGATTTTATTTACAAAGTTCAATCATTTACTAACTCTTAAGAGCCACAAACAAGATATAAACCCTAGCACTAGGTTACCGCACCACCAGTGCTCATAGCTACAACAACAACACCGACACACACCCGACCCCTAAGTATGCTTTTAAGGGATGGGGTATAAGTTTTTCGCTTTTCTCAATCATCTTGAATCTCTGTAACTAGGATTCCATCGTCTTCGGTTCGACGAGGGTTTTCCAACGGCTATAAATTTGTCTAGATCTGAGTTCTGGATCGAAGGTCATGGTCTTTCAAAGTTCTTTAGGCCTTCATCAACTAGAGTCACTCACAGTTATGTGGCTGCCTGTCACTCGACACACCACATCATCATAACATACAAAGACTTTCCCAACCAGAGGTTGACACTTGCCTAGCTCTTATAAGTCTATTAAATTGATTAATCATTATCATAATAGAATACCACTCTTTACTAATTATTTAGTTAATCCCCATTAGGGATAATTAATCTTCATTAATTCATCAACCCTTTAATTACATTTTTATTTGGCCTAAAAAACCGGTCCGATAAAACCGAGGATTACTTCCCTTTCACCTTGGAAATCCCACAATTTGGGGTGGATTTAGTGTTAATTATTATATCAATACCCCGCCACATTAACTTATAATCTAATCATGTTACTAAATAGTTTTTTAATTAATTATATCATAATATAATCCTATTTAATTATATTAAAATATAATTAAATATATCAAAGGGCACTTAGGGATGTTAATATCAATTAACACCTAAGTCACCGGACTTTGGCGAAATTACTCTCCACGCTTTCATGAACATACCCAAAACTCCCAAATGTTGAAGCTCCGTAGAGGGTCCCACTTATATTATACCATGATGCAAATATAATAAATTAAATTACCTTATAATATAATAAATTACATTTAATATTTATTATAATCGATTTCATATTCTTAATCTCACTAAACATAATATAATGTAATTAATTACATTTAATATTTATGCTAACTTTGGAACACGGAAAGGTAGGTTCGGGCCTTTGGCCATTTTAGCTCGTGCACTCTATCATGCACTATATCACCCCAAACATCCTGTAGTCCCTAACTCTTGGAATCCCGTAGTGGTCCCACGCACATGGGTTATAATACACATAATATAATAAATTGGGAAAAGGTTGACCTTGTCCACATAAGAGTTTTATGATATTATATAATATATTATAATACCATCGACTCAAGCGAGGATGGCATAAAGATGCTCGGTCTTGGCTAAATTATCGGGGAATCATGGAAGACACCATTTTGCATAATAAAGATACTATTAAAAAAAACGTCAAATCAAAATTTAAGGATAAAATGTGGTGTGATAAAGAGTTAGAGGAAAAAAGAAAATTGAGGTATTATAAAGATGTAATCAACCCTAATCTAGAAGATCAAAATTATCTAATTGTTTTTCCAAGTGTAAAGAAAAAAATAAGCATTGCTAAGATAAGAACAACTTCTCACGAGCTCCATAGTGAAACTGAGCGTTGGTCAATTTCTAAAACGCCATGGGATGAAAGAGTGTGTCACCTTTGTGACACTAAGAAGGTTGAAGATGAAAAGCACTTTCTCTTAGATTGTCTAGCCTATACCCATATTAGATCTCATTTTCAAATATTTGTCACACTACCAACCTTCCTAACCTCTTAACTCAACAAAAGTATGGTGATCTTGGAAAGCTTCTCTTAATGTTTTTCGAGCACATAAACAAAATTCTAAAGAATCACAAGTAATCACTTACCCTCTTAAGGTCCGATAGACCAATTCGGTCTTAGTGGACGTTAATCATCATCATCGTCGTCATAATTTTCCATTAAGTGCTTTCCTAAGAAGACTCCGGGCCTGAAGCCTTCATGAGTTATCACAAAGCAATCACTTCAACATCTTAAAGCCCTGAAGTCCCAAAGTGGTCTCATGTGCATAGATTACATGTTAAATAATAATTTAAATGGAAAATGATTTCATCTCGTCCTTATGTTCATTGTAATATATTAATTTTATAATAAACCTCATCAAAATTTGTGCCCAGGTTTTCATAAATTTCCAATATATATAACAATTTCACATGTTCATCACTCCCAATGCCCGAAGTCTCAATAATTACAAAATTATTAAGAGGTTGATCATGGGTGGATTAATCTTGTTTAGTATGTAATCCTTTGGCCTTCGGGTCATTCTCCAATTCACTCTCCACTTCAAACCTCTGGAGTCCTGAAGCTCCGAACTGTGTTGAGAAATGATCATAGCGATCAATTATGAGTTTATTATGAGTTTATTAACACACACACACACACACACACACACATATTACCATTTTCTTGCATGTATTGAATGTCAGGTGAGGTTTAATTTGAATTTTATTTGCCCATACATAAAAAAAAATATAAGGAAAAAAAATATAGTTTTCCAATCTTTATAACATAATTTAATAAAATCCAAATCCAAGGAAATCTCTATATTCTGGAAATTAAAAACGTAATTATAATCTCTCCCTCCTCATGGGTAAATGAGTAAATTTGTTTCCTTATTACCATGCTTTACTATTCTTACCAAAATTTAAGGAAATTGGTCCCCAGACAAAGAATTCCCTCCACAATAAATTTTACATTTCTACCAAAATTTAACCACAATTAAGGGGATTCTTCCCAAATTTGTAGGGAATTTAACCCAAATTTAGCATAAATGCTTATTAATGCCCAAATAGAATTTTAATAGCTTTTGTATTTAAATTCAATTAGGAAATTTCATGTTTATTTCCTAATTATTTTTCTTTAATACCTATTTATAATGACTTTTAGTGTTTTTTAATATTTGGGTTACTTTCCTAAAGCCCAAACACAGATCTAATATCCTCTAAGTTTTCTTGTAAAATGCTTTAGGACAACCTAGAATCAAACACTATCATGTAGAAATCAATCGCTCTCCTTTTTAGATTCTTAATAAAGATTTTAGTTGTTCATTCATCATTGTTTATGCATGAATCAAACTGTGAAACTCAGTCAACCACAACATTGATTCCGAGAATTTGGCACAAGCAATCATAGGATGAAGTTGTTCACCAACATAAAATTTAGCTGTAACATTTTCACATTCACACCTAAATTTTCAAGGTACTTTTAACAGAAAATTGAACTTATATTGCTCTCAAACACAGTCTAAAATTATCTCTGAACTTAACAAAACATATATTTTAGCAAAATAACTTATCTAGAACCAAAAAATGTTGTAACTGCTGAAAGGGGATCCATTTTCCACCCAGCTGTAGGAACAAGAACTCCTGGAATGGTTTATCACCGACCACCCCCTAGCAAGATCATGATTCCCTGAGAGAGATTCTTCCTTTTGTTCAACAAAAACCATAGACGGAGGTTACTCTCCTCTTCCCATAGGAACTTGGCATACCTGTTTTCTCTCCACCAAGCAAGGGGTTCAGCAATGAGTGCTTCCTCAACCACTCATCTTCTATGCCACCCCGTTTATCAACTCGGTTAGAAAACGCTGCCCAACAGTTCATGTACCCATAAACAAATTTATTTTTCAGTTCTCTTCATAACTAGAGAATTGCACATGCTCTCTCTCCTAAAAAATGGTAACCGAACCCATTCCTCTTGCATCCTCTCCTTTTGCCCACGATTTTCCTTCCCTAGAAATATTTTGTGGGTCCATTTCCCAAATTCATGGGTAAGATCAAGAAGTTTCCAGATGGGTACTTTGCCCATCTCCTCATTGACTATTGAGGTAGACTTCCCAACCACCAGCTTGTCTGGTAATTAAATTCTCTGTGTCAGAGGATTGTTCTAGGTTTGCACATTTTCAATCTAGTAGAGTACTGGTCTGGTAAGGGTCATTTCAACCATTACCGGTTCCCCTCACAATCTCTCTCATGCATCATAATCTACATTGGCATCCCCTTCAGCAGTTATGCAACATTTTCCATTTTCTTTAGTAACATAAATATATACATTACCTTCTATAACAAAAGGTTCATCAATTCCAAGATCCACACGTAATCAATATGCCCATAGTCTCTTAGCAAACTATAGTTACATTTACAAGCGGGGGGAAACATGGGTATTAAAATCCCCTCCCCCTTAAAGGAACATTGTCCTCGGTGTTCTACCTTCCATTGTGCTCTTTATGTACAACAATGAACAAAAATGGGTATGCATGTTTAATGGTATTCTCCATTTCCCATGTAGATTCATCTGGACCAAAGTGTTTCCACTGCGCCTTAACCCGTGCAATGGTTTTGTTCCTGAGTGGGATTTATTTCCTGTATATTATTCATTGTGAATCTGGTAGGAATTCTCTCTCTGGTTCCACCTAAATCACAGACCAATCAAATATATGATTAGAATCATGTACATATTTCTTCAGTAACGAAACATGGAAAACATTATGTACTTTCACTGTGGGAGGAAGTGCTAATCTATATGCTACATGTCCCACTATGCCCGAAATTTCAAAGGGTCCACAAAATCGAGGTGCCAACTTGGCACAAATTCCCATTCTCAAGGAACTTTTTTTGGGCCTAACTCGGAGATACACATGATCTCCTTCTTTGAACTCTCTAGGAGTCATCTTTCTGTCTACATAGCTTTTATGTCTATCCAGGGCTATTTTCAGATTATGTTTTATTTGAACTACTTGTTGTTCCATTTCTTTTAGCATATCTAGCCTAGGTGTAATTATGTCTACTAGGTTATTCCAGTTGTTTTGAATATTGCATTGTATATCATAGAGAGCCTCAAAAGGGCCCATCTTCAATGACTCCTGATAGCCATTATTGTAGGCAAACTCTACTAGTGGTAGGTATTCTTCCCATTTCCTGGGTTGATGCATCACATGCATCATGCATCCTTAACATGTCCTCTAACACTTGGTTTACCTTCTCCGTCTGTCCATCAGTTTTAGGGTGATAAGATGTACTAAATAGCAAATTAGCTTCAAAATCAACAAACAAAGATTTCCAAAAATTTGAAGTGAATTTTGTATCTCTATCTGATGTGATTTCCTTAGGTATGCCATGTAGTCTAAATATTTATTTCATGAAAATATTGGCAATATATATTTCCTTGCAAGTCGACTTTACAGGGATAAAGTGAGCAACGTTGCTCAACTTGTCCACAACTACCATAATAACGTCATTCTGTTTGGTTGATTTAGGCAATCCTGTGATGAAATCCATGGAGATGGTCTCCCATTTCCATTCTGGAATTGGTGGGGGCTACAACAACCTTGCTAGATATTTGTGCTATGTCTTAACCTGCTAACATTCTAAACATTTAGCTAAGTAATCAACTATGTCATTTTTCATTCCAGGCCAATAAAACAGTTTCTTAGTGGTTGTGATCATTTTCTGATAACCAGAATGAACACTATAGGGTCTTTTATATAGTTCATCCGTTATGAACCTCTTCAAGTCATCACAATTTAAAATATACAACCTACCTTTGTAAGTTAGCAGACCATCATTCAACAGTTGATAGCCCTCATACTTCAACCCTGTGAGTTCCTGTTCTAGGTATGATCTCACAATTTTGAGAAATGCATCTGGTTCTTGTGCACTCTTCACTCTTTCCTTGATGTCTAGTTCACAGGTGCTTATAGCTGCAAAGTGAATCACCTTCATACTTATACTAAGGGAACCAACCACCCTATTTTGTTTTCCTTTAATATGTTTGATGTCAAAATCAAACTCACTAAGGAGAGCCATGCACCTAGCCCATATAGCATTGAGTTTGGGCTGGTCAAACAAGTATCTCAACCCACTATGGCCTGTCATAAGCGAATCTTCTTCCTAGGAGGTAATGCCTCCACATTTTTAAAGCGTGTACTATGGAAAGCAATTCCAAATCGTGTGCCACATAATTGATTTCATGCCCATTCAATTTTTTGGACTCGTAGCAAATCACATGCCCTTCTTGCACAAGGACTCCTTTAAGTCCTTCCTTGCAAGCATTTGTACACACAAGGAAGTCATTGTTTGGGTCTACAATTTTTAGCACAGGTGCATTGATTAAAAGGTTTGTCAGCTGCTGAAAACTCTCTTCACACTCTATTTTCCAAATGAATCTAACTCCCTTTTTCTGAAGGGATGTGATTGGATAACCAATCTTGGAAAACCACTTTATGAACCTCCTATAGTACCCTGCTAGGCCCATAAAGGATTTGATATCAGCTACATCTTTTGAGGTAGGCCAATCCATAATGGGTTTGATCTTGTCAGGATCAACTACCACTCCTTCTTCAGAGATAACATGGCCTAAGTAATGGACTTGTTTTTGGAAAAAGTCACACTTCTAAACTTTGCACAAAGCCTGTGCTCTCTCAACACTTGAAGCACTAACTTGAGAAGTTCTTCATGCTCTTCCCTACTCTTAGAATATATTAGGATATCATCAATGAAAACCAATGCAAATCTATCCAAGAACTTGTTGAGCACATTATTCATTAAGCACATAAAGGTGGTTGGTGCGTTGGTAAGCCCAAATGGCACCACCACAAATTGATTGTGCCCATACCTCATCGTAAAGGTTGTTTTGTGGATGTCTTCATCCCTAATTCGAACTTTATGGTATCTAGACCTCAAGTCAATCTTGGAGAAAATTGTAGCACCCCTTAATTGGTCAAACAAGTCATCAATTCTTGGCAAGGGATACTTATTCTTAATGGTCATCTTGTTAAGTTGTCTATATTCTATGCACAACCTGAGTGTGCCATCCTTCTTCTTCACAAACAAGGTTGGTGCTCCCCAAGGAGACACACTAGGTCAAATGTAACCTTTGTCCAACATCTCCTTCAGCTGTAGTTTGAGCTCAACTAGCTATGGGGTACTCATTTTATAGGGTGCTCTAGACATTGGCACTACTCCAAGTACAAGTTCTATTGAAAAATCAATATCTCTTATTGGAGGTAGGCTTGGTAACTCTTCTAGAAACACATATTTATACTCGCTTAATATAGGATGGTCCTCTAAGATTGGTTTATTGTCCTCAACAGAGTTCAACACTTATATTGCATACAAAGGACATCATTTTCTACAATACTTCTTCACTTGAAGGGTTGATATTTGTCTCACTAAGACATGCTTTTGAATTTCTTGTAGGGTTCTTTTCCTCCCTTCCTCATCTTCACACTCCAATATTTTATTATAACAATCCAACTTGGCTTTATGGGAAGCCAACTAGTCCATGCCAATAAACATGTCATATGATCCTAAAGGGAGCATGTTCAGGGTTGCTTGGGTAGGCAATCCATTCAAAATGAATTGGCATGTTGGTATGACCTCTGTCACTTTTCTTTTTATTCCAGTGGCTAGTTGTACCAGCCATGATTTAGCATGTTTTACTTGTTGCAATTTACATTTCTCAACATTTTGAGGGGCAACATCACTCATATTAGAACTAGGGTCAATTAAAATGGAAACTAGACGGTTGGAAAACATACCTTCCATCTCCACCATTGAAGCTTGGTTGTCAGTTTGTCTAATATCCAGGGCTGCATAAATTTGTGGCATGCTCCTAGCCACATCATTGGCTGTGGTAGCCTCCTGGATGTTGTATATCCTCCTATTGTCATGTTTCCTATGTGGGAAGTCCCTCAACAAATGTTCTTCTCCACATCCCCATTATTTTCAAGGATTCTCTCTTTGTATTATTTGTCTTTCCTGGGGCGGATCCAAAGGGTTTATTTCCACTTTGAGATGGAAAATTTTGTTGATACACACTCTTAGTAGGAATGATCATCTTATATATTTTACCATGATTCTTAAATCTTGAGGATTTAAACCCCTTCTTCTTCAATCCCAATTTATTGTTCTTCTTCCAATCCTTATAAGGTTCTACCTTGTTCTTGAATTGCTCATAGCAGTACCTTGCCTTTCAAATAGTGTCTTCTAAAGTATTAGGTTCATCAAACTCAATTATGTCCCGGAAGGATCGAGGCAATCCACTAATAAATCGTTGCATCTTTACCTTTTCATCCTTTATGTAGGGAACATACGTTATCAACTCAAGAAATTTGTTGATATATTCATCTATCGTGAGTTATCCTAGCTTGAGTTCATAGAACTCCTTGGTCTTTTCATTATAGTATCTTTCAGACAGGTACTTCCTCTTAAAGTATTTCTCGAATTGTTTCCATGACAAATCCTTCTCATGAATTCCTTTCACATTTCTAAGGTCCTTCCTACAAATGGAGGCATTTTCATTCAAGTTGAAAATGGTTATTCGGGCCTTTAAGTTTTCATAGTAGTCATGGACTCTGAAGTACTTATTCAAGCCAAGCAACCAAACTTCTGCTTCTCCCCCCTTCTTAATTTCTCCATCAAAAGTGGGTGGTTTGGATTTATTAAACTCTTTAGGGCCATGGCTCTTGGAATGTTTCCTCTTCTTTCTTCTCATTTGAGAATGTAAACTAGTCTCACTGCTAGAAAATTCCTTCGAGTTGTCAGTTCCCTCACTAGAGGATTCTTCAGTTGAATCCTTGACATTAGCATGCCTCTTGGCTCCATGTTGGGACTTCTTTGAGGTGCTTCTTCTTATGTTGTTACTTTCAAGACCATGTTTTTGTATCTTAGGTGGGATTTGGGTTTTTTTAGTATGATGTTTATCCATTTTATTGGCTATTGGTCCATGTTGTAGCTATCTCTATATGTTTAATAGGATTTGCAACAAGACTGCATTTATTTTAGTTTGTTTTTCTTGTTCTTTTATCAATATTTCATTATTTGCCTTACAACTTTATAATTCTACCATGAGGCTTCTTACAGTTTCATCCAAATCTGGAGGGGTTTCCACCACCCTCCTCTCATCATATTCTTCTTCTATATTGTGGAAGATTTCTCCCAACTCATGGTGTGTCACCATTCTTTACGCTATAGTTTTCCTTGTTGTCCACTTACTGTTTGAGTGTTGATAAAACATTTTATGTTAGTTAATTATCTACTAATTTATGAACAACACATGCAATTTGTAAGGTGAAATCAACTTCATTATTTGGAAAGATTAGCAACACACAGTTCAGATTTTTAAAACATGTAACAACACCAGAAAGTTTTGTTCGTCTCTTCAGCAATAGATTTTTACATAAGCTCTTATGGATGGGGTAAGATAGGATGCTACCACTTAAAAGTTCTCTAATAAAAAAACATTCACTCGTTCATGAGCCCAAGCAGGTCAAGTGTTGTTTCCTGCTCTAATACCAATCTGACACACATCCGACCGCTAAGTATCCTTTTAAGGGTGGGGTATAAATTTTTCGCTTTTCTTAATCATCTCGAATCCCTGTAATTATGATTCCATTGTCTTCAGTTCGACGGGGGTTTTCCAATGGCTATAAATTTGTCCAGATTAGAGTTCTGGATCGAAGGTCATGGTGTTTCAAAGTTCTTTAGGCCTTCATCAACTAGAGTCACTCATCGCCATGTGGCTACCTGTCACTTGACATGCCACATCATCATAGCATACAAAGAATTTCCCAACCAGAGGTTGACACTTGTCTAGCTCTTATAGGCCTATTAAAGTGATTAATCATTATCATAATAGAATACCACTCTTTACTAATCATTTAATTAATCCCCACTAGGGATAATTAATCTTCATTAATTCATTAACTCTGTAATTGCATTTTTATTTGGCCTAAATTATCGGCCCGGTAAAACTAAGGATTACTTCCCTTTCACCAATTCAGGGTGGATTTAGTTTTAATTATTATATCAATACCCCATCACATTAACTTATAATCTAATCATGTTACTAAATAGTATTTTGATTAATTATATTATAATATAATCCTATTTAATTATATTATAATATAATTAAATATATCAAAGGGCACTTAGGGATATTAATATCAATTAACGCCCAAGTCACCGGACTTCAGGGAAATTACTGTCCATGCTTTCACGAACATACCCATAACTCTCGAATGTCAAAGCTCGAGAGAGGGTCCCACTTATATTATACCGTGATGCAAATATAATAAGTTATATTACCTTATACTATAATAAATTACATTAAATATTTATTATAATCGATTTCATATTCTTAATCTCACTAAACACAATATAATGTAATTAATTACATTTGATTTTTATGCTAACCTTGGAACACAGAAACATAGGTTTGGGCCTTCGACCATTTTATCTCATGCACTCTATCACCCCAAATATCCCGGAGTCTCGAAGTCCCTAACTCCCAAACTCCTGTAGTTCCGAAGTGTTCCTACGCACATGAGTTATAATACACATATAATATAATAAATTGGGAAAAGGTTGACCTCGTCCACGTAAGGGTTTTATGATATTATATAATATAATATAATACCATAAGCCCCCTTAAAGTTTGTACCTAAGAATTATAATTTTCCATTAAGTACTTTCCTAAGGAGACTCCGGACTGGAAGCTTTCAGGAGTTTTCACAACGCAATCACTTCAACATCTTGAAGCCCTGAAGTCTCGAAATGGTCCCACATGCATGCATTACACGTTAAATAATAATTTAAATGGAAAAGGATTTGGTCTCGTCCTTGTGTTCATTGTAATATATTAATTTTATAATAAACCCCATCAAAATTCATGCCCATGTTTTCATAAATTTTCAATATATATATATAACAATTTCACATGTCCATCCCTCCTAGTGCCCGAAGTCCCAATAATTATGAAATTATTAAGAGGTTGATCATGGGTGGATTAATCTTGCTTAGTATGTAATCCTCTAGCCTTTGGGTCATTCTGCAGTTCACTTTCCACTTCAAACCTTCGTAGTCCCAAAGCTTCAAAGTGTGTTGAGAAATGATCATAGTGATCGATTATGTGTTTATTCACACACAAACACACACACATATATATATTACCATTTTCCTACACATATTCAATGCATGGTGAGGTTTAATTTGAATTTTATTTCCCCATACATAAAAGAAATAAGGAAAATAAATATAGTTTTCTAGTCTTTATAACATAATTTAATAAAATCCAAATCCAAGGAAATCTCTCTATTCTGGAAATAAAAAAACGTAATTACAATCTCTCCCTCATCATGGGTAAATGTGTAAATTTGTTTCTTTATTATTGTGCTTTACCATTCTTACCAAAATTTAAGGAAATTGGTCCTAAGACAAAGAATTTTGTCCACAATAAATTTTACATTTCTACCAGAATTTACTACCTACCACAATTAAGGAGATTCTTCTCAAATTTGTATGGAATTTAACCCAAATTTAGCATAAATTTTTATTAATGCCCAAATAGAATTTTAATAGCTTTTGTATTTAAACTCAATTAGGAAATTTCATGTTTATTTCCTAATTATTTTTCCTTTATACCTATTTATAATGACTTTTAGTGTTTTTCAATATTTGGGTTACTTTCCTAAAGCCCAAACATAGATTTAATATCCTCTAAGTTTTCTGGTAAAATGCTTTAGGACTACCTGGAATAAAACACTATCATGCATAAATCAATCTCTCTCCTTTTTAGATGCTTAATAAAGATTTTAATTGTTCATTCATCATTGCCTATGCATGAATCAAATTGTGAAACTCAGTCAACCACAACATTCATTCCCATAATTTGGCACAGACAATCACAAGGTGAAGTTGTTCACCAACATAAAATTTAGTTGTAACATTTTCAAATTCACACCTAAATTTTCAAGGTACTTTTAACAAAAAATTGAACTTATATTGCGCTTAAACATAGTATAAAATTATCTTTGAACTTAACACTATAGAGATTTTAGAAAAATATACTTATCTAGAGCCATAAAATGTTGTAACTGCAAAAAGAAGAGCAATTTTCCACCAAACCGTAGTCACAACAACTCTTGGAATGGTTTATCACTGGCCACCCCCTAGCGAGATCATGAGGCCCCGAGAGAGATTCTTCCTTCTGTTCAACAACAATTAGGGATGGATGTTACTTTTCTCTTCCCATAGGAACTTGGCATACCTTTTTTCTCTCCACCAAGCAAGGGGTTCAACAATGAGTGCTTCCTCAATCACTCATCTTCTCTGTAATCTCGTTTATCAACTCGGTTAGAAAATGTTTCCCAACAATTCTTGTACCCAGAAACAAATTCGTTTTTCAGTTCTCTTCAGAATGAGAGAGTTGCACATGCTCTCCCTCCTCATAAATGGTCACCAGACCCATTCCTCTTACATCCTCTCCTTCTGCCCATGATTTTCCTTCCTTTTCTTGCCTTCCCTAGCAAGATTTCGTGGGTCCATTTTCCAAATCCTTATGTCATATCAGGAAGTTTCCATATGGGTACTCTGCCCATCTCTTCATTGACTCTTGAGGTAGACTTCACAACCACCAGCTTGAATGGAAATTAAATTCTCCGTTTCAGAGGATTGTTTTGGATCTGCACAATTTCAATCCAGTAGAGTACTGGTCTAGTAGGGTTCATTTCAACCATTACTAGTTCCCCTCACCATCTCTCTCATGCATCATAATTTACATTGGCATCCCCTTCAGCGGTTATTCAACATTTTCCATTTTATTTAGTAACAAAAATATATACATTACCTTCTATAACAAAAGGTTCATCAATTCCAGCATCCACACATAATCAATATGCCCATAGTCTCTTAGCAAACTACAGTTATATTTACAAGCTGGGGGAAACAGGGGTATTACAAGCACACTACAAGAATAATGCACCTCTTTAGAGAGATAGTGCACAAGATAAAGTAGCCACCAAGAATAATCAAAGATCCCAACTATGCATCTCCTCTTCCTCCTCATACTTGCACACCTTTTCCTCAGTGAGAGAGTGTGTCGTGAGTGTCTCCAAATGAGCTAGAAGTCCTCCTTATTTATAGTCTTCAAGTCAACTGCTTGGGCTAAATTCTTCTATGGGAATCTTATTTTTACTTTATTTTTTTCTATGTGGTTCGACTTCTCTTCTGGGTATTCTTCTTGTTGTTTAATGGTCTTCCTGGACTCCTGAAATCTTCTCTTCATCTAAGAAAGGTATTCTAGAGGAAGGTTCCTCCAAAAGCTACCAAAACATCAACACTCCCTCTTAGCTAGAGAAGTATCTTTCACGATGTCTTCATCTAGTAGTCCACTGACTACTCTGCAACCAACTGGTAGCACACAACTACCACAATGCCATCTGTAGCTCGAATCATCTGTTACAGTCTCTGCAATCAAATATCACTCAACTACTCCCAATGTGAACTGGTAGTCTCTATGGAAATTAGCTAGTAAAGCACAACCACTACAATGCCATCCAATAGAACATGACTATGTCGATCCATAGTAGTACACAACTACTATCCAGTGGTAAAAAACCAATCCAAGTAGTGTACAACTATTTTCCAGAGACACAATGTCTCTATCCTGCAATCAACTAGTAGCTACACAAGCTACCACCATGCAATCCAACAGTCTCTATGATTATGCATCAATCAACTAGTAGCACATCGATACTACCATTCCATCAACCATAATCATAGTATGCACTCCCCATGACTATGCAACAATAAATAGTAGCATGCGACTACTGCAATGCTATCAACCACAGTCATGGCCTCTATAACTATGCAACAATCATGTAGTATCACACAACTACTACAATGCCATCAACCATAGTCATAGTCGATATCTCTATAAATATGCAACAATCAACTAGTAGCACACAACTAATACAATGCCATCATCCATAGTTATAGTCTCATCCAGTAGCACGAAGCTACTCCCATAGTCCTCATGACTATGCGTGTGATGTTTCTTCTCTCATCAGGTATGACATTGCATTACGCCCACAATAGCCTCATATGATTGATCTAGGGAACCCTTGGCCAGAGGGGTTAGCCGACATGAAAAGAAACAACACACCTCCCTCTCAATGAGGGTGGACATTCTACATAACACCAAGATTGTCACTGAAGTACTCATACTTCACTTTAGACAGAGGCTTGGTGATAATGTCTACTATTTGCTCATCTGTGGATATGTACTAGAGCTCTATAGTTCCTCTCTGCACCATGTCTCGGATGTAATGATATTTGATCTCTATGTGCTTTGACTTGTCATGAAATACAAGGTTCCCTGAAAGCCTTACACATCTTTGATTGCCACAATGTATCAAAGTTGGCTTCAATTCTAGATCAAATATCCCTGCAAGTAACTTCTGAAGCCACACTACTTCACGACTTGCCACACTAGCTACGATATAATCTTCCTTTGTTATACTAAGCGCCATTGATGTCTACTTTCTACTCAACCATGAGATCATACATGATCCCAAACTGAAGCAACATCTGGAAGTACTCTTTAGATCCACTTCACTCCCTGCCCAGTCAGAGTACGTATATCCCTACAACTTCACATCTCCACCCGAGACATATCTCAATCCATATCCAATCGTACCATGTAGGTACCTCACCATATGTTTTGTTGCCATCCAATGTAGATGTCTAGGTTCAACCATGTACTAACTCAAGGCATTCACTGCAAAACATATGTCCAACTTAGTGTTAACCAAGTACATTAAGGATCCAATCAGTTGTTTGTACATCGTGGGATCCACCAAATCTGAAGATGAATCACTTAGTAGCTTCAAATTTATCGTCATGGGTGTGGCCAAGAACTTGCAGTCCATCATCCCAAATCTATGCAAAATCTCAACAATATATTTTCCTTGGCTAAGGAAAATCTCATCTGATCTTTTCCACACCTCCAATCCCAAGAAGTAATGCATCATACCTAGATCCTTCATCTCGAACTTTTAAGTGAGCTTCCTCTTGCACCCAACTATGAGATTTTCATCTCTTGTTAGAAATAGGTCATCCAGGTATAGAACCAAGATCAACGGAAATCCATTCTCAACCTTATAGTAAAGGTTGGGATCCACATCACTCTTGGTAAATCCCAAGCTCATTAGGTAGCTATCTATCCTGGCATACCATGCCCTAGGTGCTTGTGTCAATCCGTACAAGGCCTTCTTCAATCTGCAAACATGCTACTCTTTCCCATGGATCACAAAACCTTGTGGTTGCTCTATATACACTTCTTCTTCTATTACATCGTTCAAGAAAGCAATATTAACATCCATCTAGTGTAATTTCCATCCCATTGTGGAAGCAATCGCAATAATCGATCTGATGGAAGTGTACTTTTCTACATGAGAAAATGTCTCATCGTAGTCTTCTCCCTCTCTCTGGGAGAATCCTATAGCCACAAATATTTCCTTGTACTTTTATATGATGTCGTCTACAACATGCTTGATCTTGTAGATCCATTTGGAAGTCACTACTGACTTCCCTTCTAGTCTCGGAACCACCTCCCACACATCATTCTTCATAATGGAATGATACTCTTCCATCATGGCATCCTTCCATTCATCCTTCTCAACAACTTCTTCAAAGGTGGAAGGATATGAATCAATGATGTTTCTCATTAGTGCCACATAGCTAGAAAACTTATGTGATCTCTTGCTCTCTCTAAAAGAGCCTTTGGGAGCTGCATGTCCTTCAACTTCTTGCAAGGTGTTCTAGAGCCAAGTTGGTCTCTTCCTAGTGACTGTAGCTTCTCTGGGTGGATCTATAGGTCTCTCTGACTCTACCATCTCATTCTGAACTTCGAGAATGGGTTCTTCTTGTGTAGAGTCTTCCATGATTACTTCCTTTGGAGCTTCCTGCTCCTCTCGGTCCTCATCCATGTGAGACTCCCTTGATCTTTTGAAGGCTTCATCTTCCAAATGTTACATCACAGCTGATCTCAATCTGCTTCTCCCCGAGAATTTATATTCTGTAATCCTTCGAAGTCTCACTGTATCCAACAGATGTGCCCTTCTTTCCCGAAGGTTCCAACTTCGTTCTCTTCTCCTTTGGAACATTTATAAATACTGAACAACAAAAAATCCTCAAGTGACTAATTTCTGGTTTCTTTCCAGTGAACACCTATTCAGGTGTCTTGTTCCCTAATATCTTTTGAGGCCTTCTATTTTGGACATACACAGTTGTACTGGAAGATTCTACCAATAAGTGCATGGGTAGGCCTTGGCCATGGATCATCACTTTCGTTGCTTCTGCAATGGATCTGTTCTTTCTTTCTACAACCCCATTCTGCTGGGGGTTGTAGGGAGTTATTAGCTCCCTCATAATCCCTGCTTCTCTGCAAAAGTATTTGAACTTTTTTGAGGTGTCCTCACCTCCATGATCAGATCTCAAGACTTTAAAATTCCTTTTGGAGAGATTTGCAACTAAAGCCTTGAATTCCTGAAACTTGTTGAAGACGTCATCCTTTGTTTTCAAGAAGTAGATCCATGTCTTTCGAGAATAGTCATCTATGAATAAGACATAGTATACAAAGTTGCTTAAGGATGGCACCATCATCTGTCTGCATACATCGAAGTGTATGATGTCCAAGATACCCTTAGTTTGCCTTGAGTTATAGCAAATAAACATTTCTTTGGATTTAAAGAAACACCATATAACCTACACTTGTCAAAARCTTTCCTCAGGTGATGAATGTGATCACTCCTTGTTTTTTAGTGTACTGTTAAGTCATCTTGATAATCCACCATGAATTTTCCTATCAATACCTCAAAAGCATGATCTATAGCCCTCTGAAATGTAGCTCCTGCATTTTTTTAAACCGAAGGGCATCTGAGCATATGCATATGTCTCCCAAGGTGTTATGAAAGTTGTCTTTGCTTTGTTTTCTTCAACAACCAAGACTTGATTATACCCAAAAAAAATCTTCTAACATGGACATGCAGGTTGATCACGWGACTTGTTGGAGAAGAAACTCCATGTTAGGTGTTGAAACATATATTAATTTTTTTATCTTCAAAACTAAAATCTTCCTTTTTTGGGTTTCGGTTTTTCAYGAAGCATAACCCTCACTATATTTTCCAAAAGGCCGGTACCGAAATCCCGACAAGCTTTATTCTTTAAATAATTAAAGGAAAAAAACCAAAAATGTTATAAAAAGTCCCGATGCGCTTTCTGTAAAATTATTTCTTAAATCACGAAAAGCTTAAACCCTAAAGGAGTTAAGACTAACCTTTAAAAGTTTTTCGGGGTTCGGAGTTTACTGAGAACATATGTTTTAATTCATTTCCAATCGCGGAATCCCGATCCCCGATTTCCCGAAATATGGAAGTTACTAATTATTAAAGATTACATTAATCATATCGCAATTTCGGGATACGAGGTTCAACGATAACATACCCATTGTCAACACAATCCCCGAAATTTCGAAACGTGAAATCCCGACCCATAACTGAATTAATCATGTTTTGGAAGTTAGTCCTTAATCCTGATTAATTAATTCACTCATACAAAAATTTAAGGCTTAAGTTAATCATTTCACAATTTCAGAAATCGGGTTTCAATGATGACATACCTCTTGTCAACACGATCCCCGAAACCCCGAAATAATCAAAGTGGGTTTAATACTGATTAATTAATTAACTAAAACGAAATTAAGTCCTAATTTAAACTTGTCGCGATTTCACATTTTCGGAAATCGGGATTCAACGATAACATACCTCTTGTCAACACGATCCCCAAAATCCTGAAACGCGAAGTCTCGACTCTTAATCTGTGTTTAGTCTAAATTAATTCTGTTTTGGAAGCATAATTAATGACAATCAATCTTTTTAGGTTAGTTCATGTTCCGGTTTCCGATCGAATGAAATTTTCCGAATTTTGAATTCAAAAGCGCCAAAAAACGACCACTTTAATAAAGGATAACCGATGATATGTGACAGTAATGCGTATCTTAGTAAATATCCACTGCATTCAATTTATTGAATTCTTGTCAGCTGCGTCAGTACCTGCATCGTTAAATGAATTAAAAGAGAGTTTAAAGGTCTGTGTTTCGCAACATATTATGTTTCATACTATCAAGCACAAGACGCATTCAGCCGAGCTCATACACTCCTTTTCTGTGACAGGTTTTCCATCTAACTTAAATCCATGGCACCAAAGAAAGCACCGAAGAAGAGTGAAGATATAGAGGAAGGAGATATCATATCCAACACTATGCCACATGCTATCGACTCAATTAAATCTTGGACACAAATCTCTCAATTCCTGGAATACAAAATCAAGAATTCTCCTACTGATTCCGAGAATCACTTTCAGGATATAGCATAATCAGAGCTTCATAAGATCGCGGCATGCCCTCGTCTTATGGTGTACAACGACATGATCAATTGGGCCTTGTAAAAGGTTGATATTCCGACGAGGAGCATTTTAAATGATCAAGGGGTCGTTGTCGGCTCATTCAGGCCAAAACATATACAAGTAATGTATAAACTCTCACCAAATCCTAAGTACACTTATAATGCTGAGTTTTTAGCTGAATTTCAAAGGAAAGAGTGTACTGAGGCAAACTGAACTTATCTCGATTTAATCAGAGAATGGTGGAGATGTCCATCAAAGTTTAGGGCTGATAACCATGGAGTTTATGCCACAACATCTTTGAATGAATACATGGTCTATGTAGCCATTATGCTGTGTAGACTTTTCGAGAAAAAGAATCCCTTCCATTTTCCTGCAGAATGGGTGCCCTTTTTAGAAGAAGCTTCAGAAGGATACACTTTCAACTAGAGTAAGATATTGTTTGATAACCTAGCTCAAGAGGTTTCAAATTACAAAGTTGCAAGATCTAAAGGTCAGCCAGTGGCCTTTTACATGTCAGCGTACATTATGGACGTAGTTTTCTTTGTGACTCCTTTTCCCTTGATGAATTGGAGTTGGAACATAACTTACCCAGAACCCATTCACGAGTATCACTCTGTTCTATGGGAAGAAAATGCTAAGAGTGCATTTTACGAAATTTGTCATTTTATAATAATTCCAATGCATAAAATGTTTTATGGTTGTGAACCCCCTCGCATTTCTGAGTCAGTCTCAGGAAATCTTAGAGCAATAGCTGACTGGTTTGTTGATGAAAACTTCTCTTACATTAGCATTTATGGGTGCTCAATCCCCCCTCACACACTTCCGAAATTCCTCCCGAACAGACTGGTATTAAGGGAGGTAGCACATCAAATAGTGAAAGGTGGTATTGGAATAGAGCTAAAGACAACTCAAAAGAAATCCTGGCCAATTTTCCCTGTGTATGTCGGGAAATTTTCATTACTAAACCTTGACCATTCTAAAGTGGAGGCTGAAGCACTAGAAGAAATAAAACTGGTAGATATTGAGCACATAAAACATGACCCTTATCCATTAGTAAGCAGACATTTGATGCACTGTAATTTGAAAGATTATGAGCACGAAACATCTATTTATGATGATATATTCAAGGAGGTTAAAACTTATAAGGAGGTATTGAACAAGGTACGGGCCTTATCACCCGACCTACAGACTGGTTTTATGTCCTTCCAAAGTCACAGGCGAAGTTGTTTGCCAAAATTTTTGCAAGGTGAATCCATGACCCCTCCTGCAGAGCAAGAAGGGCCTCCCCCAGGATTTGAAAAAGATGTACAGGATAAAGCAAATACAAAGGGAAAAAAGAAGCAGAGTGAAATGCCTTCACAAGAAACAAAAGTCCCTCAAATAGAAAAATCAGAGGCAAGGAAAGGAAAGGAGTTGGAAACACCCTCAGAAATCCCTGAGAGTTTTTCCAAAAAAGTAGGAGGAACAACATCAACAGAACTTGGAAGTCCCATTACTTCTTTGACTCCATTGCAGTCTACTTATGGAAACCCCCACGAGGGAGCTCTATATGTTAGTGATCTTGAGCCTATTTCTAGGGATGAGATTCCTTCATCCGATTATTTTTTCAGTAAAAAGAGGAAGGCTATCCTGAAACAGGAGATGCATCCAAGAGGAGATATGATGATTAAAAAACACAAGATCATTCTTGATGGACAAAAACTTAAAGAGGGAGAATTTCCTACAGAAATAGCGGGCACAATGGGAGCTTTAGCGTCGGTGAATTTATACTCTGTAGGTAGTTTGAAAACTATGTTGGAGCAGAAAGATCAGAGGATAGCTCAGTTACAGGGTCAATTAAAAGAGACTGAAAGAAATATCAGTTGGGAGATAGAAAAGGGTCTAGAACGAGCTAGACTAAATGACATTCAAGAGATTCAAAAAATGAAAGTAAGCTTAGAGGAAGCAAATCAGAAAATACATGCCACTCAAGCACAAGTCCTACAGCAATAGGAAATGAATAAACAATTACAGAACAAGATGAGTTCAATCCAAAATCAAGTGGTAGAAATGGAAGCTTTTCAAGCCCAGGCTTTGGAAATTCATGCAAAAATAGAAAAAGAGCAACAGGGATTGATCTCTAAGCTAGAAATTATTCAAACTTACTTTCAGGAGACAAGAAAATCCTTGGGGAATATTATCCTAAAGGAGAGAGAGACAAAAGTAGTCAGAACCACTTTTCAAAAGGGAGTGACTCTTTCAGCAAAAGAGGAAATTGGAAAGACTCGCAAGTTATCTGTTTCAGAACAGATCAAAGGGGATATAATACTCAAGGTTTGGGAGGCAAGCCTCGTCGAAAACGAAAAAATAACCAAAGAGGTTAACAATGATTGCCAAGCAATTTTTGAACTTCTAGATAAGGATTCGTTGAACTTTGGAAAATACAACTGTCCTAGATTATTAGGGGAAATTAACATTGGTAACCATCAGTTAAGATTCAAGGAGGAGCTGAAAGAAATTCAGGTAGAGATCTCACAGATAAAATAAATTGATGTTACACAGATTAACAGGTGGATGGTGAGGCCTAATTTAAGGTTACAAACCATTGAGTTTACATGAAATATAGTTGACAACCGTCTACCAAGACTACAGAGAAAATTCTTCCTATTCGAGGCAAAAGATATTCCAGAGGCTCCTATAGTATTGGTGCACCTCCTGGGAAAATGTATCGATTGTCTCAAAAGAGAAGAAGCAGTTTCATCATCAAAGAATTAAAGTATTATTTTGAAAATTTCATCATCGAAATTAATCAAAGAAGATAAAAATAGAAATAGAAACGGTTCACTATTTCATATTCATGTAACCGTTAGTCTTTGGAAATTAGTTAATTACCAACAGAAAAAAGGTTGGGTGATCATGTATAAATATAATTTCACAACACTGAGAAAAGGCTTTTGTTTTTTGGGAGCCGATTGTATTAGAAGTTTTCCGATTTATAATAATATAGATGATGCAGATGAGATTCCAAATTCTGTCACCTTAAAGCTATGTGTTCCTTCACTCTGTTTTCAATATCTTTTATTACACGTCTTTCTAATGAATGATCTGCTATAGTTTAATTCAAAATTCTACTGTAGTTTGAATTTATTTAATTATCTAATCATTTACAGTTTTTCCTCTGTGATTGCTATCAACAGTTTCAAGACCTGTAAGTCTGTTGGATGGTTATATCTTATAATTCATTATAAATTTTGTTTTTCTTCCTGTTAGTATCCAAATACTAATTTTTCAATGTTCTCTTTGTGGCGGGAATGGGGTTATTATCGTAGCACCAAGTGATCTAGAGCACCGATATCGTATATAGTAGAAGTGGTATTGAGCTCTTAATTCGCCTCATTAAAGAGGAGGTACAGGGTTGATTTTATTATAAATTCCACCAAAAAATGTGTTATCACCAGATTTGCAGGTGTCAAGGAGAGAATGTTAGGCTTTCAGTTTCATTTGTGTTAGCTACAGGGCTTATTAGATTTACAGGTGTTGAATATGATTACACCTAGCACTATCTGCGATTACAAATTGATGATGTGTTACTAGAAAAAGCCTTAGATATACTGTTCCCACATGGCAGTTCTGTTTCATGATCCATAAAGTCTATTTTCAAAGTTATATCACTGACATAAGTGCTCAAAGGAATTCTAGCAAGAAGACGAGGCCCGAGGGATGTTTGAAATAATGATGGCACGATTAAACCCTCACGAAAGTAATTCAGGGATGGAAAACAGTCCCAAGCCTGGTGGTTTCACATTTGGTTCACCACCAGTTATTACAGGCGGGCATTGTCAAAGCATACATCCAAGTGTCAGACCATTTAAATGGCATTGATGGTTTTGTTCTTATCAGAAGGAGAAATGATGGACTTCCTCTGCTTCCGCATTTCAAGTCATCCTGCGTTGTTTCTCTCAAATCTTGTCGGTTTGACAAGTTTCTCCATATGAAGTCTACAAGGGCTCATGCATGATGAAATTGTTACTGAAGTACGAATTCCCTCAAGTTCTTATGTCTTCATTGTATTCGCAACAGTGGAACTTACCCGGTTGGCACTTCAGCTGTATGCACATGATCGAGATATCTATGAAAAAATTCAGCCGAGGCCTCACATTGATTCGAAGATGGAAGAGCGTTTTTAGGATTATTTTCAAGAGCATGATCACGAGATTCAAGGGGTTCCCAGGTCTATTGAATTTAGTAACAAGAACCATCATAGACTCGAGGACCACTCGAGCTCTGTTGGCACCTACAACAAAAGCTAGCCATGGGAAAAGGAATAAATAATTGAGTCCATTTGGCTCGATTTGAGCAGGACCAGTCGTGTGCTAGAGTGCCTCAAGGATGTTGACGAGGGTTGCCAATATGGATTAGGCCTCGTGTTCAATCGCCGATGTCAGATCGTCTATGTTGCTTAGTGGACAACAGATGCTCAGACGAAGCATAGCCAGGGAGTTTTGCTTCACGAGAAAATTTCCAGGCAGGCAATTGGGCTGCTGGAACGATGGTAATTGCAGAAGGAGAATCGGTCTAATTCGTGCGGTTATCAGTGATAAACCCGCGGCAACCACTGTCGTGACGCCTATTTTGATAAGGGTGCGATGATCAATGTGAAGGCCGTGGCCATATTCAGAAAGAGACTCAAGGAGGACATGAAAGACAAGATCGAGAATCAGTGGGTGTCTCTGTTAGATGTCATTGGCCAGAACGTCCTTCTGGAACTAGTTAGTGTGGACATCAATCCAGAGACAAGTTGTGGCAAGAGAAGCAAAGAATTTTCTTTGAAGGGCTGGTTGCTATAGACTACTCATGAAGACAACATGATGGCAGAAGCAACATAGGATTTTAAGGCATTATATCAGTAGTCAAAAGCGATATTCCCAGATTTTTTGGCATCATTCGACCTTTTCAATAAAACAGGTGGCAGAGTACCTAGAAGAATACAACATTTGATATCAACAGAGGGCATAACAAGGCATCGAATTAGCATTTAAAATGATCAGTTGGAAAACAAAACAAATGTCAGCGAGAAATTTTTTGAGATATGCTCAGCAAAGAAAATCATTAATCAAAGGATTTGTTCTAGAAAAATTCCACAGTCAATCCTTTTTTCAGATTCTTTGCGATTACAGAAGACTTCATTTATTTTTAGTTAGATTTTCACTCCTAAAAATTGGAAATAGTTAGTTCATTTGTGATATTTATATATGGTATCAATTGTAAAACAAGGGGGACCGGAGAGGGGATTTGAGAGAAGGCATGTGAGGGCAATTCTGAGAAGAGATTGATGAAATAACATCCGTAAGAGTTACTAGAACCTAAAGGCATTGTATTTCTGTAATCGTTTCTGACATTGGAGATATATGACATTTGTTTATCAAATTGTGATTTTCTTGTTTAACATTGTTTTTCTACCTTCCTTGTTTTACATTCTGTCGTTCTTCTTACTTGAACGAATTATAGACATTGAGAATCAATGGCAGCTTATGGATGATAGATTCCTGAGCGGTAAAGATTTTGTTGTGACTGCCTATCATCCATGTGTTTTGTTTCAAGTATCATTGCATCTTTTTGACTAAGAGAATCTTGGTTTGACGAGGTGTTCTACTTTTTGTCTATTTCCTATTCTTCTATCCATTTACATATAAAAACATCTTATCTGATATACAATTTGATTGCCTCCGATCAACAAGGTGTTTACTTGAATCCATGCCCAATGGTGTTTACTGATCAACATTTAGCCCGTTTCTCTTTTTCTTCCTCTCCCGTCTACCTGATCCATCTTCTTTCATAACCCAAACACATTCTTATTTATAAAATTATAGCAATAACTGAAGGGGTGCTAGGCTTGTCCCTATARCAGTCTAGGGGCGACTTCTAGCACTAACACTTCCCTTCTTTTGATATGATATGAGATTCTTTCAAGATTAAAGCCTCATATTCTCCAACAATGTTTCTTTGTGTTTATTTTAATATTCTCAAATTACTTCGAGTACAGGAAATGGCCTTTACTGTTATCATGTTATTATTTTGAGTTCCAAAATTCCTTTTCTATTTCATCCCATAAAACTGAAGCAACAAAATTTCTAAAACTTTTTATAATTTAATAAAATTTTAATCCTCATGACTGTCCCAAGTAATAGACAACCTAACATAGAACTTGGCCTATAGGATCAAACTAGCATTGCTTTGAACTTATTTAATACTATCCTGCAAACAACAACTACTCGAGTCGAATTAGAACGTTCATGGGCAGTTATTGAGAGAGAAATCAACATCCAAGAACGATGGGAAGCTAGACAGGGACAGTTGAGAAACCAACTCTGATTTACCCTTCGTAATTGATTCTTACTCCTTAATTCTCTTTATTTTTTCGAATGCCTTGACAGTATACTTTAAAGCCTTAAAGTATAAACTCAGGAACAACATTAGGCAAAGGATAATTATCCTTTACACTTGATTTGTTAAGATCCCTTGAATCTACACACATTTGAATCTCCCCGGTCTTTTTTCTCACTATCATAAGGTTTGAAATCCAATCAAAATGTCTAATGGGGTATATTATTCCAGCCCTCTTTAATTTCTCAATTTCAACCTTTTCCAGTGGTTTTAATTTGGGGTTCATTATCCTTATCTTCTACTTGACAGGCTTTGCCCCTTCTCTCAGGGGAATAATATGATGAAATATTTTTTTATCATATGCCTTCAAATCATCATAACTCCATGCAAACACATCAAGATATTCTTTAAATAATGTGACATATTAATCAATTTCGTCAATTGTGCAATCAACTCCCAAATTGACGTATTTTGGGGAACTGTCAGTCCCAATATTAATTTTTCTTGTTTCTTGGACCTTTCGGAGCGATGCTTCTTCTAGGAGGTTTTTAGCATGATCATCTCTTGTAAAAAGAGACTCAGATTGAATATAATTCCTTGGGACAACAGTTATGTGATTATCCTCATCTTCATCATCATTCATAAAAAAGATTCCAATTCTTCATCATTCTCAAATACTTGTAAATACTCCTCAATATTAGGTACAAAAGGTCGGAATACTCTTTTTACTTGAAAAGATGTTTTGCTCTGAACATCACTCGGGTTTGATAGTGAGGCCGCCAAAGCTAATGAATTTGCCTTCTAATTTTTGTCCCTTGGGACGAAAGAAATGTTGAAAGTGTTGAAGGCTTCCATCAATTCATTAACTCTTTTGAAATATAACTCGAGTCTTTCCTTTTTAATCTTATATCTCTAGGTAACTTGATTTATTACCAACTCAGAGTCACATGTCACAATTAGATGTTCTATCTTCATTTCTCGTGCGAGAATCATTCCCTGAATCAAAGCTTCGTATTCTGCCTCATTATCGGTACATGCAAATTCAAGTCTGATAGCATGTGGATGCACAATCTTTCCTAGGTAAATAAGGACGATTCCAACTCCACTCCCGAAACTTGAGCAAGCTCCATCAAATGACATCCTACAATAACCTTCAAACTTATGCTTTTGATTCTCCATATCTTCAATCTGCTCCATGTCTAGGATAACATAGTTTATGATCCCATCATCTATATAATCTTTCATTAGTTCATTATCTTTCTTTTTGAAGGAAAAGGGTCTCCTGGGTTCACGAGGGACCTTAATCATCGCTCCTTCTTTATTTGGCAGCATCAGGAAGCTTCCATCATGCATTATGTATCCCCCAATCATAGGCGATCAATCTCCTCCTAATACAACTCCATATGCAGGAGGAAGGTCTACCACAACAGTATTGAAAATTGTAATAATATGGGGAGTTGCAGTGATCCAAGCATAAAAATATTTGATTTCACCATAAGCTAGCACTTGTCTAAATTCAATTGCATATATATTTTCACCAGTTTCATAATATTTGGTGCAACTCATGCCCAATGCCTCCATGACCACCAGTGGCATAATATTATTTGTCGCGTCAGTGTCAACTAAATAATTATGAAGTGCAACATCATGATTTTCAATTGAAATATAAAAAGGTGGGATTTTACCTCTTAACTTGACGGTTGATGTGTTATGGCTTTGTTTTGGACTTATAAAAACCTCCATTCTTCCAGATGGATCATCCAACAGTCTTAAAATATTTTCCCTTTATTGAGGGATATTTACCACTTCTATAAAAGGAAGAGTTATACTTAGCTTACTCAAGTCCTCTACAACATTATATTTCATCTAGGGAGGGTTTGACACCAGGTGTTGCTTCTTGCTTCCAACGTTATTTGTCACATTTTCAATTTCCTCTTTCTCATTCACCTTTTCTTTATCTTTTTCTTTAATTCTTTCCTTTTCCTTTTCAGAATAATTTTTATTTTTGAATTTATTTACAAACACTCGCGTCTGAGAAACATTCTCTTGCGAGTCAGGGTCAGTGTTGCCTTCTTCAAATGTATACATGGACATCTCGCATTCGTCCATCTGTACAGTTTCAGAACTTTCATCGGGTAAATAATTATTTCCTTGCACAACCATTTTCTCATCATATATATCATCTCGCACAGCTACATTTGGGATTGGTTTCTTGGGAATTGTTAAGATATTTAGACACTTAGGAGTTAGTTAAGATCTACTTGGTCTAATATGTCGTTAGGTAAAAGTGTGTTTCTTAGTGTGTTTCTTTAGTATGCATTTGTAGTTAGGAAATCTGACGGTCACGATATGTTCCCGACATAGAGTGA
>ML785458.1:1002454-1029726 GCA_009831015.1 Picea engelmannii
TCTTGTTTCACACATTTGCATTCATCTTGAACACAAGCTTTGCATGCTTGAGGGATTGAACTTGCAACAAAAGTTGTTCTTGGAACTTTTTCCCTTGTCTCCTCAACTTTGGAATATGCTCCATCTCTTTGTTCATATCCAAGACCACAATACTTGGGTCTCTCCTCAACAACAATAGGCTCAAAAATTCCTTGTGCATGCTTTCCTAATCCTCTACCTTCATAGCCCATTTTAACAATAACTTGGACCCTATTCCTCTTGTGTGATTTTCAAAAACACCGAAGCATTCATCTTGAGAGGAATTTGAAGATAAGCTAACATTACATACCTTATGTTCATGCATGTACCTGGTAAGGGTTTCCTTTGCCTCATGGAGTTGAGTCTCCATCTCATGCAACTTTTCAAGAAGCTGGTCTTTCTCCTCCTTCATGTCCATCAACTACTCTTCAAGAGCAATCCTCTCTTCTCTATCTTCCCACAACTCTTGTACCATATCTTTCACGGTTGCAAACTCCTTCAACATCTCTTTGTCAAAGAACTTGGATAATGAAGATGTATGAGAACTATCAATGATTGAAGTTTCCTCCATCCTTGCAAGATATCAAACTTCAACACAAAACTTGCACAAATACCAACAGCTAAAACTCTAGCTATCAATGGCAATCACATGAGCAAAACAAACTATGCTCTGATACCACCTGATCTGAAAATAGTGGGCTGACTTGTTATGCTATGCAAGCACCCTCTACTTCATTTAAATAAACTTTACAGGACCTTGCTCAATGTGTTAAAATATGCAAGATAGATTATGTGCCAAGTTTATGCATCTTCTTTTAAAAGTTTATGTGTGAGGAAATTTTCCTTTCAATGGTTAAATATGTGTTTTAAATAAATACACAACAATCATAACTTGCAGCAAATAAACCATTAAACTCACAACAATACCAAGATGATAAAGGAGTTCACCCCTCTCTGGGCTACATCTCCTTGAGCCTCCATCAATGGACTTGGCTCTCTGGGATTAGTTTGTCAAAGATTCTTTTACAAGCTGCTGCTCAACTCCAATGGAAATACAGGCTGTACCATTGGGTTCAAAATACATAAAAAACCCAGAAATGACTAATAGAACTCTGAAAACGGATCATGGCTCATCCGGGCATGACCTCTTCTACATGTGGCCTTAAGCTTCCCTGAGCTTCCTTGTGGCAAAAACACCTGTAAAAGTCCTCAAAAGCCTCTGAAACCTATCCCAATGTGTTGCATAGCATAACAAGTCAGCCCACTATTTTCAGATAAAAAACTGACAAAGAAAGCAAGATGTGATCATCATAAACTTACTATAATGGTCTCTCTCGTCTTTTACTTGTTTGTTGTTGTCCTTTTATTTTCCTCATTGACGGTTATAGGAACCATCTCAACTGTTGCTTCTTGGCCTTCTTTAGTTAATTTATCAATTGCCTTTTTCAACCAATCTTCAATGTAATTTTTCAATGGTGCAACATTTATTTCATGCCTAATTTTGATATTGAATAATTCGCCTTGAAAGCCTCATAAGTCATGATAAATACCATGTATTGCCTCTTCAATATCTTGATTCTTCACGGAATAATCAACTAACCAATTATCTATCTATTCTTCATTATATTCAATTATACCAGAAAATTTCTCAGTTGATAACTCCTTTAATATCTCCACTTGTTCATCAAATTGTTGTTTTCTCATAAACATTGAACTGAGAATTAACTTAGGATCTGGTACCTCATTAGTGCTTCCTGCCGGATCTATCTCTGTGAGTCTTTTGAACAATTCTTCTATTTTTACGATGGCTTCGTTGCATGCTCAGATAATGTTATTCAAATTCTTGATATTTTCTTTCCAATAGGAATTCAGTGGTTTAATTCGACTTGGAGAAGGCAGATCCTCTTCTCTTATTTTCAATTATGTCATGTTTGATACTTTTATTCCAAATGGAAAGACAACATCAATGTAGAAATCTTCTTCATTCTTTAAATTAGCTTGAAGATACTCGTGAAAAACATGTGCCCTTGAACCGAAAGAAACAATATTTTTTTATACTTCCCATGCTTCTATTATCAGTGACATTCTCTTTTTAATGTTTTTCTCTACATAACTTCATACCGTTGTGAGTAAAATAGAAGATCCTTTTAACTTAATAGCGGGTGTAGTTGGTTTAGCCATTAAAAAAGGACTTGCCAGGATTGTGAGAGGCATCAGGGGAGTTTCCAATTCTATGATGATTTGGTTTAACTTAGCATTTTCAAATTCCACACCATCAATAGAGTCATCAAGAGCATCCCCGATTGCCCTATGGATATTGGAAATTTTGGATGATTGCATGTACTTCAGGTCGACCTCTGAGCATGACTTTCCCTTTTTATTCTTTTGGTCACTTCTTTCTACAATCCTTTTTTTAGATTTTTTATCAAAACCAACACTTTGAAAAGTGAAGGATTCTTCTTCACTAAAGGTCTCTTTTGCAATGACTTCCAATAAAGAATTTTGTTGAGCCATATTTTCTGGTTGCTCCATTGCAGGAAATATTTTCTCAATGTATACTTCTAGTTCCATGTCCTCCAAAGAAAAGCTCTGGATGTCATTTTCTATAAGATTATTGTAATATACCAAATATAAAAAGTATGCAGAACAAAAATAAAATGCTAGAAATGGCATAATAACAACAATATAACTAGAACAATCACCACAATAGCACTGAAATGATATAAGAATAACAACAAAAATAGCACTTTGATTCTGAAAGCAATGTTCACGGGCCTCTTCAAGGGGGCAACCTCCAGTTGAGCAGAGCTCTATTACAATAATATCCAAGCTAGGGTTCTCATACCCTCGACTCCTATTTATACTAAATATGTCTATCAAAAGAAGCATCTAGAGGAAGATCCTTCTAGAAGCAGAAGCTTCTATTAGGTCTTCTTACATTCGACTTATTCTATTTTATTGCAAGGCCTTATTAATATTGACCTTTATTACATCAAAATATATTGTTCTACCTATGTGCGGGTTAGGACCCTAACAATTATCCTCTTCCTCTTGCACTAATTATTTCCTTTTCTTTCTCACGAGGAGCTTGTGTGAACTCTCAATTTTCCCAGGGGGGGGATTTTTCTCTCCCTCTCCACTTGAACAATTGTTGACAACCTTTTTAACTGGGTTGGTCGTTGGAGCATTGCTCCGGGATGTAGTATTCTTGGGAGCAACAACTGGATATTGAGCACTTATTTCATTGGGACCTTTTCCCCTTGCTTATAAAAATCATTATTGTTGAGTAATGTTTATAGATCACCAACATCGTGTACATGAGTGCTTTGGTTGTTACCTTCTTCTTCTTCTTCTTCGTTCAAGATAGTCTGTATGAAAGAGTTATTGAATCCCACTGAAAGCATATGTCCCACAAAGATTTTGTTCGGATCAAAACCATTGATCTTCTCAGCATACTTTAAATTCACATTGTTGAAATGATTTGCAAATTCGTCAATTTTATTTATATTTCTGAACATGAACTCTCTAATCCTCCATGGTAGGGGAATAAATTGTTTTTTTTTCCTTTTTTCATGAAAAAAATGTAGCCAGAAGTTTTATTGCCTTGCCACGTCTGTAATAAATAGTTTGTCAAATACATGATATGTGAGAAAAGAAGGATTTTCTTTCGAGTAGAATATCCTTATGACACTGTGATTCTCCATTTGTTCTATTCTTCCTTTTTTCTCTAAGAATCTGGTAGCTTGGTCAGATATCCTTGAAGTATTTTTCGCCCAACAACAAACTTTTGAAGACTAAAACAAAATCATTATAAACTTCATAGAAATACATAGGGGTCTTATGTCTCCATAGTGCCTGATACCAAAAGTTAACCGGATCTATTTCACGATTCACCCTCTGACTTATGGTTAAGTTTGGGAATTGACAACAAAGCACAATAGAAAATATTAGATAAGAAGTCGTAAACAATTTTCTGTCATTTTTATAGTGTGATAAGTGCGACGAGATTTCGATAGAAATCAATTTACCCCAATCAAAGATGGCATGTTATTACATTGTAAAATACAAAATATATAAAATCATGCGAGAGATAGAAGCAATGCTTTCTTGACCTGTCAACCTGGTAGATAGCCATGCAATTTCTCGATAGGGGTTTTCAAAAGACTCAAACTGAATTTTGGTTATGTCTGTTGGGATAGATGCAGGATTCTCCAAATATTCAGGCAGGAGGTCAAGCTCATTGTTATGTTTCTTCAAGAATTCTCTGCAATCTTCACCTTTAAAAGTAAGTGTCAGCTCCAACAACTTTAACATATTGCGAAAAACTTGCGGTGAAAGAAAAATCGGAGAATGATCCTGGAGTTGTATAATTCTTTGACTTGGCACATAATTTTCCACACACCATGCAACAAGTTCTTTACAATCAAAAATGTCGGGAACACACCCAACACGAGCGATTCTAGATACCCAAATTATGTCTTTCTTCACAGGAGGAGAGGAATAATATGAATATGCTCTTGACCACTGGAAGTTCTGGTCTTCATGACCAAAGATATTTAAAGTGTCACCACAAAACTGTTGTCTAGTTGATGCTACCATAGGTTGATGGGACTATTTCTTCAGCTGGATAATAACCTCAAATAAATCATTTTGGAGAGATGATGATAATTTAATCCCTTGGAAAATGGATATTTAATGCAATTTAATGAGTAATTCCTCGACCCTTTCACCATTAATGATGATCTTTTCGGAGCCTGCACAACAGTTGTTATCATTAAACAATACTTAATGCATATTGGCAAATGCAACAAAATGGTGGGGACAGACGAGAGAGAGTTTGAATATGGAGTTTTTAATCAACAAGCAAACCAATGGTTTTGTATGATAACAAATATGCTAAGTGTAAAAAGGTGGTCGGTCAGACTTCTATGCAAAAGGAATAAAATACTTTGGAGCTTGGCACCCCTGATAAATCTAATGGTCAAAATGTAGATTGCAGAACCTGGGGTGCAAAGTGAAGTTCACGAAACTTGGAATATGAGGGCCTAAACCCACGAACCAACACAATTGAAAAAATGGTTAAGTGTAGCAGCGAACTTATGACATGGGAAAGTGGATGGAGATGAAGGTCCACTAACCCGTGAACCCGAGAATCATTGAAATGTGACCTAAGTCTAGTAACCAGAAAGGGAGAGGATATAGGATAAAGAAAGAGGGAAATAAGGGGATGTGTAGGCAAGGGAAAAGAAATGGAAAAAAATGAGTTGGTAAGATAGAATGGGGAAGGAAAACCTATAAACATGAAATGATCTCAACAGAATCCTACATATGTCTAAGATCAAGATTGCAAGATGGAGATCGTTGAAAGTATTATTTGTGGTCAATTTGGATACCATGTTTTGAGGTAATTTTTACCCTACATAACTAACTCAAATGGAAGCACAAGTTACATGGTTGGAAATCTTATTATGAGACCTTTCCAACGATAGATGGAAGTCCCTCTAACTCCCTATGAATGAGGATGTATGAATTTTTTTCGTCCAACAACCTAGTCAGAAAATTGAGGATAGTTCTACTAGGTCGGCCCAGAAACTAAAACTGGGGACAAAAATACTATAAATACAGGATGGATTTTCACATTTTTAGAGCATCCAAGCTTGTGATCTCTTAGCAAAAGTTTGGTATCGAAGGATTTTGGAGGACAAGGAGCCCTTATGAAGGATATTTTCTAGTGTTATGGTGATGTTTTGATCATTGCTATGGGTTCGCTTTAGTATGGAAGGTTGATTATTTGCACATAATTCTATGTGGTTGTTGGGGTTTATGTGTGGACCCATGTGGACCTAGGATCTCTATGTGGGCCCAGTTTGATGATAATGATGTATCAATGATAGTGACAGAGACAGTGACATCTATGTGGAGCCAATTTGATGATGATGATGATGTATCAATGATAGTGACAGAGACCATGACAGTGTATGTGGACCCAGTTTCTGGGAGGACCCAATTTCTATGTGGACCCAGTTTGATGATAATGATGTATCAATGATAGTGATAGAGACAGTGACAGGTTGATTATTTTATATACATATTTGAGGGTGGAAGGAAGGGGCAAGGAAAGGGGGTTGGAGCCTCCTTCCAGTTGGAAGTGGAGAATCTAGAGAGTTGTAGCTTCCTATGAATGTAAATTTGTTATTATATAAAAACATTTCATGGATTTCCACGAAAATATGTTGTACACTGTGTACTTCTTCTTCTGCTCTTTACTCTTTAATGGGATGCATTTATTTGATTGAAAAGTTAAAGTTTTAAAAGTGTTAAATTGGACTTGATATTGATTCACTTGCCCTCTCAGTATCAACATGTTCTTCTTTAAATACTTTATATTGTACTTTCTTAAAGTAGCATTTGTAAAGTGATTTTAAAGTCACGTTGTTACATGCATAAAGTATAAAATATAATAAATAATAATAATAAATGAGAAGTCATAGGTTAATGAAGTGACATGACTTTTAATGAAAATGCACCCTTTGAAATCTTGCCCACTCCATGAAAGTTACAACAAATGACAACATGATTATTACAACGAATAAAAAGGGATCTACACCTAGTTATGACAATATTTTATTAACGTTGAAGCTTGCACATTTGAGATAGAATTCAAATAACTAAAAGAAGACTAACTATCTACAGTTAGGTAATCAAGGGAATTGAAGTTTGTAGTTAATTTCGACAATAGTTGGAATAGAAGGGGTGATGCATCAACAAAGAGAGATGAGAGGTGCTTTGTTGTTGGGAAATCAAAGTGAGCATCAAGAAGGATAATTTTGATTACATCCATAATGGATTGCACCATAGGACATGTTAGCACACAATATAGCACCTTAGTGCAAATCCCTTGCAAGGCACAACACTAGTGGAACATCGAAAGATATCACCATTGTCACCTAGGTAACAACTTCTCTCTCTTCAGTGAAGGAGTTAATCCAACACAAGGGAGGCTTCCCTAGTAGCCTCCAAGAATCCCTAGGAAAGACATACATAATCAAGTCTAGGGCCTCCCAGATAACTACTCAAACTACCACCAATGAAATAAAATAGACAAGGTATTATATGTTGATTTCCTTTTGTTTTTCCAACAATTAAAGTATTATATTCTTTTATTATTAGTTAATATGCAAAAGGATCACAATTGAAAGATAGATATCCACGGAACAATAAGATATATCATCAGGGAAACCCTCAAGGGGGAGAAAACCCTGCAAACTTTCCTCGGTATAGATTCCTCTAGCATGTACAATGTCATACAATGCTCTTTCACAAAATCAAGACCAAAGACACCCAGACATGAACCAAGAATAACCTCCTAGATAAGTGTGTACTACTCTCTTGTACTTATATTCAATGAGTGATCAAAATGACTTGATATAACCTCTATTTATACTCTAAAATACCTAAAAGACATGACTTATCAATAAACCCTTTCACAATTACACTTAGGAATAACCAATACAATTACATTTAGGAATAACTTCCAAAATTACATAAAATCTCAACATTATAAGGTGGTAAGACAAAACAATTTCCACATTTGAAGAGATGAGGATCTAGGTCGATCTAAGAGGTTTTCCAAGTCAATTCAAGGCTCAATAAGATCCCCAAACACTACAAATGAAGAAAAAGCCCAAGGTTGTTGTAAAACTTGAAAAATATATCAATTTACAATAGTAAAATAAGTTATTACAACAACAAACAATCTATCTCTTTGACAAGTAATAATTCAATGAATAAAGAGGGTTAAGCCATGAGCTAAATTAGGGTTTCATTAACTAACAAAATAAAAAATTAAGTGGCATATAACAACCCTAAAACCCTAGACGTTTCACCCTAAAAGCTTGTAATAATAATTCATAAATACAAATTAGGGTTTTAACAATTTTTATTAGGTCATCACTATGCATAAAAGTCAAAATGTCTAGGTTATTTATGGCTGGAAATGAAAATTTGTTGTAATCAAACCCTAAATCAACCCTAAAAACAATAAAAAGACATAATTTTCATAATTAAATGATTGACTATTGGGAGAGTGACTAGTGCCTACAATATTTTTGGGCATATGGGGTTCATTAAGGATACCTTTTTAGATGATCAAGATGGATGTCGATGGCATCCCACCTATTTCAACTGGCTCATTTTGGCAGTGTTCCAGTTCGACAATGTTTTCCTAGTTTTCGGGTCCCTGACTTCCGGGGCCGTTTTAAGGCCCTAAACAACGGTTTTAAGGCTCACCACAACCAACATGTATTAGGCTCCCCACATGAAATGTGTGTAGTCCTCAGATAGACCTTTCCAACGAGCTATGGTGCGCTTAAAACAGAGATCGTATGCAAAAGTTACGACCATGGGAAGTTGATGTAGGCTCTTACCCAAACGGGGCCCACACGACCTTTGGCTCTTCATCTCCTAGGGTTAGGTTTTTGGATATCTAGGGATTTTGACATTCCTGTTTATTGTAAAAATGCCTTGAGAGCCTCATTGTAATCATTGTCTGGCGAATGAGCGCAACTGTCACATTTCTTCTTAGAGATAAGCCGCCACCATTCTAGCAAGCTTGTTTTCCGCTGCATTTTACATTTTCAGCTTATTTCCTTATTGAATAGAAACCAATTTTACTGTATATTTGTTATTTTGTGTTAAGCATCTTTTGATAATAATCTGTATTCATTTCGTTATTCTCATAAAATCTGGATCAGTGGTATCAGAGCGGCCTGGTCCTTGTCGTTCTTAATGCATGTCCTCAACAAGGTCAGGGTACAAATAATTGGGTCTCGAGCTTGTTTCTCTTGAGGACAAAATCTCTCGCACACCCAAGCGACCTCTCATGGTGGGAGAAAAGAAGGATGATGGGATAGGATATCCCTTCAAAATGTTTCAAGTGGAAGCCCTCGCACAACATAGGAATGAGATGATGGATAGTTTTGCACAAATCCTTCAACGACTACCAATAGGTGACGCATCTTCCTCAAACGGAGCCGTTGCCCCCTTCAAGGTACAAATCAACTTCGATATTCCTATATTTGAAGGTCATATAGACATAGATGTTGTAGACAAATGGTTGAATCTTCTATAAGGGTACTTCTTTGTCCATAACTTCTCGAATAGATAAAAGATTACTTTTGCACTCCTCAAAGTCGTTCCCCATGTCAAATATTGGTGGGAAACTTTCTGTGAGAAGAAGGAAATAGAGGAACCCTCATTATTTACAGTCGCAGTCACCTGGGAGTCCTTCAAGGATGTTATTAAGGAACAATACTACCATGTTGGAAGCTATGACAACCTATATACAAAATGGACCACGCTGCGGCAGGAAAGAGACCAAGTAGTGCCCGAGTTCACAATATCTTCCATACCTTGCGTACCAAGCTGGGTATCAAAGATTTTGAGCGACATCTGGTGCTCAAGTATCGCAGTTTTCTACATAGATACATCCACACCGAAGTGGATTTTTTGGACATTTCATATTTAGGCTCTCAGCCTACCAATATGTCATCAAAATTGAGCAAAAGCTCAAACAAAAGACACGACAATTTGGGTCTGGGAACCCCTCATAGAAAAATCCAGGAAAGGGCGTCCCCAACCTGCAGAACAAAAGACAAATCAAAGATGGACTGCCTTAAGACAACTGGTCCAGGCCACAAGCAAAGAAGGACACCGAAAAGACTAAGAAACATACCGGGAAGTGGTGCGACTTCCATAAGAGCTCTTGGAATAACATTATTGATTTCCGCTCAAAGCAGTCATCAGTGGTTGAGGTGAAAGCCTCTGAATCAGATGCGGGTTCCGACTCTGAGTCAGAACCAGAAAGAGGGAGATGAATCATTGATGCAGAACCCAGTGCTACCGTTGCTACCAGCCCGGTGAACCAGACAAGCCAGAGGAAGGCGAGCGCCTTTTTCATTCACAGATGTGGGTGAAGGGTACCCCGCTGCACTTCATCATTGATAGCAGTAGCCAGAAGAACCTCATCTCAACATAGGTTGTCAAGCAACTCGCCCTGCCAACAACGTCGCACCCACATCCCTACATAATCGGATGGATTTGCCAAGGAAGTGACATCTGTGTCAGCCAACAATGTCACCTGTCATATGACATCAAGCCCTTCAAAGATGAGTTATTGTGTGATGTTGCCCCTCTTGAAGTTTATAACGTTCTTTTGGGCCAACCATATTTATGGAAACGCCATGTTGTATATGATTCTAGGGTTCGCAGTGTTATTATTACTTTGAACTAAAACTTATACAAGATACCGGAGGTAGTCCCACCTAGTGTTATTTCCTTGATCTCTGCCAAGCAATGCAGGAAGGTCATCTCTCAGATGGGGAAGTTTGTCTTCTTCGCGATTCACTCTCAGAATGAGCGAAATATTGCAGCCACATCCAGGGTTTCCGCGGTTGACCTCTCCACACATGAGAAGCAAGTGGATAAGGTCATGGAATCATACTCATATATCTTCTCCTCGCCTATCGAGGTACCTATGCACTGTCAGGTCAGGCATACCATCGATCTGACCCCCGATGCACCACTTCCCAATGCACCAGTCTATCGTCGCTCTTTTTTAGAGAATGAGGATATCAAGCGGAAGATCTAAGAGCTGCTCCACAAGGGGCACATCCGTCCCATCTCATCACCTTGCGAGAGCCCAATCGTGCTAGTACAGAAGAAAGATTGAACCTTGCAACTTTGCATTGATTACCGTGCCATGAATACAATCACAATCAGAAACCGGTACCTGATTCCCCGAATCGACGACCTCCTTGATCAGTTCACAGGAGCCAAATACTTCAGTAAGATTGATCTGAAGTCTGGCTACCACCAGGTCCTGATAGAACAGATAGATGTATGGAAGAATGCCTTCAAATCAAAGAAGGTCTTTTCAAATGGTTGGTCATGCCCTTTGGCTTGACAAATTCTCTAGCCACTTTCATGAGGATGATGGACGATATCATACGACCATTCACCAATACTTTTGTAGTGGTGTATTTAGATGACATTCTCATTTACAACAAGACTTGGGAAGAACACTTGCAACATATTCAATAGGTTCTGCACACCCTGCGGCAGCACAAGCTATACGCCAACTAGGAAAAATGATCCTTCGACATGGACAAGGTCCATTACCTAGGCTACATCGTTGATCAACATGGTGTACATGTGGATCCACACTCACTGACCTTCAGAGCTTCTTGGGCCTTGCCAATTTCTACCGTAGTTTCGTGTTGGGATTCTCCCATATTGCATGGGCCCTCAGCCAAGTAATCAAGGGTGGTGGTAAGGAGAAATTAGTGTGGGATTAGTCCCAACAACAAGCGTTCGATGATTTGAAGTAGCACTTGTGCTCAACCCCAGTACTTTCACTATTGTACCTGCAACAACCCTTGAGATCGAGACAGATGCTTCAAACTATGTTGTGGGTGTCGTTCTCACTCAGCATGACCACCCCATGGCCTATCATAATGAGACACTATCAGATGTTTTATGTAAGTACCCTACTTACAACAAATAAATGTACTCCATTATGCAAGCCTGTCACCAATGGAGACATCACATTCTTGGTAAGGAGACAATCATCCACACTGATCATAAGCCACTATAGTTCATGCAAACACAAGGAAGGTTGCAGAATGACCGCCATCAGAAGTGGTCCACATAATTGTAGCAATTCCACCTCAACATCAAGTATAAAATAAGAAGTACCAACCACGTCATTGATTGCCTTAGCAGACCTCCAGTTGCGACACTCACCACGATGCTAGACTCTTGTTTCCATGAGACCTTTGGATGGCCCCAACTCTATGAGATAGACCCGGACTTTGCCACCACCTAACAATTGTTGGGCGCAAACACAGTTATCGCTAATTTCCATCTTCAGGATGGGTTGTTGTGTCATATGAGCCATATTTGTGTTCCATCAAGCGAGCAAGTGAAGTTGATCTGGGAAGTCCACTACAATCGGGTGGCAAGACACTTCGACATCGAAAAGACAGTGGCAATGCTGCAGAAACATTTCTATTGGTTGAAACTTCGACAGGAGGTCAACAAGTATATGAGGTCATGCATTGCTTGTGCTATTACCAAACTGACCACTAAGAAATAGGGATTGTACACCCCTCTTCCTACTCCTGACAAGCCATGGGAATCCATCTCCATGGACTACATGTCGGGCCTCCCATCCACCAAGTGGGGAAATGACTATGTTTTTGTGGTTGTTGATTGCCTTTCTAAGATGGTGATTTTGGTTGTTTGCAAGAAGAGCATCACAACAAAGGCTACTACCAAGATCTTCTTTGAAGGAGTCTGGATATATTTTGGAATCCCAAAAACCATTGTCTCAGATCAGGGCAGTCAATTTCTCAACACATACTGGTCGAGCCTCTGGTCACTATTGGACACCAAGCTCAACAAATCCACGGCCTTCCACCCCCAGATAGATGGCCAAACCAAGGTCGTAAATCGAATGATCGTGCATATCATGCGCATGTATAATTTCAAGAACCCTCGCACATGGGATGAGAGTCTTCCCTATGTCCATCATAGCTACAACTGAGCCTTGCATAGCTCAACTAGCCACAACCCCTTTCAACTTGGGTTGGGATTCCAACCACTGGGTCCCATAGACGTTGCACTGCCCCTTGCAATAACCCCAGCCGACTCATCTCCTGCTCCAACTGAAGCTGGAAAAGCCACCTGGTTCATTGAGTGGATCCAACACATCCACCAACAGGTTCAGTATATCCTACAAAAGTCCAATGACAAGTATAAACAGTGCCATGATCAACACCAAGTGCCACATAAGTTTCATGTGGGCGATAAAGTTTGGTTGCATTTTTTGAAAGAACGCCTCACTGGACCCCATTGGAAGCTTCGCCCACTCTGTTATGGGTCGTACACCATCACCAAGGTTGTGGGTGATAATTCTTTTGAGCTCAATATTTCTCCTTTCCTTGGCCTGCACCCAGTGTTCAACGTGGATCTCCTTCGACCTTATTTCCCACCATTATTGGACACCTCAGAGATAGCAGAACAATTGACACCAACTTATCTCAACCCTGATTACATACAACAGGCATCTAGTGATCATATTGTGGACAAACAGGTCAAGGGCACTCGCTAACAAAGGATCCAACTTTATCGAGTTGTCATAGCAGGCAGCTCCTGCACCAAGGCAAGTGGCTCACCCGAGGCCAAATTCAGCAGAAATTTCCTCATCTAATGGTGCCACTCAACATAGTGGAGACCATTGCTTCCTAAGGGGGGAGGATTGATCCAGGTGGATGTTGGTGGCCTCCCACCTATTCCAATTGGCTCATTTTGGCAATTTTCCAGTTCGACAATTTTTTCCTAGTTTTTGGGTCCCAGACTTCTGGGGCCATTTTGAGACCCTAAACAACGTTTTTAGAGCTCGCCACAACCAACATGTGTAAGGATCAACACAAGAAACATGCGTAGTCCTCAGATAGACATTTCCAATAGGTTATTGTGCGCCTAACACAAAGATCATATGCAAAAGTTACGACCCCGGGAAGTTGATGTACGAACTCACCCAAATAGGGCCCACATGACTTTTGGCGCTTCATCTCCTAGGGTTAGGTTTTTGGATGCCTAGGGATTTTGACATTCTTGTTTATTGTAAAAAGGCCTTGAGAGCCTCATTGTAATCATCTTTTGGCAAATGAGCGCAGCCGTCACATCTCTTCTCAGAGATAAGCCACCACCATTCTTGCAAGCTTGTTTTTCGCTGCATCTTACAGTTTCAGCTTATTTTCTTATTGAATAGAAATCGGTTTTATTGTATATCTGTTATTTTGTGTTAAGCATCTTTTGATAATAATATGTATTCATTTTTTTCTGCTCATAAAATATGGATCAAGAGAAGAGTGAGTGGATTTTTTAGGGTGATACCTAGAGGTTGTTCACTACTAACCCTAGGAGATCCTCCTAAAATATTAAGGACAATTCAAGGCAAGGTTCTTCACTAGTAACCTTCCAAGAGATTTGATAAGAAGGGTTTGTTTAAGAATAATCCAAGAGAATTCTCAATTAGCACTAGATAAACAACATTACACTTAAATCCATTCATAAACAAAACCACAAGATGGAAAGAGACCACTTACTCAAGAAATATTTTATCTGTCAAAACCCTAACAATGAATATCCATGTAGTAGCAAAGAATCCACAAGCACATATTTGCCAAAAAAATCGCACTAACTAGCCATCCATAGCATTTTTCATAAGAGAGAATGTAGAAGTAAACAAATAGTGATATATCTCCACAAGTAGCAATGATTTACAGGTGAGAAGTGCTTATCTTATTTATACGAGAAATATAGCACCCTTCTCACATAAAAAATCCCTAAAAACATAAGATAATTCTTCTATCTCTCACAAACCCTAGAGATAAGGCAACAATACATAAAAAAAAATGCATGACACATAAGTGGATAGGTCACTGAGACCCCCAACGATACCTCCAAGATGAAGTATAGTAGCTTAAACATCAAATTGTCCCTCATAAATGTGCTCTAAACCTCACACGTGTGGCCTCATGAAGGGGACGACTCACTCCAAAGTGATGTTAGGGTTTCAAAAGTGAAACATTGTCATGACGCAAAGTTTCACCTCCAAGAGCTATGTCAACTCTCCAAGAGGTGTGACATCTCATCAAAAGGTGTCATATCATCATCAAGAAGCCCCAACATCCCATCCAAGGAGCCCCATCATCATAAAGGTGTGACGTCCAATAATAGGAGTGCAACATCCCATCATCAAATGATCCAATCATCATGGAAAAGGTGCCACATTCTCTCTTAGAATGTAACCTCCTCATATAAAGATCCAACATCCTCTAGAGAAGGTGGAACACCCTCAAACAAGTGATGAGGACAACCTCTATTGAAGTGTGTTAGTAGCCCCTCAATATCCTCCAAAGGATCCAAGTGTCAACTAAGTATATGCCCATGTGCAATCCATCATTTAAGGAGGGGATCATGTAGTCAAAATGCACTGTGAGGACCAAAGACAAGGTACACAATTCAAACACAACACATAAAGTGAGTCACGTCAATGAAAAATACATTAGATAGATCTCACAAAGTATCCTCTTCAAACTTCACACTAGCTGACAAAGTTATGCAATTTTCCAAGTTTAGGTATGGGAGGATCATTATTACCCCTGATTAGGTGTGCCAGTACCCATGATAAGAAGTATATCCCAAGGAACCCATCAAGGAGTATGTGCAATGGTATGTTGTGTGTATTAGGGTTTACTTCATGGGTGGATTTTCATTGACATGCAAGACCATGTATGATATTCATCCTCATGAGTGCCTTTGTAAAGGGAGCACTTAGGCATCGAGCTACCCTTTCCTTGACATCGTGTCTTTCTAAATCCCTGTTTTCCTTTTTCTTTATTGCTCCAACCTTTTTTGGATTTTGTCATTTGATTTGCTAAGTCATTTTGTTAGGTATGCTTTCAATGCATAGGACTTGGGGTGATGGCTTCTTAGCGAGGGGATAGAGCTCATGCTTCAACTATTTCTTGGTTTTTAATACTTTTCTTTTCTTGTTTGTTTCTTTTCCTTGCATTTTGAATTAGGGATTTTTCTCTTTCTATATCATTTTTATAAAGTTGCATCAACCTCAAGCATTCAAGCCCCTTCTCGTGGGATTATGAACCATTGACCTTTTTGGGATACATGTAAAAACCAACCCAAAAGAAAGTACAAAAAATACAGGACATATGGAATATGTTATGTATGGTAAGGGATATGGACACATTACCCCTATTAAGCCCTCCTTAGTAGTACAACTTTTCCCAAGAGTGACAACACTTAACTAGGAGACGATGATGACCACCAAGGTGAAACAAGGTAAAAACTATAAATTCAAAGCACCGTGATTCATAATCAAATTCAACCCACGATCACCATTTTCATGCCCAAAACATTGACATTATCACTTCATATGAAGTATCAGTATAATGTACCTCAATGTGTAATTCACCATGCCATATGATGTGAGTGAGTTGAGCATGTAATGAAAGGCATGTGTGGGAAACTATCTGTGGAGAGTTTGGAATGTCATCATCGGAACTATTGTCTATAATGTGGATCACGGAGAAAAAATATCCTCTAGCTACCCCTAGATGTGAGGGAGTAACAAGACACACCACTTGGACAACAATTTTTTTTGTTCTAGTCTTTTTTGCAGCTTCTCATTGTGTTGTTTTTCTAGTTTTATGTGCAACTTCTCATTATAAAACATACATTTTGCCTCTACAAATCTTGTGAAAATTCATTTCACATTTGTTGTAAAACCTTGGTTCCTTGAGAAAGTAATTGTGTTGCCATTCTTATTTTGCAAATCATATTTTAAGTGTTGTTTTAAAAGAATATTGTAGAAGTATCAAAGCCTTGTATGCATGATTCTGATTGTGTCTCCCAAACATCAATAGCACCAACTTTTGCAATGTTTGAACCTCATTTGTGATCCTTTATTTCCAAAGTTTTTGCTCTTTAAACCACTAGAGTCATTTTCTAATGCCCAATACATTATTTTTTTTATCAAATCTATGACTAAATAAAACTTTCTTACTCTCTTAAGTTCATGGATAGTTATGTTTTTTCCAAACCTTCTACATCCTCCACTTGAATTATATATTTTTTTTATTTGGGATTAAAATGCTTGATGAAAAAGGGATTTTGTAAGAGTGTGCATGTTCATTTGTGAAATATTCCCTTTTGTCGCTTCCCCTAAATGTTTAAAAATTACAATGATGATGTGATTAAAGATAAAATCTTAAGAGTTTTAAGGGTTGGCCCCTTTTGTTTCTTTGAGGCCTAGAGTGAGGAGGATTTTACCTCCAGTGGATGCCCTGGAATTGCTCTCTTTCTCAAAGGAACATCTAAAGGGTCAACACTACCTTCATTGAGTAAGGATATGAAAAGTGGAGTCCATGTAGCTTGAAACAACATTATCACCCAGCTTAACAATAGCTTTAAACAAATTCGAGTTTAATGGGACCTTGAGTGTACATGCATAACAATCACAAAGATATTTTGGGTTTTCTCTAGGCATTCTTGGGGTTTGGGAATTCTTTAGAATGTTAGATAAGGGGTGAAAAGTACACTCCCTTGTTACCACCTCAAAGGGTATGTTATGGGAAGGGTGTGTTACCTACCTCCAAATGATCGACGACATGGGCATGCCATGAGTTGATGCTATAGGGGCAATTGACTTGTTGGGATGAAACTTTGGGTATGTAACATATTTATTAGCTTGTGATTTATTATGAACCACTTGAACCCATCCATTGTCATAATCATTGGTGTCTTTAGTAGTCACATGAGCTTGAGCTCAAGGTGACTAGTTGGCATAGAGTTGTAGTGGGTTAAGTTTAACCATTAACACATAGTCACAGATCCTATGGTTTGGGATTTAACATCAAAAGTACTTTGTAAGTAGATTAATGTACTAAATTGGTTGTTTGAGTCTTATCTCCCACCTAGATGATGACGAACTCTTTCAATCCCTTGGACAAATTCATTTTAAGTAAGGCCCTCTTTTGAGGCCGAGAGTTGAAAACTCTCTCAAGATCATGACATGGGAAGTTATTAAGCAACTTATAGATACCTTTAAGGAATGGCTAGGATTGCATGGGAAGGTCAAGCAATTTTACCCACATAGGGCAATAGAATTGAGCATTTTTCTTAAATGAGAAGTCCACAAAMCACTGACAAAACACAACAATGGTGTTTTGGTAGATCAAAGGACCATAAACAACAATGGTAGTACATGAAAATTCATTCAAAAATGAAAATATAAAAATTTCCTTTGGTTGGGGTATGGGTKCTTTGATAGTGCCAATATTGAGACTTTCATACCTTCTCAATCTAGGCTTGGATCATGACCTCTAGAGTTATGCAACTTATAAAATAACCAAGTGATGCATGTTGTTTATACTTCAAATAAATTCATTTTCATAGGCAAAAATATTAAAACAATGTCCTTAGGAGGATTGTCATTACCTCAGGGAAACTTGTGAAATGAACTTTTTGGGGTCTCTTTGGGGTACAAAAAATCTTGATCACCGCCAATATAGTTTCTATGGATAATTAGAGTTGAGTTTGAAAAAATATATACACCATTGAACCATGGATGAGCCATAACAAGCTCTCATATGCCTTGTGGTGGGAGGTAAGATAATAAAGGGCAACACGTGCCAACTAAGTAAACAGGACAAGGGGTAAATGTGACATGGACAATAAAAATTAGATAACACATGCACCTCAAGCTTAAAAGATCTTAGATTTGTCACTTAAGTGATGAAGAATTGAAATATAAGTTTAAAATATCCACCAAGTAGTTGGGTATTTCAAACTAAAAATGTATCAATAAGTGATATTTTGTATTATTTTTTAGCTTTAACAACATCAAATATTTTAAGTTAATTTGTTTTGAGTGAACACTTCACTTGTTATCAAGGAAAACTATAGAGATAGAGAGAAATATTGAAAATGTAAAAGGAGGGGGTTTTGTATAACATGAATAACTAGCACAAGGTTTCAAACCATATAAGGAGGGAAGTGCAGTAAGAGAGGCACCATGAATATGAGAGGAATAAGTGCATTTGAAAAGCTTAAGAAACTAATAATAAAAATAAGATACGAGTAAAAAGAGGGAAAAGGGGGTAAAAACATGATGCGGTTAATACATGGAAACAAGAGAATTATTAAACTAGCAATTGCACTTGATGGTGCAAAGGATGTCATAAAAAATGTGATGTGTTAAAATGTAATATGTGTTATGCAAATTTGAATTCTAATACACTACGTCGACTGAAGGCCTTATTGTTTTGGGAGGCTAGCTTTTGATGCATAAATCAAGATTCCACAGTTAAAAGAGTAGTGTACCCATTTTATAAGTGAGGTGGGCTCAATTTTGAAATACAACATGTATAATGAGTTAGACAATAGATTCGTGTGGTTGGATTTATTGTTTAGCAATGTAGACGAAGATCATGTCGTTTCTCAATCCAAACATTGCTAATTTGTGCCTTGAGCCTTGACTATTATAGATGAGTTGAGAACCACTCTATCCATGTTCTCTAGCTTGTAATGACAACGCCAATCTTTAATGCCAATCTCCTGCCAATAATCTGACTAGATGGCTAGCTTCTTCCACTACTTACAAACCATAGGCATGACAATCACATAACATAATTTTCTTGACTAACCTGGTAACAACATCTCAGATAAGCTCTTCCCATGGACATCCTCTAGTCATTGTTAAGGAGTTGGAACCAAAATGTCAATGCCTCTAGAGAATGGTGAAGCAAAAAGAGATAATTGGGTGTATACCTTATCGGTGTATGTGTCAACAAAGTACTTGACCAATACCACTTTTCAAAGATTGATTGGCTAATGCACATATTTAGCATGGAATCATGTATTGTGGCGTGTTTATCTACATGTCCATGTGGGTAATATTAAACCTTGGAATTGATAGTCAACATCTACACCATCCCCCTCATTGTGACTAATACTCAACTCCTTGTCTTCCATTTTCCTTCATATGATGTGTGCACATGGACAAAAAAATGAATTGCAATTTGGTTAAAACCTCCCTCCATTGTACTACAACCTAGCCCATGCTAGTGGATTTAATCAATTCCATAAAATTTAAACACACACTACCTACTCCACTTATCTTGTTGTACCTTCATCACAAAGATTTGTTGGTGGCTTTATATACCCCATATTATTAGAATTAGTTCAATGAATGAAAACTAAAAATTGTTTACAAGTATGATAGAGAGATGAGAAGAGGGGGAAAGATAGAGGGGTCTTTGGGAGGGAAAGATAGAGGGATCTTTGGGATGATGACATTATCCAACATTTCATGGTTAGGCATAACCAGAGGGTCAAATCAAGACATAAATATCATATACAAACACGTTAGGGCATAAAAAAATAAATATAAACATCGAATTGTTTATTTTGGATGGTCACTGAGTTTATTTTATTTTATTTATTCTATGGCATATCACCTTTCGTGTCTCTTCTCTAGGAGGCATATTTGTCCAATTATATTAATACCATACTCATGTTCTTCATTAAATGTTTTCAGTAAATGGTTTTGGGTCCAGTTATTGAGCTCTGATCATGAGAAGAAATTTTGAGCTATGAATGTGTGAAAAACACATGTAAGGTCTTGGATACAAAGAAAAGCCATAGATTTCCTATGTCATGATATTGGTAGAGCTTGTTGGAATGCAATTATAATGAAAAAAGTCTTCGTATAAATCTAGATTCCTTTTTTAATTTATTGAAAAAACTCTGGAATTTAGAAAAACTAGTTTTTCACTATATGATTGGGTTCATCCAAGAAATGGTGGTGGAAAACAATCACCACAATTCATAGATACTCGTAAACTTTATTTTAATGGAGCTTTGAGTGTTAATGGTTAGAAATATGATAAAATCCATGGGAAAATTGTTGTAGAACAATTGCTAAAGTATTTTAAACCAATACATCCAAAATTTGGTGGAATAACACATTGAGTCATTTAAATCCCTCACGAGTAAAACATATAATGTTCCCTTATATGAATTGAACCTTAAATTTATCATCGAGATGTGTTAAGGGAGTAGATGGCAAGGGGAGATCACATTAAATCTACAAGAAAGGGGAGGAAGAGAGATGGAACATTGGGATGATGGCATCATCTAATGGTTGGTATTAACTAGAGAGGCAAATCAATACATAGATATTATATAGGAACACTTTACGGTGAAATAATTTTATATGAATAAGTAAAGAAGAAATAATAAATTTGGGAGTAAGCTAATCTTATAGTAAAAGGATCTTCTTTTCAACTACAAATCTAATAAGAATCCAACATAATTTTCAAACACGAACAATGCTCCACCACAACTCCAAGTTCTGTGCATGGTGGAAAAATATTCCTACATGTTTTGTCTAATTCTAAATCGACCTAGATTGTCAAAAATTCAATCATAGTTCCGAATCAATGTGAAGTATGACTTCCTATACCACCATATTCCAACAATTGGAGGAAAGTTTGTTACAAGATTAGACGACTCCATGAATTTGAGTTAAAAGTAACAAGTAATTAATTATGATAAAATGAAGCTATGGAGGATTGATAAATGAAAACAATGGCATTAAGGTTGTATGAGAACATCATTGCCAAGTTTAGGAACATCAAGGGTTGGTCGGAATAATTTAGTTGTAATATAAGAGTCGGGAAAGGTTATCCCCTATTCCTTACCCTTTTTAGCATATATATCGACAAGCTAGAAGATTTTTTGAAGATACAGGTTGTATCGGTCGAACTCTCACTAGTATAGTCATCATCCTTCTTCTTTATGTCGATGATATTGTTCTTATGGTGAAGAGTCTCTATGACCTTGGCAAGCAACTTATAATCCTTGAGGACTTCTGTTGAAGGAAAATCTCCCTATGGACAGGTAGATCTCCTCAAAGAGCTAGACTCTCAACTCTAAGAAGAAAGTGCTTATCATGGTCACTGACTTCCTTTTAGGCCTACACAAACTAATGCATGAAGAGGAAGGAGGAAAGACGTACCTTTTACCGGTGTTTGTCCCTGCACGCTCCGAGTTGAACTCCAATCTTGAGCTCCTCGATAAGCCCGGTAGACAAACAAAGTACAACCACTTCCTATTCTATCGAGATTAGTTCAAAGTGGACCTATCTACTTAGAGACAAATTCATGTAATGTCAAACACAAATTAGAAAGAAACAGGCCAAGCAAATTATATTAATGAGAACGAAACATTACTTACAGTCGTAGATGGAATGCAGCAGTTTCGTCAAGTTCTCCTTGTCTAACCCTTGCTCAAAAGCTCCACGATCGGAATGACGATAGCTTCGCTGACTAGCCTCCACTTCACTGTGTGTTTCCTATGAGATCATAGGTTTCATGCTTCTCATCCCTTCTCCAAATATCACTTATGAGATCATAAGTTTGGTATCATTCTTCATCCAGCTTCCAAATCATCTATGTTCCAACACCACTTATAAGATCATAAGTTTGGTGTGATTCTCCCTTTCCATCCCCCTTTCACCATGAGAAAGCTTGCTTATATAGCCTTGGAGAGGCTCAACAACTTGAGATATCTTTGGGGTGAGTTGAGGATTTTCCTCCTTCAGTTAGGGATCTGCCCTAAGATCATGGCTTGATTGAGGATTCGAATCCAACTGCCTTCTAAGAGTGAAAAGATCCTTCCCCCATTCTTCTCAACAAATCAATTGCTGCCCAGAATACGTAGCGCTCCCTCAAAAGGGCACTCAGAGCGTTATAACGCTCCCTAGCAGTGTATAGGGGAGCGCCAGCACTCCTGAGGGTAGGAGCGCTCCTGCAAAAGGGCAAATGAGTGTTATAACGCTCCCTGATAGCTTATAGGGGGGCGCCAGCACTCCTGAGAGAGGTATAGGGGAGCGCTCCCCTCCAAAAACTCAATTTTTTGGGTGCTTTCATATGGCAAGAGGTTCATAAGCCTGTTGACTCATTTCTCTTCTTCCAAATCAAATGTTTGAGGTGTTTCAAGTGTCCTTCTCATTTCGTTATGGGCACGACATAGGCATCATGGCAGTATGCTTTCTTTGACACTTGCGACACTTGTGAGCAAAATGCGACACTTGCGACACTTGTGAGCAAAATGCGACACTTGCGACACTTATAATGACAACACTTGCGACACTATCGAAGTGAGTAATTTCGATGTGTAACAACTTCTGCTCTATTATGGGTATGACTGTGAACACTGACGAAACAAAGGTTATGATAATTAAATCCAAAAGGATCACCTACGATACTTTTTTTTACGACAACAATAGCTTCGAGGAAGTGCCTTCATACAAATATCTCATAATCAATATTCATAACAAGCTCAATTTGAACTATCGCGTTGAGAAAAAGATAAATTGAGGGTGGAAAGCTTATTATGGGTTTGAAAACAATTGTAAATTAGCGGACCTTTGGCTTTGGGATTAAAAAAAAAACTCCATTTTCAAACTCTCGTCACTCCAGTTATCTTATATGGATGTGAAGTTTGGGGATGCAGTATATCTAGAGAATCTTGGAGAAAGTTAGAACATATCCAAAAGAATTTTATAACTTGTAATCTTAAAATTAAAGGCAATACACCCTATCCTATCCTCATCATAGAAGCGAGACTTTCCCCCATTGAGATCACAACTATGATTGGTACCTAATGTACAAGAACAAAATAAACAACATGGACAACAAAAGGCTCCCCAAAATTGCTTCAAACTCTAGCCAAAACCATCGGCGACTGAAGCAGGGATGGCATAAAGATGCCAAATCTCAACTATATTGTTGGGGAATACAAGAAGAAGTCATCCTATAGAGTATTGATAATATTAAAAATATTATTACATCTAAATTCGAGAATATGTCGTGTGATATAGAATTGGAGGATAAGAGAAAATTAAGATACTACAAGGAGGTGGTCAACCCTCATCTACAAGATCAAAAGTACCTCTCAGTTTTAACTAGTGCAAAGAAGAAAATCAACGTTGCTAAAATAAGAACAAACGCTTCTAAGCTGCATAGTGAAACTGGGCGTTGGACAATTCTCAAAACATAATGGGATGAAAGAATCTGTCATCTTTGTGACACTAAGATGGTTGAAGATGAAAAACACTTTCTCTTAGAATGCCCTGTGTATACCCATATTAGATCCCAATTTAAAGATATTTGCCACAATACAAAACTTTCTAACCTTCTAAGTTATTAAAACTATGGTGAACTTGGAACGCTCCTCTCAATGTCTTTTTAGCACATAAATACCATTTTAAAGAAATCCAAGTAATTTCTTACCTTTCTTAAGATTCAATATACCAATTTTGATCTCGACAGACGTTAATCATCATCATCATCATAAAAAAATCTCATTATAAAATAATCTATATAAATCAAAATTATAAAAAGACAAAAAGAAAAAAAATATAAAAATTATAAATTGTTAATACACACTTCATCCCTTAGGTAGTGGGATACAAGTGTCTATTTATGTGCATATTTCTTTAGAGTGAAGACATGTATTTGGATAGGTGGAGAAATAAAAATATGCATTTACATACATTTTTCTTTGACGTGAAGGTTCATTTTATCCCCCACCTTTCCCAAAAGAATAAGTAAAAGGTGATTTATTTATCCTTTAATATAAAAGGTAAAAGATGATAAAGAAAAATATAAGCAAAAGTTAAATTCAAATACTACAAATATATACAATTGAAAATTAGATATTCAGAGATAATAAAATGATATAAATAGAAGAATAAAAAATATTTAAATAAAAAGAAGAATAAAGAATAAAAAAGATACCTGTCAAAGGACGAGGAGGAATAAATAAAAAAGATCGAGAACAAATGAGAGAGAAGGAAAAGGTAAACACTAAGAAAAAGTTGATGTAGGTAATTGACATACAGGTGGAAAAGCGTGACGTGTCCTTAAAGAGAGTTAACAAAGTTTGGAATTAAAGAATATATGTAATATCGTATGATATGATAGTATGATTTTTTTTATTTAAAAATTTCAAAGAGAAAAAGTTAGATTTATATTATATATAAAATATTTTGATAATTAATTTTAGAAGAAAATTTTAAGTTAAATATTTTATAATTTTAAATACAAAAATCATAATAAAAATGATATTTTAATTCATTACTATATATAGCAATATAATAAAATTTTGCATATTGAAAAATTTACCAACAACAATAGTGAGAAAAGGATTTGAAGATCAATTAGTATGCATTGATTTCAAAGTTGGGAGATAAGCTCTAGCGTCTTTTCTTCATTAATCTTCTCGACCTTTTGATACGATGAGTGTTTTTTGGGTTGAGTATATGCTTCCATGCTTAGCTTTTTACAAATTATGTGAATGATTGAGCAAGCAACATCTAGAGATTCAACTTCATGGAAAACGCCATGATTACTAAAGTTTGTAAGCATCATCAATGTTATGAGGGTACTTTTCAATTTCAAGGATATTATTAATGATTGTGATGGAATAGTGTTGAGTTTCAACTAAATTTATATTTTGACCAAAACATATATGATATTAGTGGAAAAATGAGGATTGCACTAGACAACACCTTGATACTTGGTTGTGGTGTTGACACTTTAGGATTGACAGTGAGTAGTGTTAAAGCTCTCTATTATAATCTTTGACCAAGAACAACCTATTGTTAAGTCCTAAATAATGACACATTATCCATTAATTGGAGCATATTACATTAATGTTATTTTATTTATGTCGGCTTGGGTCCATTAGTTGTAATTGTACTTCCTAGTCTCATATATATATACCAAGGATACATTTTCATTTGGAATCATCTTGTATTGGGAAATTCATGTGGTGTATAAGGAGGTTGCCCCCTCGAAGAGGCTTATTATCTGAAATTCTATCTTTTTCAAGGCGTTGAGTACTTATTCTGAGGTTTTTCTATGCTATCTTGATATTTGGTTCTTAACATTTGGTATCAGAGCTCAAGGTCTTAGGGTTTCGCTGCTACATATGAGACACCTTGACATTTTTGCTATAATTTGTTTTCTACGACGTTTTAGAAGGAACCCCCTGGAGGATATTTAGTAGACAGATCAAGGTATGTTGGGTTCAAATTTCAGCTCCTGAAGCCTTATACTTTCAGAGATACAGCCTGTGTAAGATAGGGTTCTGGAATCATCCTAAATTTAGTCATTGCAGAATTTTTGCTATAAAAAAATTTCTGTAACGTTTCAGGCCCTGAAATCTGGAGGATATTCACAAAAATTATTAAGGTATATGTGATAAAAAAAATTGAACTTCTGGGTCATTTTACATTTGTAGATACACCCTGTGGAATATAGGGTATCTTACTGGTCCTATTGACTAGTCTCAACAAGGTGTTCTAGGTAAAACAATCATAAAATCTTCCCTGAGTATGCAAATTGAGTGAGACCAGTTGCATTGAATAGTGGACAGTTTGTAGTATTTCTGGTACAATTTTCAGAATTTTATATCAATTATTGTGTGTGGGGCACTCTATACAAGTGAGATCTCCTGGAAAGGCCAAAAATCAGCAAGTTGTGGGGAAGTTACCATAATTTCCACTTGGCGCATCCAATTTTGATCAGACCTATGGCATTGCAAAGAAGAAATATCAGAGAACTACAAAAAAGAAATTTTCATACCAAGAAGGGCCGAAATTTTAGAGATACAATAAAAGAAAGATTGTCTAGCAGAACCACCTGAAAATCAAAGTTTAAAGTGATACTTGGCCAACATGCCACCAAAAAAGGGAACTTCTACACCAAATAAGCCTCCAGACAGTCCTACTTAGACTCTTGATGAAGGTGAAAAAATGCGCAGGGACATAAATGATTTACAAAAGAAGACAGTAACAAAAGATGAACTGCAAGGGATGATGGATTCAACGGAAGCTAAGTTGGAAGCAATAATGGATACTAAGATGGATGGTTTAAAAAGGGAGATCATGGAAGGATTGAAAAATTTCCTAATAGAGAGGACACCTGAAAGTGAAAATGTATCCCATGAAATTCATGATGAGGACACAAGGAATATGAATCAAGGATGGAGAAACTATAACTTTGGGTTGAAGACCAACCACTTTCCTAATATCGATATGAGGAAGTTTGATGGCAAGGACCCAATCGCATGGATACTTCAGATGGAGCAATTATTTGATCTAGATAATGTGCCACATACACAAAAGGTACAGATTGCTTCTTTATATTTAGAACCCAATCAATTTGTGTGGTATCGATGGACAATTTTCATGGAAGAAATGATAACACACTATGAGGATACAAGGAGCAATACCTTCTTTAGCCAATTGATAAATCTCAAACAAAAGGGTTCAGTTACAGAGCACATTGAGAACTTCCAAAGATTGAATATAAAGGTAATAGATATTCCATATGAGCACTTGATTGATGTATTCATAGGAACTTTAAGGTATAACATTCAACATGAGGTTCTTCTTTGGGAACCCAAATCATTGGAGAATGCATTTAGGGTGGAAAGAAATGTTGAAAGTAAAAATATGGCTATGGCTACTAGAAGGACCACTCCTAACATCTATCGAGAGAATAATGTTCCTTCTTCTAAAACACCTCAACCTA
>ML785458.1:1030026-1060553 GCA_009831015.1 Picea engelmannii
ATGGCTTTTAATTTTCAAGAACTTTTCATGAAATTTTCATTGGAAGGAAAAGAAATTGAGTTAAGAGGTATCACAGGGAAACCCGGTAAGGTGATAAGCTCTAATGGCATGAAAAAATTATTGAAAAAGGGGCATCAAGGTGTAATTGCACAACTATGCTCACTAGATGTTCAAACATCTAAGCCATCTATTCCCCTAGATCTCCAAGGGATCATTGATAAGCATTCAAAAGTATTTGAAGATATTCCCAAAGGTCTTCCACCCACTCGAAATAATGATCATGATATTCACCTAATTCCTGGGAGTGTTCCTCCTAACATTAGGTCATACATATACCCTTATGCCCAGAAGAGTGAAATTGAGCGCATGTTTGAAGAAATGTTAGAGGCTGGCACTATTAGACCTAGCCAAAGTTCTTACTCTACACCGATGGTAATGGTATTCAAGAAAGATGGCTCATGGCATATGTGTCCAGATTATAGAGATCTCAACAAGATCACTATTAAAGATAAGTTTCCCATTCTCGTCATTGATGAATTGTTAGATGAACTACATGGAGCAATCTATTTCACAAAGTTGGATCTTCGTTCAGGGTATCATCAGATTAGAATGAAGGAAGAAGATATCCTAAAAACAACATTCCGAACTCATGAAGGCCATTATGAATTTTTTGTCACGCCTTTTGGCCTTACAAATGCACCTTCCACATTCCAAGGGTTGATGAATTCCATTTTCAAGCCCTTCCTTCGAAAATTTGTGTTAGTATTTTTTGATGATTGTAATGTCCCCGACCATCAACCCTTACTACCGTGAAATGCTACTATGCAGAATATATAACACATATATTTATAAAGAATATGCATTAAATCAAATTAACATATTTAACATGGATTTATTGTTGTCATACAGACTTAAATTTTTTTTATCAACAATTCAAACTTGCAACGGAATTAACATGCATCACATATCAATTAAGTACATAATCAATACTTATCTTTTAAACTGGCGTAACACCACCAACTGCATGCAGACCTTCCATGAACCTCCCAGCCTTAGACTGCGCTGCTCATCACTCTCAGCAGTAGGTCTCCCCCGAGCTGGGACTAAGCTCCACCGGGAAAGGGAATCCTAGGCTAGGCAAGGTCAACGGAAGACACATAGTTTATGAGGAAGGATTCTCTCCCAGGAGCCACTTATGCCCACTGCTCACAGACTCTCATTCCCCACATGCTTATCCCACTCCAGGAGTATACACCTTCATTGTCACCAAGACAGTCCTTTGGCTGCTAAACCTCCCTTGCCTTGGGCTTCAACAACAGGCCAGACCATAATTCTCCGAGCTCTGTGGCAGCTATAGGACCCCTTCTAGGATTTCTCACTCCCTTCGCGCACTCTCTCACCTAGAGAGAGTCACTCACAAGCCTGATGACCTACTTCTTCAACCACAACCACCTCTCTCACCTAGAGAGACTGTTGCACACAGGCCTGAAAACCTGCTTCTTCAACACCGTTCCATCACAAGGAGGACAACATAATGGCTCAGTAAGGAACGAATGAAGGTAACAAGTCACACTCAACCAAGGGACTGCGTGGCCACAACAACCCACAGTTATAACACACATGGCATAAACAATTACGGTATGCTCAGGTTTCACGGACGATAACAACCCAGACAGTTAAGCACGAACTCGGATTTGCAATGTGGATAAACCCAGGTTCACAGGACACATAGGTCGACCTTTCCTTCTCGACTGGTTTATCAGATGTCCATGGTTATGCAGAGGTCCAATGCAGAGGTAAAATGGTATAGACTGAGGATGTGTCAGCTTCTCAGGGTAAACATCACGGGTTGGCCTTACGATTTCGGGTTTCAGAGCTATGTGAGGTATGCATACCGAGATCAAACGCAGAGGTAACACGGTTCAGACAAAAGATCGGGAAACTAACAGAACGAACCCCCATCATGGCTCAATTCTTGGGTTAAATTGCATGTGCCTGGGCCGACACATGTCGCCCCTGAATCTGCATGCACTCCATCGAGTATGTGTTCCCTTTTGCACACGTTGGAGCTGCATGCGCTGCCTCTTCTAGGACTTAGGATAAAAACATGTTGTCACACAGCTTTGGAATAATAATAAATTATTATTCAAGTACTTAAGCCCTCAAGCTTAGCCCCTCTTCCAACCTTTCAGGCCCCTCTCCCTTACCCGGCCTTGTGGAAGCTTAGTCCCCTATCACCCTTTCTTTGTGGTCGGTCGACAGACATCGATGTTTATATATTATATTAATGATCTGCATAATTACATATACAAAATCATGCTCTTAGCCTTAACACTTAGGCTCTCTGGCCTAATAAACACATAATCCCACCAACTTATCAATACTCGGCTCACCAGCCTACAAAACAAGATTACAATTCATAAACATGCTTACAATTCATAAAATAACTAGGGCACTATCGGGGGATATTACAATCCCCTCCCCTTATTTTTTCACTGTCCTCGGTCCAACTCTTTACACAACATCAACAAGATTTTCAAAATCTTCAAAAAGATGTGGGTATTCTACTTGCATAGCATCCTCATGCTCCCATGTCACGTCCTCAGGACTGTACCAGGTCCACTGGACCTTTACAAGCCCTATGGCTCCATTCCAGAGCTGTTTTCTTTTCTAGTCCAATATGCGCACAGGATGCACTTACAGGACACCTTCTTGCTCCACCTGAATCACATTCCAATCGATTACATGATTAGCATCAAGTATATATATTTCTTAAGCAATGAAATATGAAACACATCATGTACAACCATGGATGCAGGTAAAGCAAGCATATATGCAACTATCCCAATACTTTCTAGGATTTCAAATGGCCCACAAAATCTGGCTGCCAACTTGGAGCAGCTTCCCAACTCCAGGGAACTTCTATTGGCTTTTACTTTCAGGAAAACATGGTCACCCACTTTAAACTCTCTGTGGTTTTTGTTCTTATTAGCATAACTTTTCTGCCTGTCTTGGGCAACCTTCAAATTCTGCTTAATTTTTACCATTTGTTCTTCCATTTCCTTGAGAAACTTTGTCCCAACTACTGCCCTATCAGTTGGATTATCCCAACTTACTGGAGTATTGCACTTTCTGCCATAAAGTGCTTCAAATGGGCTCATATTCAACGATGCTTGATACCCATTATTGTAGGCGAATTCTACAAAGTGTAGGTAGTCTTCCCATTTAGATGGTTTTTCCATCACATGCATCCTTAGCATGTCTTCTATTACTCTATTCACCCTCTCTATCTATCCATCAGACTCAGGATGATAAGCAGTGCTGAAATTCAGATTCATTATGAATCCTTTGAACAACCCCTTCCATAAATTTGAGGTAAATTTTGGGTCTCTATCAGACACAATTGTCTTGGGAATTCCGTGCAATCATGCCACTTCCTTCATAAATATGTCAACAACATCTGTTGCCTTGTGAGTAGTCTTTAATGGAATGAAATGGGCAGCTTTCGTAAGCTTGTCCACCACCACCGTGATTGAATCATGTTGCTTGCATGTTCTAGGCAATCCTGTGATGAAATCCATTGTCACTACTTCCCACTTCAACTTAGGAATGGGTAAAGGCTGCAGAAACCCTCATGGGTGCCTGTGCTCACCTTTAACCTTCTGACACTCCATACATCTGGCGATGTATTCAACAATCTCTTTCTTCATACCTAGCCAAAAGTAATGGCTCTTGACTGCTGCCACATTTTTATGATATCTAGGGTGCCCGGCATAAGGCACATTATGCATTTCATTCAAGATCATAAGTTTCAAATCCTGGACATTAGGTACATAAATTATGTTCTTGTACATAAGTGTTCCGTCAGTTTCCAATTTATAATTCTTCACTTTCTGTGGCATCTTACCTTGTTGTAGCTTTGCTACCAAATCCTTGTACTGCAAATCTTCATTTGCAGCTTCCAAAATTATGCTTTTAATATCAGTTCGGTACATGCTAATGGTTGTAGCATGTAATTAATACACTCTCATGTTGAGTGCATTAGCCACTTTATTTTCCTTCCCTTTGATATGCTTGATGTCAAAATCATATTCACAGAGAAACTCCAACCACCTACTCTGCCTAGCATTCATAGTTGGCTGATCAAACAAATACTTCAGACCGTTGTGGTCTATTCTCAGTTCGGACCTCCTTCCCATGAGGTAATGCCTCCATTTCTTTAGAGCATGTACTATGGTTGCCAACTCCAAATCATGAGTTGCATAGTTCTTGTTATCACACTAAATTGCCTTGGGTCTTTTAGTTTGTTTTAATCCTTTTAAAGCCTTAGATTCTAATTTTTTTAATTTTCATCCCTTTAAAGTTATGTTTGTTAGGTCCCCTTAGATAATTAAACTTTTGAGTCATAGCTCATGTTCGATCCTCAAATTTATTTTTTGGACTTAAACCCTTGTTAGTTCATGACTTAAAGTTTTTTTACCCCTTCATGATGTGTCATTAGGATCGATCCCTTCCCTCCCATGACTAGACTGATGAGACACACCATTCTCCTCACTCATGACCTCGTGAGCATGCCTTGTTGTCCTTGCTTACCTGTCCAATCATTTTTCAAATTGGAGCGTTGCTCACTCATCAGGCGGTTCCGTAGCACTTTACCCATTCATCATGATTTCCACCACGAGTTATGATTACCACGACTGATGTCATGTTCCTTGTTTTCAGTGCCAGGAGTCGGTTAAAGATACCTCCAAGATCTTGCATTTACAAGCCTTGATAACAGTTTTTGATTTGAAAAATTCATGAATGTTGCGCTACTCAAACTCATAGTTTTGATCAGACAACAATGGTGCGACCAAATTTGATGCTAAGGTAGATTCAAGGGCCGAAATTCTCACAATCTCATCCTGAGATTTCATTGAAGATTCCAACAGGTATCTACTCCACAGGTATCCCATGTTTCCTCCTCTGCATATTAGTTTTCACAAGAAATTTGCGCCCAGGTTTTGGTTTGCCGAGCTTGCACTGTTGTAAGGGACTCATCTTTGCATGATAGCCTTGTCTTCTCTCTTTTTCAGACCTGTGAACTCCATTGCCTGTATCTAAGTCCGTTTACTACTGTCTGTCATAGCCATTGAAATTGCAAGCACCTAAATAGTCTATCCTTTGCATATGCGTCGCACTACCCAGAGGCGTTGCTTAACCCCTCTCTACCTCCCCTGTTTCCTTTCATCTTGGAGTTAAACGCTCTTACTTAGTTGCAAAGGGACAATTTCGGATTACCCCCTCACTGTCTACACTCTCAAATACATGTACAAGTCTAAGGGTGTAATTCCCACACTCAATCTTGGCTTACTAGCACCAATATGTTTTAAAAGGTTAGCCTTGTACATTTAAATCCTTCCTAGTTATTACTATCCCATAAGCCTTTAAAATCTCTCATTCTAAGCCATGGAGACTCCTCAATCGAAGAAGACACACAAAGGGGGCAAGGTGGTTAGGATAGAACCTATGGACATGCATCTTTTTTATACAAATCATGTGGCGAGAGAGGTCTTTTAAAGAGTGGGATGCCTCTCTTTCTACCAGAATATGCAGAGAGGCCATCCAGAGGTAACTAGACAATTTGCATTACATTTTTATGGCAGGAGAAGTAAGGTTGGGGATTTGGAATTTGATGTTACTGAAGCCTCTATCTCAGCTGCAACATGAATCCCCATTACAGGTGAAAAGTGGTTCAAATCCATGGCTTTGAGTTCAGCCTATGCTAAAGATCTCTTTAAACCTGAACATCAATCCAATGATTTGTATAAAAGTATGCCAAGGATCTAATTGATTGAACAATTGGACAAAATATTGAAGATCATCCAGAGATATTTTACATGTGAAGGGAGATTTAACACATTGTACCAGTACCACATAAGGATTTTGCTACATTTTACTGGTAAGGTCGAGATGAATATTCCCTATTACTTGTTAAGGATCATAGGTAAGATGTCAGACAAAATTCAAGCCAAATCTAAGGATGTGGATTCTAGCCTTTTCCACTCTGGATTGATCAGAATGCTAGTCTCTGAGGAATTGGGTAAGAAAGAGATTTCATGGGAGCATTTTGTTGTTACTTCTCATTTCAAGCTGGATCTAGCATCAACTCCTTAATCACAGAAGGCAAGTCCTTTATCACCCACCAGTTCTACTAAAGCAGGGACCAGTAGGAAGAGAAAGGGTAGAGACCCTGTTCAAGTTTCAGAGGTCAGCAAGCAGGTCATAAGAGTTGAGGAGGAAGCTTGTCTTTCCCCACAAAGAAAATTTTCACCACCTCCTCCACCAGGGTTAGAAGAGGTTCCTTCTTCTACCAAAGCTACATCCAAGAAATGGAAGAAGCTACTCTTCCCCTCTTCTCCTCCAGTAGTCAAAATCAAGGGTAAAAGACCTTTCACAAGGTCATCAATTCCTAGGGAAGTCGTTGAGGAACAATCCCCACCTGGGATCCCTGTGCAAAAGAAGGAGGGTAAAGGCATTGGGAAGCCCGTGGAAAGAAAAGAGGAAACCCCTATGCAAAAGAAGAAAGATAAAAGAAAATCCACCAAGAAGCCTGATGAAGTTGACAAGGCAATTCCTATGCAGATGGAAGAGGAGACTGAGAAAAAACCTATTGAGACTGTGCATGTCACTACTCCACATGACAGTCAGACATTCAAAAGATTGATCGAGCAGCTTAGGGATGATAGGAAGGAGGTATCTCATCTTAAAGAAAAATATATGATTCACAGGGCTCATATGAAAGAGCTCATGGATGTCTACACACATACCCTTGACCTGGGAAGGTTTGCAGCAAGGAAGGCCCAACCCCTCCATAGGCAGCTCCAAAACCTTTATAGGCAAAATAGAGGTTTTCAATCCCAGAACAGGAAACTCAAGGAAAAATTGCAACATTTTCGAGATGAAGTAGCTCAGAGAAACTTGCAGGTATTGGTTGAAGCTGCTATTGAGAAAGAGACATTGGCAGTCAAGGAGAGCATAGCCCTAATCAAGAAGTCTATCATTGCTAAGAAGAAGAATCCTGATGTGCCAAATGAAGATCCTCCTTCTACCAGAAAGAGTGTGAGGTTAAGTGTCAAGGTAACAAAATAGTTGGTGAAAGGGGAGCCTTATTTTTGGGGATGTTTCCTTTTTGAGAGGGTAAACTATTTTTCAAATCTTACCTATGCCATCTATACAGGCTTCTAAGCGTTCAATTATCACATTTTTGGCATTTTTTGCAAAGTGCTAACTCGCTCAGTGGTAAAATGCACTACCAACAGTACCGCCAAGTCACCTAAGTATAATGGGTTTGACATTATGCAAGGCCACTACTTACTCCGCACATGTCCAAGATTGGAGGCACTGCATTTTTTTTAACAGTTCTACCTAAACCTGCACACAGACTCAGCATAAGTGGCGCTACCTAATATCTGGCAGAGAACAGAGTCTACACAAAGACGCAGCACAGTGGTGCTACCTAATATTTCTCAGAGAACAAAGGTCAACACAGAGACACAACACAGTGGCACTATGTAATTGTGCTACCTAATATTTCACAGAGAACAAAGGTTTGCATATAGACGCAACATAGTGGCGCTACTTAAACGTGCTACCTTTTCTACTTGCCCAGTTGTGAAGTACGCTACTCAGACTGCTACCTAAAGAAGATACCAATAGACATCGGGGATTTAGGAGGGATAAGCTAACAACTTTTGGATAGCTGATGATGGAGAAGATTGTAGAAACAACAATTGGGATCATGAGGACAACCACATGCTTTTGAAAGACATGTGATAAACAAGGAGTTGCGCAGCAAGAAGGAATCAAGTCATCTTGAAGATTGGTTGGATTAGTCACCAACATTTTCCTATTTTATAGCATAGGTTGTTATCTAAGTTGTTAGATCAAATAAATGTTTAGAGATTTTCAAGGGAAGGAGGTCAGCTCGTATCTCTAGTTATTGCCTCCCTTTTGTTATAAATAGATAGATCAAATGCTTTAGTTGGTTCACATGGTTGAGCAAGGCTCCCTTAGACTGTAATATTTTGATGAAGTGACTATGATCTCGCTATGTACTAGACTTAATACATTTTGACTAATAGAAATCAACTTCTCTTTCAGCTTATTTGCTTATGATGATAAATGCTCATGCTTTGAATGATTCACATGAATGATTGTGGTGATGTTATGATGGATGTTTGATCATATTATTATCATGATGTTTGTTTAGCTTCTTTATTTTATGAGTTCAAGAAGAACTTGTGTTAAGAAAATTTCTTCCTTAGGCTTTTGTAGACCTGATGTTTACAGTAGCCCTTACATTCCTCTCATTCAAGTCTTCCCTCTATTCATAATTACTCCCAATTATTGATTGAATTTAGCCAAGACCTTGATTGTTAGTGCATGCTAGCCCTGTTATCTGAGTTGGAACATTATCATTTTGAGTCCTTTTCCATTTGACCCTTTAAAACACTCTTACATTCACATATAACCGGATGGGTATTGGGCTTGCTTTTAATGCAATCTGAAGGTGATTCCTAGTGCTAACAGTTCCTTTCGTGCTCTTCAAATTTCTGGATTCGTAACATATTACAAATCCATTCTAACTGAGGACTCCTCCTAGTCCTTCTTTGCATGTATCAGTGCATACCACAAAGTCTCCATTCATATCTGCAATCCTCATGATTGGAGTACTGGTTAACAAATGCTTCAATCGCTGAAATCTTTTCTCACAATCTTTTGTCCATTGAAATTTCTTCTCCTTCCTTTGCAAGGAAGTGATAGGGTGAGCTATCCTTGAGAACCTTGTGATAAACCTTCTGTAATAACCAGCTAGACCCATAAAGGATCTGACTTCTGTCACATTCTTTGGCGCTGACCATTCTCTAATGGCCTCAATCTTCTTAGGATCTACAACTATCCCATCCTTTGAAATAATATGCCCCAAGTAATGGATCTACTCCTGATAAAATGAGCACTTGCTCAACTTGGCATACAGTTGGTGCTCTCTTAGCACCCGCAACACCATCCTTAGATGTCGTTCATGCTCTTCCTCCAAATTGGAATACACCAGGATTTCATCGAAAAAGACTATGACAAACTTGTCCAGATAGTCCCTGAATACACCATTCATCAGGCACATAAAAACAATGGGTGCATTTGACAACCCAAATGGCACCATTGTGAATTCATAGTGACCATACCTTGTTCTAAAGGTGGTCTTGTTGATGTCTTCATCCTTTATTCTTACCTGGTGATATACCGACCTAATATCTATCTTCGACAATATCTTCGCATCCTTCAACTGATCGAAGAGGTCATCAATCCTTGGCAGAGGATATTTGTTCTTTACAGTTAGTTTGTTCAATTGTCTGAAATCGATACACAATCTCAGTGTCCCGTCCTTCTTCTTCACGAATAGGACCAGGGCTACCCAAGGTGACACACTTGGGTGTATATACCCCTTCTTCAGAAGCTCTTCAAGCTGTAATTGTAGTTCTTTCAGCTCCGGTGTGCTCATTCTGTAAGGAGCTTTTGACACTGGAGTTGCTCCAGGCATCAAGTTTATAGAGAAGTCAATATCTCTCTTCGGGGGTAGTCCGGGTACCTCCTAGAATACATCTTCAAAATATTTTAGTACCCCATGATCTCCAATCTTTGAAACCTCATCCTTAGATGCTTCCTCCACATGGGCTGCAAATAATTGACAGCCTTTCCTGAAGCACTTCTTCAGCTACATTGCTAATATTTCTCTGATAGCAACAACTCTGGGAATTCCTTGGACTATTTTCTAATTCCCGTCCGCATCCAGGCAAGTGAATTCCTTGCTACGACAGTCCAAGATGGCATGGTGTTGGTCCAACCAGTCCATCCCAATTAGACAGTCATAAGAACCTAAAAACATAATGTTCAATTCAACCTTTTTGCTCAATCCATTCATGTCCACAGAACATGACTTAACTATCTCAATGACTTTTCTCTTAGTTCCTGTAGCTAGCTCCACTAACTGAGACTTCTCATGTTTGCTTCTCGACAAATGCAAACTTTCCACCACTCTAGGATCTACATAAATATGGCTAACCCTTGAATCAATTAAAATAGTAAATGGTTGGTTGTTAATCATATCTTCCACTTCAATCATGTGCGACTGATATTCAACTTGCTTGTTGTCCAAGGCTATGTAGATCCTTGGCATTCTACTGCCCATGTCCTCCACTGTTTCAGCTTGTTGTACATTGTGGACAATTCTCACTTTGTCATTTATGTGGGGGCAATCTATGTGCCTATGTTTTCCTTTACAACCCCAACATTCCATAAGTGGCGGTCTTGGCATTTGCCCACCCACTTTAGCCTTCCTGGGCTCTCTAAAAGATGGTTGTCCCTGAGGATTGTTTCTGAAAAAGGGTGGCTTAGTTCCATTTTTGCTCTGATCCATCTTGAATTTCTTCTTGTCTTCCCAAGCCTTCCAGAAAGTAGGCTTCTCTCTTTGTTGCTCATATAAGCATTTCGCTCTTCTTATCATTTCTTCCATATTTTTTGGGTCATCATACTAGATCTTGTCCCCAATGGAAGGTGGCAGTCCACTCAGATGCCTTTGAATCTTCACAATCTCATCTTTGATGAATGGAACATACTTCAATAGTTCCAAAAACCTTTGTTCATATTCATCAATGGTCATGCTGCCCAGCTTGAGTTCAAATAACTCTTTCATCTTTCAGTCATAATATCTTCTAGGCAAGTATTTCTTCTCGAAATATCTCTTGAATTCTGATGCAGACCCCCAACCCTCGGGCTGAGATCCGCACAGGATCGTTCTAATTATCCTCGGAGTCAGATTGATTCTTCAATTTCCCTATGGGAAATTCTCACACACACAAGAGTGTATCCTCAGGTCCTTAAAGAAAAACCCACCCTGTCCAACTTAACTCCAGGTGTGAGCCTTACACTTTCATATGACCACGACCTGGTCCTTGTGCAAACGCCTTTCGCAACTCGCCTTTTCGCAGGTCGAAGACCCTCGACTTTTATTCACCAAACGTCGATACCTGACATGCGATGGGATATGGCTCCTCCTTGTTTCCGCCCTCCACGCGTAACCGCCGGCTAGAGATAAGCACTAACCTCACTTGCAACTCACGATCTTGCGAGTTGAAGGGTTGAACCTCCAGACCCTTCTTTTATGAAACTCTGAGACGCGAAAGTCAGAGAAGGTTTGACTCCTTCAGCACTTCTCGCAACTCGCAACTTTGTGAGTTGATTGGTTGAGCCTTTATGCTCCCTTCTTACGAAAATCCAAAGCACGAGAAGTCAACAGGGTGTTGACTCCCTCCTAGGCGACGAGTGTCCACCTATAAACCATGCGGTCCCCACTTGATGGATGCGCCACATGTTCGCTCGAGACCTTGGCCCTCAGCACTTCACGACTTCTGCAGTCGAAACTAATTCCTCCCAACCTCTAAAACCCTGATACGCGATATGGCGAAGAGGTTCTGATCCAGTGGTTGTTCCTACTTCTCGCTACTCGAAACTTCGCGCAAAATAGGAATTTTGGTCTGGCCTCCAAACTCATGAACCCCGAGTTTTCGATATGATCCAACAGCTTACACAAAGCACGATCAATGACTCACATTGATCTTGGATCCTAAGGTGATGGGTTTCACCGACCTCTAACCACCTTGCAACTCTGCAAGATCCAACAGCTCCAGCAACTTCGCGAGTTCTACACAGAGAATTATGACCATTCGATTTCTTCCTCAAGAACCTCTGGCCCAAATTGACTTGGCATTATTTCTCTGGGACTTAACTTCTGCACGATGACTTCGCTTCCTATCTTCCTTTGAAGTATTTCGATCTTCGTCCTCCTTTGAAGTGTTCAAAGGTGTTATCCCTCCTGAACTTTCACTTGTAAACTCAAGCCTCCAAAAGGTTTCCTGCTCGCACTCCTTGCGACAAACTTTCAAATACTTCTGTGTATTTGATTCTTCGACTCTGTGCACTCTCGGCAACAACAATCTTTCACTCTTCGACCTTAGTTGATAAATTCTAAGGCTTCAACTAGCCTGCGCACACTTTGCACGACTTCTGTGCTTCACCTATACTTCTGCTGGAATGAGAACAACGGTATCCCTCCTGAGCTTGCTGAGATAAAAACCCAGACTCTTATTAACGCACCCCTTGCGGACGTTTCACTGCACTCCTTGCAGGAACTTCTCTCACAGGAAGAGAAACAATTGAAACTCATTCTCTTTCTTCTCTCAGACTTCAAACGTTTGACTTGAAATCATACATTCAACACAGTATTTAAAGCAAATGCATAACAGAGAGAATAAAACAATTGTAAGTAGACCATTCAACATGTATAAACAAAAAACATCATAACACCATGAAAATTGAGTCAAAGATTCATGTATTAACTCAATTGCTCCTGTACATGGGTTCTTCTCTACTACTCTCTACTACATCTCTCTTCTTCTGCTCTTCTAATATGTTAATGATACAATAATACAAGGGTGAGGGTGTCTATATCCGTTTTCCCTCCTACAATCTAAACTGTCTAATCTCTTAATTCCAATCTACCTACTTTCATTAATAGACTTAAATGCCTATTACAATTTGACAGATGGGAGTAATCCCCCCAAATTTGTTCATATCTCCTAGGTATAAATGCAAAGTACGTCTTCTTCCTAACTATTACATTGATGCTTTTAAGTTCAAAATTCAAAACATTGTTCATAAAAATGTGCTCTTTTTCCATCTACGCATCTAGGTGCTCCTTTGGCTAGACACGTGCTTTTGGCTTTGTACGATGCTCCTGCATCATACTCCCTTGCTTGAAATATTTCATGAACTCCTGTTCATGAGCTCTTGCACGGTCTGTCCATGCTTATGAATTTCTGCTTCATCTTCCCAACTAGCATCTTCAACTGGATGTCCCTCCCATTTGACCAAGTATTCAAAATACTATTTTCTCCTGGCTAACCCTCTTGTCAATTATGCTTTCCATTTGTGGCTTTTCAGCTACAGGCATTTGTTTTTTCCATTGAATCTCTTTCTGTTCCTCCTCTGCTCCTGCTTTTTCAGCTCTATAAGGGTACAAATCTTCAACATTGAATATCAGTGAGATTTCGATCCCATCGGGTAATTCAATCTCATATGCGTTTGCCCCAAATTTCCTTATGACCTTGCATGGTCCAATATTTTTCATCTTTAGTTTGTTTTATGTTCCCCTTGGGAACCTTTCCTTCCTCAGATGTGCAAGAATCAGATCACCAACTTCAAATTGAAGTTCTCACCTGTGTTGATCTGCTCTCCTCTTGTATTCTTGACTTGAACTCTGCAACCTCTCCTTGACTCGGCTATGAAGCTCCTTCATTGCTTCTGAAAAGTCCTCTGCACTAGCACTCCTGAATTCAGCTTGTTCTGAATCTTTCAATTCAGAAACTCCCCTTGGCTGCATTCCATATACAATCTAGAATGGACTCTGTCTTGTGCTTCCGTTGAGTGAATCACTGTAAGCGAATTCCGCCTGTGGTAGAATGTGATCCCATTGACTGTGGAATTCAGTCACTAAGCTCCTCAATAAATCTCCCAATCTTTTGTTCACGACCTCTGTCTGCCCATCCGTTTGAGGATGATATGCTGAGCTAAAAGACAAACTTGTTCCCAGCTTTTTCCACAAAGTCCTCCTGAAATGTCCGATGAACTTGGTATCCCGATCAGAAATGATACTCTTTGGTAAGCCGTGAAGTCTGATGAATTCTTTGAAAAACAAGTTCGCAATATGAGTTACGTCGTTGGTTTTCTGGCATGGTATGAAATGTGCCATTTTGGAAAATTCGTCGACTACCACAAAGATTGAATTACAGCCTCTCTATGTTGTTGGCAATCCCAAAATAAAATCCATGCTCACTGTGTCCCACGGCCTTTCTGGTATGTGTAATGGTTGATATAACCTTGTGTTCTGCCTTTTTCCTTTTGTGTGTTGACAAATCCTGCATCTGTCCAAAAATTTCTTAATATCTATTCTCATCCCTGGCCAATAATATGAGCTATTCAACTTTGAGAACGTCTTGTCATGACTGAAGTGTCCGACTAATCCTCCACTGTGTTTTTCCTTCAGCAGATTCTCCCTCATGGAGCATTTTGGTATACATAATTGATTGCCCCTAAATAATAATCTCTCCTGGATCATATATTCGGTCCATTGGCTTCTATTCCTGAGAACTAGATTCTCAAATGCCTCATATGCATCCTTAAAATCTTGATCATCTTTGTACATTTCTTTGAGGTTATCAAAACCTAAAGTCTTGACTCTGAATTCCTGCATAAGCAAACATTTCCTGCTCAAAACATTAACAACTTTGTTAGAAGTTCCAGAAATATGCTTAATCACAAAAGTAAAATTCTACATGACTTCAACCCATTTAGCATGCTTTTGGTTCAACTTCTCTTGTTGAGTCATGAATTGTAAAGAATGATTATCATTGTACAAAACAAACTCTTTAGGAACCAAATAATGTCTCCATTTCTTCAGTGCTTGTATGACTGCATAGAATTCTTTGTCATATGTTGAGTACTTAATCTTTGCTTCATTCAGTTTCTAACTGAAATATGCGATCGGCCTATCATCTTGGCTCAAGACCGCTCCAATTGCAAATCCACTCATGTCACACTTGACCTAGAATGTCTTGCTAAAGTCCGGCAAAACCAGAATTGGTTGCTCCGTGATCTTCTTCTTCAGCAGATTAAAGCTCTTCTCTGCTTCTTCTGTCCAGTGAAAGACTTGTGTCTTTTCTTCACTGTATCCATCATTGGTGTGCTGATTCCACTAAAGTTTCGGATGAATTTCCTATAGAAACTTGCTAAACCATGGAAGCTTCGAACTTCAAATACACTTTTCGGCGATGGCCAATTCTTAATTGCATTTACCTTTTCTGGATCCATCTTTAGCTCATTTGTAGAGATAACAAAACCCAAGTAAATGAGTTATGTCCTCATAAATGACAATTTCCTCACATTGATCAACAATTTCTCTTGTTGTAATCTCCTCATCACTGTAGCTAAACGCTTTAAGTGCTATGCTTCTGTCTTGCTGAAAATTAATATATCGTCAAGATATACAATGATGAATTTCCCTATGAAATCCTTCAGGACTTCGTTCATCAACCTCATGAAAGTACTGGGTGCATTAGTTAAGCCAAATGGCATGACAAGCCATTCATACAACCCCTCATTCATTTTGAATGTTGTCTTCCATTCATCACCTTCTCTCATTCGAATTTGATGATACCCACTTTTCAAATCAATCTTTGAAAAAAACTTTGCTCCACTCAAGCAATCCATCAAGTCATCCATCCTTGGCAATGGAAATATGTATCTGATGGTAATCTTATTGATTTCCCTTGAGTCTGTACACATCCTCCAGCCTCCATCTTTCTTTGGGTTGAGCACTGTCGAAACAACGCATGGACTCAAGCTCTCTCGAATCAATCCTTTGTCCATTAAGTCCTGGACCTGTCTCTTGACTTCTTCATTTTCCTGTGGCGTCAACATGTACGCGGCTTTGTTTGGTAAACTGGCTCCAAGTATAAGGTCAATGTGATGACTTATACTTTTGATAGGTGGCAACGAACAAGGTAGTTCTTCCACTACTATATCAACAAACTCTTCCAACAACGTATGGATTTCTTCTGGTAAATCATCTATCCTTGTACTGGTCAAAATAATTTTGGGCTTCCTAACCACAAAAAATTGTGTCTTCCTTCTTCTTAACCTCATTAAGAAGTTCTTTCCCACTCATGAGAAGTGCAGTGTTGCTCATCTCTGTTTTCACTTCTTTATCCTTAATTGGCAACAACATGTGAGTCCTACCATTTTTCTCCAGGGTGTACGTGTTCTTTCTCCCATCATGAACTACGTTTCTATCATATTGCCATGGTCTACCCAGCAATAGATGAAAAACATCCATGGGAATGATATCACATAATATTTCATCCTTATATCCTCCTATCTTAAATTCAACTAAACATTGTTTAGTGACATTTACCTGATGTCCTTTTTGTAGCCACGAAACTCTGTATGGGCTTTGATGTATGATAGTCTCCAACTTTAGCTTTTCTACCATCTTTGTAGATGCGAGATTGTTTGTGCTACCACTGTCCACTATCACCTTGCATACCCTATCTTTAGTCTTGCAAGCAGTCCGAAACAGACTATTTCTTTGGGTTGGGTTCTCTGCCTCTTTCTTTGGTGTTAAGAGAACTTTCCTCGTCATCGAGGATCTTTTGCCCTTAGCATCTTTTGCCTCAACATTTCATCCTTGAGCTTCGGCAATGTGAGTTTCACCACCATCTTTCTTCTTATCTGGACACTCATAGGATTTATGTCTGATCTTTCCATAGACAAAGAATTTCACTTCACCGCCTTTGCCTCTTCCTCTTCCTCTAGCTCGAGGAAAAGTATTTCTATCAGCATATTGCCTTCTTTGTGAGCTTCCTTCTCTCTCAGGTTGAGTTTGAGGTTTCTTCCCTTCTTCTTTAGATTTTTGAGTTCTGTCTTGGGCAATTGTTTTGCCTCTGGCTTGACTTCTACCTCGACCTCTTTGACCTTGCTTCCGGCTCAGCTTCTCATCAGCTTTCAGAGCCATCTGATAAGCATCTTCCACAGTCCGAAGGGTCATCGTGTTTTTGGTTCTGAGTTTATGTTTTAAGGCTATAAAACATATCGTCAAGGCATCCAAAAATGATTTAAAGAAAAGATTAGGAATTAATGAATCAAAGAAAGACTAGATCAGATTCAGTTTCTCAACTGTCTCTGTCTTACTTCCTATTGCTCTTGAATGCTAATGTCTCGCTCAATAGCAGCCCATGATCTTTCTAACTCAGCCCTATTGGTCGTTGTTTGTAAAATAGTGTTAAATAAGATTAGGGCAATGCTGGTTTGATCTTGAAGGCCCGGTTCTACGTTAAGTTGTCTGCTACTAGGGACTATCATGGGTGATAATGTTTTAAAGGTTTGTAAATGGGTTTTTTTATCAATTGGTTACTTCATATTTTCAGAGATGATATTAATGAAAACAACTTTAAAATCTCAAACAGTAATGTAAAAACACACTCAAGGTCGTTTCCTGGTTTTGTAACAATTTTGAAATTGTAAACAACGAAACACAATACAGAGAAATATAAGGCTTTTATCAAGAAATAATCTTATATTTCAAATTACAATGATGAAAGAAAAACAGGATTTCTAACAGAGTTAAATTTTAAGGAACAAAAGGTTTACAGGTCTTAAAATTACTAAAGTAATTTCAGAGGAAAGACTGTAATACGTTCAACATCCAAACCAATCAGAAATAATAAACAACAATGAATATAAATTCAGATTGATTCACTTGTTAGAAAAATACTTTAAAAGGAAAATTTAACAAAGCATGATAAACAGGGGAAGACACATAGTTACAAAGTTGCAGGATCCAAAATCTTGTTTGCGATTTATATTCCGATGAACTTCAAAACTAAAATTACAAAAAGGCTCTCTCCCAAAATTTCTGAAGCCCCATTTCAATCTTTTGAAACTATATTTATACATTCCAATCAAAGTTTCTCGTTGGTAACTAACCAACCCCCTAATATTACGGTTACATAAAATAATGTCAACCGTTTACAATCTCTTTCAAAATTTAAATGAATAAAAACATTTGAAAAGTTCTAACTTATTGTTGACGAACTTTCCTTCTCTTTTTCAATGCATTGAACACATTTTCCCAAAAAGCTTACTAAGATCTTGGGAGCTTCAGGTATCTCATTTGCTTCGAAAGAGAAAAATATTCTCTGTAAGTCTGGCAACTGATTTTCTATTGTTTTCTCTGTGAATTTAACATTTTCCAACCTTAAACTTGAAACTACCATCCACTTATTTATTTCCGCAATGTTGACCAATTTAATATTTGAAATTTCTGCTTTCCTTTCTTCGAGTTCTTCTCTTGACTTCAGCTGATGCCTAACAATGTTGATTTCGCCTAATAACCCAGAACAACCATCTGCCCCAATATTTAATGAATCTTTTTCAAGGAGATTAAAGATTCTTTGACAATCTTCGTTGACTTCCTTTGTGATTCTTTTATATTCGACCAATTTCGATTCCCAGACTTTTATCATTACCTCCCCTTTCATCTGTTCAGAAACAGATAAGTTCTGATTTTTTCCAATTTCATCTTTTAATGAAGAAGTAACTGCTTTCTGAAAAGTAGTCCTCGCTGCTTTTGCTTCTCTTTCTTTCTGGAACACCTGTTCCATGGACCTATTTGATTCCTGAAAATAGTTCTGGATTATTTCCAAATTGCAAAATACTTTCTGTTGTTCCTCTTCTATTTTTGTATATATCTCTGATGCTTRAGTCCTGAAATGTTCGATTTCAATTACCTGGTTAGCAATTGAAATAATCTTATCTTGCAACAATTTATTTTCATCGCCCAGCTTTTGAACTTGTTCTTGAGTGACCTGTATCATGTGTTTTGCCTCATCCAGGTTTTTATTCAACTTTTGGATTTCTTGCATGTCTTTGAGTCTAGCTTGTTCTAGACGCTTCTCTATCCCCCAACCAATAATTTTTTCATTTTCCTTCAGTCTGTCTTGCAACTGGGTTATTTCTTGATCTTTTTGTTCAAGCATAGTTGTTAGGTTTCCTACAGAATATATATTGGCTGATGCTAATTCACCCATTGTTCCTGCTAACTCTGTAGCGAATTCTCCATCCCTGATTTTTTTCCCATCAATAATAACTCTATGCTTCTTAATCGATCTTTCTCCTATAGGATGAATTTCCTGTTTCAAAACAGCTCTTCGCTTTTTGCTGAAAAAATAATCAGATGGGGGGATTTCATCTCTCGAAATTGGCTCCAGATCACTGACGTATAGAACTCCTTCATGAGGGGTTCTGAAAGTAGACTGTAACAGAGTCAAAGCCGTGATAGGACTGCCAATTTCCTTTGAAGCAGTTCCTCCAATCTTTTCTGGAATGTCATCAAGAATTATGGGACTTGTTTCCAGTCCTTTTTCCTTTTCTGTCCCTGGTTCTTTTATTTGAGAACCCTCTGTGTTTTGAGGAGGTAATTCAGGATCTTTCGACTTGTCTTTGTCACTTGACTTATCCTGAGTATCAATTTCAAACCCTAGAGGGGTTTCTTCCTATTCTGACAATGAAGTCAATATTTCACCTTGTAAAATCTTCGGCAAGCAGCTTCATCTATGTTGTTGAAAAGATGCAAACCCCACTTGTGAGTCAGGTGACAAGGCTTGCACTCTGTTCTGCACTTCTTCATAAGATTTAACATTTCTGAAAATATCATCATAAAGAGAAACTTCATGTTCATATGCTTTCAAATTGCAATGTATGTAATGCCGACTGATTATTTGGTAAGGGTCGTGTTTCCTGTGCTCAATGTTTACTAATTTAACTTCCTCCAATGACTCTGCCTCTGATTTAGAATGACCTATGTTTAATAAAGTAAATTTCCCGATATGAACAGGGAAAGATGGCCATGCTTTTTTCTGAAGAGCTTTTAATTCTAACCCAATACCACCTTTGGCTAACTGATGAGCCACTTTTCTACATACCAATCTGTCTGGTAAAAACTTCGGGAGTGCGTGAGGCGGAATGGAACAACCATAAACCCTGACATAGGAAAATTTTTCTTCAATAAACTAATCGACAACCGATTTGAGGTTTTCTATGATTGCATCAGAAATGCGAGGGGGTTCACATCCAAAGAAGATTTTGTGCAGAGGGATAATTACATAATGGCAAACATCATAAAAAAGATCTTTTGCATTTTCTTCCCAGAGAGCTGAGTGGTATTTATGAATAGACTCTGGGCAAGAAACATTCCAACTCGAATTCATTAATAGGAAAGGAGTCATAAAACAAATGGCGTCCATGATATAAGCTGACATATAAAATTACACAGGTTGCCCTTTTGACTTGGCTTCTTTATACTTTGCAACTTCTTTTGTGAGGTTATCTGACAAAATTTTATGCCAGTTAAAACTGCGTCCTTCTGAAACTTCCTCTAGGAAAGGTGTCCAGTCTGCATGAAAGTGACAAGGATCCTTTCTCCCGAAAAGTCTACATAACATCATTGCTACATAAACCATATATTTGTTTAAGGAAGTTGTGGCATAAATCCCATGTACATCAGCCCTAAACTTATTTTCATCCCTGGCCCATCCTTTAATCATGTCAGGATATGTCTGGCCTGCTTCAATGCATTCTTTTCTTTGAAATTCGGCTAAAAACTCAGAATTAAAGGTGTGTCTATAATTGGGCGAGAGATTATACATTACTTGAATTTGTTCAGGCATGAATGAACCGATGACAGCTCCTTGCTCGTTCAGAATGCTTCTTGTTGGTATATCCACTTTATCCAGTGCCCAACCAATCATATCGGTATATGACACAAGTCTTGGACGTGCAACAACCTTATGAAGCTCAGACTCGGCAATATCTCGTAGGTGATTTTCTGAATCAGTGGCTGCATAGTTAAGCTCATCTTCCAGCTTTTCGAAAATTCCAGTCCATGATTTGACGGAGTGTACGCCGAGTGGAGTAGTATCAGAAATGATATCACCTTCTGGCTGGTCTTCGTTTTTCTTCAGAGCTTTTTTGGGTGCCATAGCTCTGCGTTAAGCTTAAAAATATGTCACAAAGGATGGATAAGAAAACTTAAATTTGAAATGGAAATACAGACGTTCGATTTTTCACTTTGAATATATCATAAAAATATTGAGAATTGTACCTCTGCTACGAAGTTAAAGCTCTTAATGCCAAAGATATTTTCGAAGATATTCATTTAATGCACGTACCTAGGCTTTCTCGGTGTTTTCAAATATAATAGAAACTTAATTAATCGGACAACGACACATTAATGGACATTCAAAGAAAGATTAACTTTAAACCTTGTTTAGAAAGATGATTAATTAGCGTTGATTTTGAGTTAAATTTGAAAACCTGATTTTCGGAGTTTCGACACTTTTTATGTCGAAGAAATATGTCATCGATGAACTCCGATTGCCGAAATCGAGATGTATTATTTTAAATTAAAACGTCTTTATTATGTTAATTAATCAAAATCAAACCTTTTCGGGATTTCATTAATAGGAAAATCGGGAATCGGGATTTCAGGAAATCTGATGACAAGAAACATGCTTCTCATAGAACCGCGAATCCYGATATCGCGATTTAATTATTTAACTCTTAATCATTCTTAACAGTGATTAGATTAATTCAAAACTTTACTTAAGGATTAAATGTATCGTGAAATCGGGAAATCGGGAAACACGATGACAAGATTATTTGATCTTATAAAACCGCRAATCACGATATCGCGACGTGATTAACTTAACCTTTAAACCCTTTTAATTGAGAATTATGTAACTTATGTTTTAATTAAGTCTTAATCGTATAGGGAAATTGGGAATCGGGGTTTCGCAATTCAATTTGCATCAAACATTTGTTTACACAAAACTCTGAATTCCGATTTCTTTAGGTTTAAATTTAAAATTTGTAAATTTTAAATTACTGCTCATTTTAAAGATTTTTCAAAGAGTGTTTGAAAACTTATATTTGTTTAGATTTTTTCCGTTCATTTTCCAAAAATAAACAATAAAAAGGCATCGCGAATTTATAGGTGATGAAATTCTTGTTTTAATAAATCCGAAAAAGCAGAGACTCAAAAATTACAAATCTTTTATCCTTAAGAATAAAAAATTCAAGGTTTGTTTCAACAATGCTCATCTCATCTTGAATGTCATATCGCAGACCATTCATGTACCTGGAAACTTTTTCATCATCACTTTCCGGATGACCTGCTCTGATGTTTATCCTGTAGAATTATTCAGTGTATTCTTTTACTGACTTCAGCTTCTGTGTCAAATTTTGCATCCTCCGAAATAGAGTGATTTGATAATCCTTGGGTATGAATTTGGCCTTCATCTTTACAACCATTCTATACCAACTTTTGATTTTTTTCTTTCCCTTGCAGCGTCTATCAGCCTGTAGTTCATCCCACCATAGTGTTGCATGCCCTTTAAGTCTAGTAATGGCATGACCTTCTTGTCTTCCTCGACATCCTCATAGTCGAAGTATTTATTCAGAGCTCTAATCCAGTCTAGAATTTATTCAACATCTAAGTTGCCTTCGTACACTGGAATGTCCAGTTTTGCTCTGGCACCTATTCTTGCAACAACCCTGAATAGGCATTTATCTGCAGCATCTTAAACTGCAACTTATTCTCCTTCGTGTCCAGCTTCATTTTCACTTTCAGCTTTGTTGATATCCCCAACGTCAACTATGCGCCTCCGTGATGTCTCCATAGCATCAAGTCTGGCACATAACTCACGCATTTCTCTTTCCACGACTGGATCAGACATTGGCCTATCTCTTCTCCTCGACAGCATGGTTGTAAAATGTTCCCCTGTTCTCTCTACTACAGAAAGCAAAGAACTTGTTCTGGGCTCTGATACCAAATGATGCAGACCCCCAACCCTTGGGCTGAGATCCGCATAGGATCGTTCTAATTCTCCTCTGAGTCAGATTGACTCTTCAATTTCCCTACGAGAAATTCTCACACACACAAGAGTGTATCCAGAGGTCCTTCCTAAAAAACCCGCCCTGTCCAACTTAACTCCAGGTGTGAGCCTTACACTTTCATACGACCACGACCTGGTCCTTGCGCAAATGCCTTTCGCAACTTGCGTTTTCGTAGGTCGAAGACCCTCGACTTTTCTTCACCAAACGTTGATACCCAACATGCGATGGGATATGGCTCCTCCTTGTTGGCTCCCTCCACGCGTAACCGCAGGCTAGAGCTAAGCACTAACCTCACTCACAACTCGTGATATCGCGAGTTGAAGGGTTGAACCTCCGGACCCTTCTTTTACGAAACTTCGAGACGTGAAATTCAGAGAAGGTTTGACTCCTTCATCACTTCTTGCAACTCGCAACTTCGTGAGTTGATTGGTTGAGCCTTTATGCTCGCTTCTTACGAAAATCTGAAGCACGAGAAGTCAACATGGTATTGACTCCCTCCTAGGTGACGAGTGTCCACCTGTCAACCATGCGGTCCCAACTTGATGGATGGGCCACGTGTTTGCCCAAGACCTTGGCCCTCGACACTTCACGACTTCTGCAGTCGAAATCGATTCCTCCCAACCTCCGAAACCTCGATACGCGATATGGTGAAGAGGTTCTAATCTAGCAGTTGTTCCTACTTCTCGCTACTCGGAACTTCGTGCAAAACAAGAATTTTGGTCTGGCCTCCAAACTCACGAACCTCGAGTTCGCAATATGATCCAATGGCTTACACAAGCACAATCAATGGCTCATGTTGATCTTAGATCCTAAGGTGATGGGTTTCACCGGCCTCTAACCACCTTGCAACTCTGCAAGATCCAACGGCTCCCGCAACTTCACGAGTTCTCCACGGAGAATTCTGACCATTTGATTTCTTCCTCAAGAACCTCTGGCTCAAATTGACTTGGCGTTCTTTCTCTGGGACTTAACTTCTGCGCGATGACTTCGCTTCCTATCTTCCTTTGAAGTATTTCGATCTTCGTCCTCCTTTGAAGTGTTCAAAGATGTTATCCCTCCTGAACTTTCACTTGTAAACTCAAGCCTCCAAAAGGATTCCTGCTTACACTCCTTGCAACAAACTTTCAAATACTTCTGTGTATTTGATTCTTCGACTCTGTGCACTCTAGGCAACAACAGTCTTTCACTCTTCAACCTTAGTTGATAAATTCTAAGGCTTCAACTAGCCTGGGCACACCTTGCATAGCTTATGTGCTTCACCTGTACTTCTACTGGAATGAGAACAACAGTATCCCTCCTGATCTTGCTGAGATAAAAACCCAGACTCTTGTCAACATGCCCCTTGCAGACGTTTCATTGCACTCCTTGCAGGAACTTCTCTCCGAGGAAGAGAAACAATTGAAACTCATTCTCTTTCTTCTCTCAGACTTCAAACATTCAACTTGAAATCATACATTCAACACAGTATTTAAAGCAAATGCATAACAGAGAGAATAAAACAACTGTAAGTAGACCATTCAACATGTATAAACAAAAAACATCATAACACCATGAAAATTGAGTCAAAGCTTCATGTATTAACTCAATTGCTCCTGTACATGGGTTCTTCTCTACTGCTCTCTACTACAACTCTCTTCTTCTTCTATTCTAATATGTTAATGATACAATAATACAAGGGTGAGGGTGTTTATATCCATTTTCCCTCCTACACTCTAAATTGTCTAATCTCTTAATTCCAATCTACCTAATTTCATTAACATACTTAAATGCCTATTACAATTTGACAGATGGGAGTAATCCCCCCATATCTGTTCATATCTCCTAGGTATAAATACAAAGTACATCTTCTTCCTAACTATTACATTGATTCTTTTAAGTTCAAAATTCAAAACGTTGTTCATAAAAACGTGCTCTTTTTCCATCTGCGCGTCCAGCTGCTCTTTTGGCTAGACGCGTGCTTTTGGCTTTGTACGATGCTCCTGCATCAAATTCTTTCCAAGTGATATATTTCTCTCTAATGTGTTGCACTTGCACAAGTTGATCCCACCACATGGATGCTTTTCCTTTCAATTGATACATTGAAATTCTTCCTTCAGCATGAGAGGAATAATTTTCCAGTTGGAAATATTTCCTCATGCCAAGCAACCATGTCTCGACATCTTCCTCCTTCTTTTGTTCTCCATCAAACGTAGGGGGCTTAATCTTGTTCATTTCACCATTCAGTTCATCCACTCCAGATCTCTTGTGCTTTCTGGTAGGAGATGAGTTTGAACTATTGTGTGCCCTCCTCTTGGAGCGACCTTGGGAGTGATGATGGTGTCTACCAACACTCCTTGATCTTCTTCCCTCAAAAGTCTGGTGACTCCCTATTTTGCTCGATTCTCTCTCCTTGTCCAACTTCTTTTCTATTCTCTCCAGACTCTTCATCAACTTTAAGTTGAATTATCCCTATTGTTTCTTAGCTTTCATGAGCTTTGTGCTATCTTCTCGGTGAGTTTGGGCATATTTCTGCAATCGTTTAATGATTTTCATCGTATGCCCTTCCTTATCTATCTATTCTCCATGCCCATTGGAGTTCGACCCTTCAACTCCTAAATGAACATCCATCCCTTTAACTTCATTCTCTGAACTGGAAGCATTATGTGTCTCCTCCATTTATTTGAACTCAATGGAAACTCTATTCGGTTCTGCCACTCATTAAACTTCTGCGAATACAATGTGCAGACAACCAGAATTTGTCAGGCCATTATTCCCTAAAGAAACCCACAACATTCATAACAAATCTGATTCAAGAAAACATTCAGTTTTCATTCTTTATGATTCTCGTTCAATCAAGAATTCCCACAGATTTCTTCTTTCGGAGCTCTTCTCTGCTAATTTTTCAGGCACTAGCCTCTTTCTCTCCATCCCCAACCCACACGACCATGGGTTGTGACCAAGCGCTAGATCGATAACCGAGCACTCAGGCCATCGGCCTTTGGCTTCAGAAGACTTCCAAGCATAACACAACAGTCACTCGGAGTTCTGAGTTATCGAACTCGCGCAGTAGGGTGGATCAACGGTCCACGTATACCTAGCATCCTACGGTTGACACTCGTTGTGGAACCCGCAAGCATCTGTTGTTGTAACTGAGGGTTTCGTTTCGAGAAATACCAATTTCGAAACTTCCTTAAGGAACCGAATCAAGGCTCTAGTAGATAGGGATTCCCTCTTCATTCGGTGGGAGGGGGACTATTGGGGCGACATTAAGGCCTCATTAGATTCAAAGGATATCCGAGTCCTCTATAATTCCTGACTAGACTTTGAATCAGGGGAACTCCAGCTCAAGGAACTCCGGGATCAGGCGGCCTCCCTTTTCAAAATATCGGGCGTCTGAGTTCCGGGACTTTGGGGCTTCGGAAGATTTCACATCCGCACACCTTGAACCATTAATCTCTGAACACTCCCATGTCACCTTAGGTGACGTTATTACATCACATCACTTACACTTTTCCAAATTGCGGGGGCATGCAACGGTGGTTTGGAGTAACCCGCCTTTCATCTCGCAATTCTTCTGACGCTAGCACGTAACCCCTCAGTGAAATCGCGGTTTGGATTGCGGGACCACCTTGGAGAATTAGCTTCCAAGCAACTTGGGTCCCCGCAATGCCTTATGGACGTTGATCTTGATGTATCGTGATCAACGCCATTATGGGTCCTCCGACCCTTAACTTTGTTGCATAACCTCAGGTCCCACACACCATGCTCACATAGGATGCCACATGGCAGAATACTAGCGACCGATACGTGGCCCATTCAGATGGGTGACACTCGTTACGTTCCAAATGTCATCTCAATCTTCCATGGGTTCTAGACCCACTGACACGTGGAACACATCCCATGTGTCCACGTCACCTCCAGGTGACATCATTATGACTCACCACTTCAGTTCTTCGGGAGCTTTCGCCCTTCACTACTGCGTTTGACCTTTCGACATTGGTTAATCCAATGATTGAGCTCTCCTCTCCAGATATATGGTGTAGATCCACTTTGGAGCTTCGGGCTTCGACCCTTCTCTTGTTTCTGGCATTAGACTTCACTGAAGTCGCGAAGTCCGAAGGGCTTCTGGTTTAACTCCTCTGCACCTTCCCTAGACTTGACGGTCATAAAGGATTCTCCTTCTGAACAGATCCTACGGCTCCAACACCCTAGGTGTTGAGCGCTCTCTCTCTGTGGTCAAATACCATGCCGACTGCGATTTTATTCTACCGCTACTCCTCCTTAGCTTCGTAACATGGCCAAGTAACCCCTTGGCACTCAGAAGCAATCTAAGGTTCGAAATTGGTTCCTATGAACACCATTTCCACTCCAAACTTCAGGTCCAATGACCACTTATCCAACCCATTCAGGCTCAGCGTTGAAACCTTGGGTCAGAACTTAAGTTTTGTCCATTTCGACAACAACTCCTTCTGAAACTCTTACTTCGAATTCCACTAACATTGCCCATCCAGGCTCAGTGTTGTAACCATGCTCTGATACCATATTGTAACGTCCTCGACCATCAACCCTTGCTGCCGGGAAACACTACTATGCGGAATATATAAAACATATATTTATAAAGAATATTCATTAAATCAAATTAACACATTGAACATGGATTTAGTGTTGTCAAACAGACTTAAACAGAATTATCATCAATTCAAACTTGCAACAGAATTAACATGCATTGCATATAAATTAAGTACATAATTAATACTTATCTTTTAAACTGGAGTAACACCACCAACTACGTGTAGACCTTCCACGAACTTCCCAGCCTTAGACTGCACTGCTCATCACTCTCCGTAGTAGGTCACCCCCAAGCTGGGACTAAGCTCCATCGGGCAAGGGAATCCTAGGCTAGGCAAGGTCAACAGAAGACACACAGTTTATGAGGAAGGATTCTCTCCAAGTAACCACTTATGCCCACTACTCACAGACTCTCATTCCCCACATGCCTATCCCACCCCAGGAGTATACACCTTCACTATCACCAAGACAGTCCTTCGGCTGCTAAACCTCCCTTTCCTTGATCTTCAACAATAGGTCGAACCATAATTCTTCGGGCTTTGTGGCAGCTACAGGACCCCTTCCAGGAGTTATCACTCCCTCTATACACTCTCTCACCTAGAGAGAGTCGCTCACAGGCCTGACAACCTGCTTCTTCAACCACAAACACCTCTCTCACCTGGAGAGAGTGTTGCACACAGGCCTGACAACCTACTTCTTCAGATTCATTCCAACACAAGGAGGACAACAGAATGGCATAGCAAGGAACGGATGACAAAAACAAATCACACTCAGCCAAGGGACTGTGTGGCCACAACAACCCATAGTTATAACACACATGACATAGACAATTACGATATTCTCATTTTTCACGGACAACAACAACCCAAACAGTTAAGCATGAACTCGGATTTGCAGTGTGGATAAACCCGGGTTCACAAGACACACAGGTCGACCTTTCCTTCTCGACTACTTTCTCAGACATGCATGGTTATGCAGAGGTCCAACGTAGAGGTAAAACGGTACAAACTGAGGATGTGTCGGCTTCTCAGGGAAAACATCACGGGTTGGCCTCACGGTTTCGGGTTTCAGAGCTGCATGAGGTATGCATATCGAGATTAGACGCAGAGGTAACACGGTTCAGACAACAGATCAGGAAACTGGCAGAACGAATCCCTATCATGGCTCAAATATTGGTTTAAATTGCATGTGCATGCGCCGACACATGTCGCCCCTGAAGCTGCATGCACTCCATCTAGTATGCATTCCCTTTTGCACACGTTGGAGTTGCATGCGTTGCCTCTCCCAGGACTTAGGATAAAAACATGTTGTCACACAACTTTGGAATAATAATAAATTATTATTCAAGGACTTAAGCCCTCAATCTTAGCCCCTCTTTCAACCTTTCAGCCCCCTCTCCCTTACCTGGCCTTGTGGAAGCTTAGTCCCCCATCACTCTTTATTCATGGTCGATCGACACACAACGATGTTTATATATTATATTAATGATCTGCATAATTACATATACAAAATCAGGTTCATGGCATTAACACTTAGGCTCTCTGACCTAATAAACACATAGGCCCACCAACTTATCAATACTCGGCTCACCAGCCTACAAAACATGATTACAATTCATAATATAATTAGGGCACTACCCAGGGATATTACAATGATATACCAATCTATAGAAAATCTTGGGAGGATCATGTGTGACATGTTGACAAGGTGTTACAACTACTAAAGGATAAACAAATATATGCCAAACCATCCAAATGTTTCTTTGGGGTGAAGGAGGTAGAGTATTTGGGTCATATTGTATCTCGTGAAGGTGTCAAGGTAGAACCTAACAAGATTAATTCCATGATGGACTGGACGATTCCCAAAACATTGAAGAATCTTAGAGGATTTTGGGTTTGAAAGGTTACTAGCACAAGTTTGTTTGGAACTATGGGAGAATAGCAGCACCTTTAACAACACTAACTAAGAAGGATGCATTTTCATGGACTCCAAAGGCAACTAAAGATTTTGAAAAACTTTAAGAAGTGATGTGAAAAGATCTTGTCTTGACCACACCAGACTTCACAAAAACATTTATTGTGGAACGTCATGCCTCGGGAAATGGCATTGGTGTTGTCCTAATGCAAGAAGGAAGGCCCCTGGCTTTTGAAAGTCGACCACTCAAGGGAAAGGACTTACACAAACCCATTTATGAGAAGGAAATGATGGCAATACTACATGCATTGAAGAAACAACGCCCTTTCCTAATAGGTAGGCACTTCGAGGTCAAAACAGATCATGATAGTCTTAAATACTTCTTGGAACAAAGACTATCTTCAGAAGAACAACAAAAACGGGTGACCAAGATATTGGGTTATGATTTTGAAATAATCTATAAAAAAAAGGGAAGCAAAATGTTTTGGCATATGCACTCTCAAGAAAGGATGAAGATGTTGAGGCCTTTCTCTATGCTATCTCGAATCTCAATCATCCAACCTGATTGGATAATAGAAGCAAGGGATGAATGGAAGAATGACGAAAACATGTGGACTCTCATTCAAACGTTGCAGCAGGATTCTAGTGCATCAGATACATTTACATGGAAAAATGATTCACTATGGTACAAAGATCGCTTATATTTATGTAAGAACTCCCAACTCAAACAAAAGTTACTATTGGAATTGCACACCTCTCAGGTAGGAGGGCACTCAAAAGTTTTGAAAACCTACCATAGGGTCAAGAAGGAATTTTTTGGGGATGTCCTTAAAACTGATGTTCAAAGGTTTGTAGCAGAATGTTTAGTTTGCAAACAAAACAAGGTGGAAACAATTAAGACCCCGGGTCTTTTACAACCATTAGCCATCCCAAGTCAGCGTTGGGAGGAGGTTTCCATGGATTTCATCACAGGGTTACCAAAGTCTGAAGGAAAGAGTGTCATCATGGTGATTGTTGATACACTGACCAAGTACACACACTTTTGTGCACTCTCTCATCCCTTCAAAACCAGTACAGTTTCCATCGCATTCATGGAGACAGTTCAAAAATTACATGGAATCCCAAAGATTATTGTAAGTGATAGAGATCCTATCTTCACTGGACATTTTTGGAGGGAATTTTTTTCTTGTTTGAGTACTCAATTGACTCATAGCTCATCCTATCATCCTCAATCTGATGGACAAACCAAGGTAGTGAACAAATGTGTGGAAGGCTACCTTCGTTGCTTTGTCTCTTATAAACAAACACAATGGTTCAAATGGTTACCCTTAGCAGAATGGTGGTATAACACTTCCTTTCATACTGCAACAAAAATGACACCATTTATGGCACTCTATGGATACCACCCTCCTTCCATTACTTCTTCTCTAAAAGAAAAATCTAAGGTTCAAGCAGTGGAA
>ML785458.1:1060603-1089299 GCA_009831015.1 Picea engelmannii
CCTCACGAGTACACCCAGTTTTCCATGTTTCATGCTTAAAGAAGGTTATAGGTGACAAGATCCCATTTCAAACTATATTACCATAACTTCACGAGGAAGGAAAAATCATATTGGAGCCTAAAGCCATCATTGACACAAGAATTCGCAAACTGAGGAATAGATCCATTTCAGGGTATCTCATTAAGTGGAGGAAACTACTTGCTGAAGATTCCACGTGGGAAGATGAGTCTTTTATATAGAAGCATCCATAATTAATCAAGCGTTGTGGACAACACTTGTCTCAAGGGTAGGGGCATGTTAAGCCCTAAATAGTGGAACGCTACCCCTTAATTGGGGCATATTAATTTAGTAATATTATTTTATTTATATTGGCTTGGGTCCATTAGTTGTAATTGTACCTCCTAGTCTCCTATATATACCAAGGAGACATTTTCATTTAGAATCATCTTGTATTGGGAAATTTATGTGGTGTATAAGAAGGTTTCTCCCTCAAAGAGGCTTATTATCTGAAATTCTATCTTTTTCAAGGCGTTGAGTACTTATTATGAGGTTTTTCTATGCTATCTTGATATTTGGTTCTTAACACTTATTTCTAGGCACTAGCTCGTTAGAAACGACTCTAAGTAGAGCCTTGGTAGCTCATTGACAACTCCATTATGAGTTGCCACATAGCTCATAGGACTTAGAGGAAAGGTTTAATAACCCAAACATCGAGTGTTGACATGGTTATGTTGGGCCAGCCTCAAGGTCCCGCCCATGAGTTTTTACACGTGAAGGGTAACGACTACCTTGCCGAGCTATAGTCACCCAATTGAATGCAATTTAACTTCATACTCTAGGAAGGAATGCCATATTTAGTGCGATTGAATTGGTTAGTAATGATAATTTTGGAGACATTGTTGATTTTGCACTAACACGACACATCATTTGAATGTAACTTCATAATTATTGAGTGTCTACATTCTCTTCATGGTTCAAGGTTTTTGGAGGCCAAACAATACTCAGTATGATGACGAGAGGTTGGGTGAGACCCAATTCATACATGCATATTTTGCACCAAATAATTTGAATTGAGATTGAAAAACAATCACAAATGACATATATTAAAACAACAACAAACTTTGAGATGCTTTCTTAATGCTTTGAATATTAAGTATCCACCATTTATTAAGAGGTGAGAAATCATGTCCCAGTTATAGTTTGGCTCGACTTAACAACTATTACAACTTCCATGTAACAACAATCTCTTTGCAATGATTATAAGGATACGTTAATTTGCAAGGAAAATGTATCACTTCTTTATAAACTTCACCTTCGTGGGGGCAAACGTCTTGCTTTCAATGACCTAGAAAACTCTAATGACATACACCATAACATGAAGAATGGTGTCTAAACGTTTTATGAATTGGTTTTCTTTTGGCCACTCAAAATAATGGAAACGAAATCAACATTTTTTACCAAAGTCCGAAAAGAATCATTTTGGATGGATGGAATTATAAATATTGATTGTTACATTGCGAAAATGGGTTGCAGTAAGGGTATTCAAGGGTGATGAATCCATTTTTGCATTGAAAACAACGATTCTAACAAATCCAAAGTTGTTATGGTCGAATTCTAGTAATGAAAAATTTGAAAAGGTATAAATCATAAAATGTCTAGCATTCTTGTGAGAAATTTTGTTAGTAGATATGTCAAAGGCATTTTTAAGGGAGAACTTTCTCCCAAAATTGCTCGTCCAATATGTCCAGTTTTGAAAACTATTTTTATGCACATGTACTTGTCCCCTCCTACCATGTTGTCCTCCTGAGTGTGGTAGTATTTTATTGTCTTCTCTGCCAACGTTTTTTTTGCATACAAACTTCATTTAATGTATGTCGGGTTGTGCCTTTAGTTGGCCTCTTCGTAATTGTACTCCATTGCCTCTTCACATTTGTGATTTCACCCATTATATTTCCACCTATTGGTTTTCCATCAAAACTCAAAATGATCACAACTACAAAAATGAATACAATTGATACGAGTGACTACCATCCATTTAAGAAACACAATCCAAGATGAATTTTCGAGCTAATGGAGGATATGATTGCAAAACCAGCTCAAAGTAAAATTTCACTGATTTATCACTTACAATGGTGATAAAACCCTCATAATTTCAAGCATTTAGGAACAAATATAGAGAATTTCATGTCAATTTGAAGATCTACAAACAAAGAAGATATTAATGAAAATGTACTTATAGACGCAGAGTGACCATTGCATGTACCGTGCTTTCTGCCCAATGATTGTTTTGAAGATCTTCAACTTTATTTCATGTTTCCCTTGTGAAACGTGACAAACCCATGCATCCCCCAAAGGTTAAACAAGCATTAAATGTGCTTTGTGAGTTTGACATTTCAAACTTGGGTCACTTAGCATGCATGGCAACTTCCTATGACGGGATCAAATAATGGTAGATTCAAATCTTAAACCCTTTTTTGTTTTTCTTCTTTTTTGTTGGTATTGGATTCTATGAAATGGGAAAAGTTAGGTTGGTTGGTTTTTTGTTGAAAATAAGCCACATGGAAAAATGTAGACGAGGAGTAAACTAAGTCAGTACATTGTGGAAGACCACAGTGAATGAAAAAATTATAAAGCAAGGCAACAATAACCATCTCAAGCTTTGAGAAAACAAAGATCAATAAATTTGTCGAGCAAGCTATCAAACTGTATAGCAAACTCGCATAATTTTTTTCTCCATTTTATTTTATCTATAAATGCTCCATTTGTTTAGATTTCAGTGTATTCAGAAAGCGAGTGAGTGGGCCTATATATTTTTTAATACGGGCATGAGCCAAGCTCCCTCTATTTTAAGAAGGAATTGACAAAAAAGGGGGGGGGGAGGGGACATCTCATGAATCTCCTTCACAAAATCAAGCTTTGAAATGACAATGCACTATATTAGTTAATACCCACAACAATGGTCTTGTGATCCCACTGCATCATGCCTTCCATCTCACGATTAGTTTGTATGATTACTTCCATATTGCCATTAGTTGGTTTGATGAGGGTGAGGGTTTTTTTTAATTTTACCCGATATTCTTGTCAATTTACGTGGACACCACTTTAATGCCACAAAGCCTTAAACTCTTGATGTTATAGGATCCCTCGTCAGTGCTAGTGCTATATTTATGGGTAAGGGATATGTTCCATGTAAAAAGTGCACATATCCCAAGGTCTTTGTGGTTCTGCCACTGTGCACCATTGGATGTATAGGTGCACTTAAACCCTTGTGCACCTTTATGGTTATTTCAATGTGCACCATTGGATGTATGGGTACACTTAAACCCCCATGCATCTTAGCAGATAATGGGATCGTCTTAAAGTTTTGTAATTTGTAAATAATCGACAAATTTTGTTGACCCAGGCAGCTAGTGCAATCTCAGTCATATGAAATCTTTGAAACAACATAGATTTGATTAATTTCGAGCAAATTTGGCATACATTGGAGGTACATTCCATGTTTTCTTTGAATTGAACCCTCTAAATTGTGGAGGATGGTTTTCAAGATATATATTTGCAAGAAGTAATGGTGACCTCATACTCTTCTTCTTGCAAGTGGTGTTTCTTACACCCCTTGTATTACCTCAAACGGTCCTATCAGTTGGCTCTATGTATTCTATTTGTCTCCATACCCTTCCTTGTATAGGACTGACAAACCCTCACACGAGATCACGAGGTAAGTAGTATGGATCCCTCTTCAACATAACATTCACTAAATTTCATGGTTTTCTCCATTATTATTAATCGATCAATCAAAGTCGCATTTCATATCCTCGAAAAGAGGAGTCTTACAAGATTTTTCCCTTGTGACCTTGGGTCATGTCACAATAGAGCAAGACCATATATAAAGAAAAAATCTACCCTCACACACAACAATTGTATTAGAAAATAACTACTTTGAGGAGAGAAAGAGAGAGGGAGAGGGAGAGGCCTCACACCTTGTATCCTACGTCTGATGTTGATCCTCGCTCTCCACCTATGATGTTGCTCACGATCTCCACTGGTATCAACCTGCAAAAGAAAACCAAGTATGTCTTGCAAAAAAGTAGTTATGAATTCGAACCATACATATAATGTGCAAATATTCAAGTATATGAAGAAAAATAAAATATACATACAGATTGAAATCAATTTACACATGTATGGAGGGAAATATAACTCTTTTATTGAAAACAGTAAAAGTAGGTAGTTACAAACTTACTCGAACAATCGGCATTGCCTCGAAGCCAAAAACCTAGGTTCCTCCATTGGTCTTTCAAGCATCAACTCAACAAGATGGCCCTTCTTCGAATGACCCAAAAGGGATAGGAACACACCCTATGGTCATATAAGGAAGAAGAAGGAGTATTGGAAAGAAAGTTCTAGAATAAAGGGATGCTACTCAGAGGATTAAGGGAAATAAGGAAGCTTGCAAGTTCATCAGCATAATCTTGCACCTAGATTGTCCTCCTCATCCATGCCCTCAAAGGTGTCTTTATACCATCCTCAAGAGGTTGATGTGGTTGTATTCCATTGTGTACGGGCCAAGGGAGGTTTGGGAATGAGCTCAAACGAAAACTCCACCCAAAAATGTGGAATATTTTATTTTTTCGTATTTTTTAGGGCATCTGTGGGTTGCAAACTAGCAAGGTGCGGACATCTGCAGATTGCACACTGGTGACCCGCAGATGGCAACAAAAATATTGTTTTTAGATGAGTTTGATGAAGGAGGATGGGATTTAAGTTTGTAAGCTAGGGAAAAGGGCTAAGCCATCTCACAAATGCAATTGATGTGGCAAATTGTGGCATAACAAATGCTCCCTAATGTGTGAGGTCATAAGGGAAACTGATGGCCAAAATTCATTATAAATCTAAGAGGCAAGGATGCAATGAAGTAGATCCAATGAAAGTTCCCGAACAACTGATCCAAGAACAAAAATCATTAGCATAAATCAAGTAAGAGTATTATCTTCCTAAGTCAGGCATACCCATGCTCAAGATTGATGTAAGCATGGCCTCCAAATAAAGTACACCGTGGATCCATGGCATATATGAAAGTATGACTTATTTCGATAGACAAACAATACATAGTGGATCCATGTGATATATAAAGTAACAATCATGGCCACGAGGCATGCAAAGTGGATCCATGCAAAAGGTAGATCATAGCCACGAATGGATACACAGTGGAGCTATGTCTCAAAATCAAAATCAGAGGATATTTGGAACCAATAGAGTGAACAAGTTGATCATATCCAAGTACCAATGTATGAGGGGTGGTACAATATGTCGGGTAGGATCACAAAATATGTGATGCTCGTACTTCACCTGAAGTCTTCAAAACAATCCACCGAGGTACGAATCTAGACCATGTGAATAGATGTGTTGGGGTCGAACATAGTGAGGCATCGTTTGATTACTGGTCATTAATGTACACCGTTAAAAAACGCAATACAACCCACCGATGATGATAATGGGTGTCAAGGTACCATTATATAATCTAACAAGTGTGAATAAATGAGTTGGTTTCGAACACCTGATAGAATATATCGAGCAGGGGACATTGATGTATTCCCACTATCAATAGTGAGGGAACCTGCCACTGATGACTGCAAGCCCCAAGGTACCACAAATAACTCTAGATCCTTGTCCGAGAGCAAGATGTGTTGAAATCGATAGGAAGATATCCGTTGGAAGGTAGGCCTTAAGGCATCCTCCGTCATCCAGCACGAGGGGTTACAAAAGGCCAAATATTTGGAAGGACTTGGATGAACAAATTGTAAGGACCACATCGAGGTATGACTCTGGCATGCACCAAATGGAATAGTGCATGACAAAGACTCCATGAATAGTAACCAATAATGGAGACTATTGACAAAGACGAGGAATCCACTAATGGGGTCAGCTGGAAACCAAGGTACCGCATGAATTCCTATGTGTGATGATTGTCATTGACGTTGAACACAAGGGAAACTATTAGGGACCTAACCCCTCACGTCGGTAGAATAATATATTTCCATGTAATAAAGGTCAATATTAATAAGGCCTAGCAATAAGGAAGAATAAGTCCAATGTAAGAAGACCTAATAGAAGCTTTCGCTTCTATAAGGAGCTTCCTCTAGATGGTTCTTTTGATAGACATATTTAGTATAAATTGGATTTGAGGGTATGAGAACTTTTGTCTTGGATATTATTGTAATAGAGCTCTGCTCTACTGGAGGTTTCCCCCTCGAAGAGGCAAGTGAACATTGCTCTCAGTAATCAAAGTGTTCATTCTGGTATCATTTTCATATTATTGTGGTGTTGTTTTGGTTATATTGTTGTTCATCTGCCATTTATAGCTATTTATTTATGTTCTTCATACTTTTTATATCTGGAATATTACAAGTGGTATCAAAGCACCTTCCTCGATAGAAAATTGTGGGTTAATTTTTTTCAGAGTAGAGACTTATTCTTATGTCTTTAATCTACAAAGATCTGTCATTACGCGCATAAACCTGCGATCGGGGACTCATACACGCAGGAAATACAAGTGTTACTTAAGTGCACATCTATTAGCCATCCTTGTAACCCATTTTGGTACCCCTTCGAGTGGTAGTGCATCAAACAACACCTGTATACGGATCGACCTAGATCTCTTGAAGCCCTCCATACGTAAACCGATCGACCGCCTAATTGTTATAGTGCCACCGAGAACAACACTCGGGAAGATACTCTCTAGTACCTGGATAGTCGGGTAGTAAGTCTAAGGGCACGGTCTAGCCTCCTTAGTTGGTGCCCTGAGATATTGGGTCGAGTACTATTATTGGAGCCCGCACGTATATCAAAGAGCTATAGCACAGGGTAAACCCTTGTCTGTAGAACCCTTGAATACCTAACCCTTGAGACGAAAACAAAAACAGAAGAGACAAGATCTATTGCGGTGCAACTATGTCTCCTACATTTGAGTTGCGAACTTACTACACATTTCTTCTTGTTAAGCATTTGGGAATTTCATCACTGCAGTATTCTTCAGATCAGAGTATAACTCCGCAGGAGTAAAAAAAAATCTGGATCTTGTTAGCACCATTATTTGAGACCTATTCCGTTCGATTTCTCTCTTCGCCCTTATCGCAGTCATACCTATCATTTTTCAACAAAAAAAAAATTGGGTGGACCCGACCCCCTCCCAACACCCTTATCTGGGCTTTACCCCATTATATTCAACTCGTTGCCCTAATCGTTGTGATACACTTCACCCATAACCCATTTTTTGTGTGGTCCCACCCGCCCCTTTTCATGTTCCCTCATCATCATGGCCCATACCCGTAGCCAGCACTTGGAAGCTCGCTTCACTACCTTGAACTCTAATTTCACTGAAACCCAACAAGAAGTGTGACATCTTAGTGCCAATATTGCCACCATCAATCAAAATATGAATTCCTCCATCGTCGCCTCAATCGTCGAACTCAAACAAGAGCTCAAACAAGACATTACTACCCAGCTTGAATCTGTCGCTATGATGATCTATGCCAAGTTGCATATCCCTGCAGATCTTCCCTTATCTGACCCACCTTTGCATATCGAAGGTGAAACTTCCTCTCATTCCCAGAATTTTCATCCCCATCACTTTCAGCGTGACCTATGCCTTCCGCGTGTGGATGTGACCAAAATTGATGGATCAGATCCCACTAGCGGGGTAACTCAAATGGTACATTATTTCTCTTTGTATGGCATTACGGATGAGTTAGCCAAACTCCGGTATGGTGCTCTCCATCTAGATCAAGAACGTTGGAAATGGTGGCAATGGAGAAAAAATGACCGCCAAGAGTATGTGGCTTGGACACACTTTGTGGCAGAGCTTTATGAATGCTTTGACACTAACACCAACCATTTAGGTCATTTGACAAAGTTGAAACAATATGGCATTGTGGAAGACTTTATAGTTGCTTTTGAGCGACTATCTTTTCGTACAGAGGGAATGTCTGATGATTTTTTCTGAGAATGTTTTATCAATGGCCTAAATGATGATATTTGTGCTCATGTCCTCATGGCTCGGCCTCAAAGGTGGGTGGATGTTGTTGGTGACGGAAGTCACTCCTTGATTGTAGCAGGAGCAGAGCCCGATGCCATCAGTTTTTATGTCACGATATTTTTAATGGGTGATCAAATGGGTAGAGACTCGGGAAGATATCACTCAAACTCAGGAACTGGGTCCGGCATGCAAGGAACAAAGGAGGTCTTGATCTAACTTTAGTTAGTGGGTTGATTTGAAAATGAGCAGGTTGAAGACTTGGTGAGAGGAGTGGACAAACTACCTCAGGCAACAGGCCTTTCAGTAATTTGTAGAAGAAAAACTCTGAATGCGAGATCCTCTAGTTCAGAGCTTCGGGAAACTGAAAGGGGGGACTTGACTGGATTCTCCAATTCCAAGTCGTTCAGTGCTAAGAAAATCACAGGGACCGATTAGAAACAATGCAACTGTTACAGTGATCAAACTCTACATCATCCTATAACAGTTACAACTCAACTGGATTCTCCAATTCCGAGTCGTTCTAATACAGTGTAAACAAAGATGCGAGAGAAAAACTGACATTCATAAGACAAGAAGTCTCAAGAGTCCAGACATAACCAGAAAAGCAGTGCTTTATTAAAGTTTACCATTGGGAGCCTTGCTCAACCATCGATGCTTTACAAAATACAAAGACTGAGTTCATATACTCAGAGAAAATCGCCCAACAGAGGCGCCCAGTCGCTCAAGGCTTGGTGTCTTTTCAGCCAAAATCGGGCGGGTATTCTTTGTCAGACGCCACCTTAACTGCGCATGGCTCCTGCAAGGGGAGTAGTTGAGCCATTAAGTGTCGAGCTAGCGTGTGCAGACCTCCTCCGGCTGGTCGAGGACTCAGCATGGCTTCTTCAGAAAAGTGGGTACACAGGATCCTCTCGAGCAGACCGCTTGCCAGATTATCCATACTTTACACTTAATACCCGAGGAGAGGTTTCAACCACCCCTTCTCATCTTCATTTACTCCAGGAGAAAACCAGGATCGAGGTCAGATTAGATGGTGCATGGAGATCACGATCATCCTTTCGGTGACTAGAATCGACATCTTTGGCCCCTTTTTGCATAGCTCCTTTCTTTCCCAAGTGACCACGGGCCGTGACCCTGTGTCTATTCCCAAAACGCTTTCGGCGTTCGCGAATAAGAAGGGGTTGATCCATGCTTCTTAAAATCGCGATGAGAGAAACATCGAGATGGATTGAGTTGGTGCCACGCATCCCTCTAGATCTGACAATTCTGAATTCTCCCGACGATGTTGTGGGCTCGGGTCCTAGATACTCCTGGCACCTCGCGCATCGAGAAATGATGGAGCAGTTTCTTGCGCTTCGAAGTCGCGATGGGCGAAAAAGCGGAGAGCCTAATCGCGCGCCAGGTGGCTCCTATGGATGAACAGCTGAGGTTGCTTCGCGATACTGCGGGCCCGACTCTGGGCGCTTTCGACACTCTAGGGTTCGGGGTTTCAAGATGTGAGATGACGAGGGACTTTCGCCTTTCAAACTCCCGAATGTCGATATGCCGACCGGATCTCGCACTATGTGTCGCTGGATCGGACGACCCAAATTTAGTCTTGAAATATAGGCGCTTTCCTTGACGCTATATATCGGTTAACTGGTAGCCCCGATATACCGATGACCATTGATCTGCCCTTATGGATGAATCTGGGCCGTCGACAACATAACTTCGCCCTTTTACGTGCTTGGAAGCCTTAAAACAAGATTTTCCCATGTTGCTTTCGGGTGCTTCTCATGCACCTCTCAGAGCCGAATACTCTTGTGCCTAGGATAAGAAATGTCGCTAACATATGCTACTAAAAGAGCTAAGAAATCACAACATGTTGTCTCTTCTCAAAACCGAAAACCCTCCTTTATTCCTCGCACTAAACCAGTAACTCCCACTCCTCCTTCTACTCCACTAAAGATCCAGAAATTGACCAGGGTCGACATGGTTGAATGCCAAATCAAAGGATTTTTTTTATAATTGTGATGACAAATATTTTTTGGGACACAAGTGTAAGGAACAAAAGATTTTTATGGCCATCTCGAAGGATGTTTCAGAAGAGGATGTTAAGGATCCCCTAGTTCTGTCAGTGTCACCTGAAACCACTGACATAAACCCTCCCTCAGACCCTCCCGAAGTATAACTAGTCATTTCCCTAAATGCTCTCACTAGATTCTCTGCTCCCTAAACCCTCAATCTAATTGGCTACATCAAGCATAGGAAGGTCATCATTCTCGTTGATAGTGGAAGCACCCATAATTTTATTCATCGTCGCATTGCCCAAGAAACTAATTGTTATATATGTGTAGTCAATAATTTTCAAATCATGATTGTTAATGACGAGTCCATGAAATGTGGAGGGCGTTGTGAAAATGTGTGTCTCTAAATTGGTGAATACCACCTTAAATCTCATATGTTTGCTATCGACATGGGTGGTTGTGACATTGTATTGGGTGTAGAATTGCTAAGGACTTTAGGTCCCATTCTCATGGATTTTAAGGAATTAACTATGCAATTCAACCAGGAGGGCCAACAATAAAAGTTCCAAGGCATCATCGTTGGTTCCTCGAAGATCATTAGTTCCCATCGCATGGAAAAGCTGCTCAAAAAAGGCCATTCTGGCATTATTTCCCAATTCCATGACATACAAGCAACTGGGACACCCTCTGTGTCACAGGACCTCCAATCCATCCTCTCTTAACATTAAGTGGTTTTTTCCACTCCCCAATGACTTCCTCCTTCTCGTGCTGTTCATGATCATTCAATTTCCCTTGTCCCAAGAATCCTTCCTCCCAATATCCGTCCCTATCGTTACCCCTTTTCCCAAAAAAATAAAATTGAGAAAATTATTCAAGACCTGCTCAACGCAGGTGTTATTCGCCCTAGTACGAGCCCATACTCTTCACCTGTGGTCATGGTCCTTAAGAAAGAAGGCTCTTGGCACATGTTTCCTGACTTCCGCGCCCTCAACAAACTCACCATTAAAGACAAATTTCCCATTCCTATCATTGATGACCTCTTGGATGAATTGAGTGGCGCCCAGTTCTTTACTAAACTTGGTCTTTGTTCTGGCTACCACCAGATCTATATGAAGGAGACAGACATTCCTAAGACTACATTTAGAACTCAGGAGGGACACTATGAGTTTTTGGTCATGCCCTTTGGCTTTTTTAATGCTCCCCCCACTTTCTAAAGCCTCGTGAATCATGTCTTCTATCCTTTTCTCTGTCATTTTGTCTTAGTTTTCTTTGATGATATCCTCATCTATAGTAAAACCTGGACAACCCATATTGCTCATGTCGATCGAGTTCTCCATCTACTCTCTCAGCACCAACTTTTCCTCAAATAATCTAAATGTGCTTTTGGTGCCTTGGAAGTCAAGTACTTGGGTCATCTCGCTGGCAAGGCCGACATAAGAGTGAATCCTTAAAAGATTGAAGCTATGCAAGATTGGCCTCACCCAAAGACTCTCAAAAGCTTGTGTGTATTTCTGGGTTTAATAGGTTATTATCACAAGTTTGTTAAGAATTATGGAAATATTGTGACACCTTTCACTCCACTCCTTAAAAAGAATTCTTTCACTTGGACTCCAACAGCTGCTCATGATTTTCAAACCTTGAATATGGCCATGTGCACCACTCCAGTCCTGGCCCTTCTTGATTTCACAAAGGCCTTTGTTATGGAATGTGATGCTTCCAAGAAATGAATTGGCGTTGTCCTTATGCAAGAGGGTTCGCCTTTGGCCTTTACCAGCAAACAATTGTCTGAGCGCAATTTGGGCAAATCAATCTATGAAAAGGAAATGTTGGTTATTCTGCATGTCGTGGATCTTTGGTGCCCTTATTTATTGGGGCAACGCTTCCAAATTAAGACACATCATTAAAGCCTCAAGTATTTTCTGGAACAACGCCTTTGATCCCCAGAGCAACAAAAATGGGTGACTAAGCTCTTTGTATATGATTAGTAGATCATTTACAAGAAAGGTTGCTATGAGACTTATCAGTAAATGAGGACATAAACAAATCTCCCTAGATCCACCTAGATCTAGAACAAAACATAACAAAATATGACACTTTCCCTAAGCTCTAATCATTGAGTTTACTATTTAACAAGAGATAGGCAACATACCATTTAAATATCGCTTCCTCTTGTCGTTGTCGTCTTAGCTCCACTCTAATGCTCCTGTGATATTGAATTTGCAAGGGAACACAAGCCAACCAAAGTGAAAGCAATAATATACTCAACAAGAACCTATGTATGTGATCAAGGAATCATACAATAAAACGAGACAAGTTTTATGGGAAAGGAATATATCATTGTATTACATTAAAGTGAAAGTGGAGATTACAACCAAAGCCTTGATGTCGCAAGGTCCCCTTCCGATGACTCTTTGCTCCAACAAACACACAATTGGTCCAATCTTGAATGAAGAAGATCCACAATGACTTGATGAATTGAAATGAGGCTCTCAAGAATGATCCAATACAAAATTCTCCATACAATCTTAGCCTATTCAATATTCATTAATCTTCAAATCAACCTTACCCTTTTCCATGATAAATCTCTCTTTATATAGGGGAAAGAGAGATGGTTGAAGAGATTAGGATGATCCCACCAAATCAGAGAAGTGAGTAAGATCCCAACCATACGGATGCCACCTCCTCTTCTAGAATATCCCCTTCTATAACTTTCGTGAAGATCGACTTTTTCTTATCCTTTTGACATCGTCGCACACTAGTTGTAGAGCAGCCTGCGGAGACATTGTATCCCAGCTTCAAAGTAGAGGGAAACGATCAGGCATCGTTGCACCCTGCATATGGTGCAGCCTGCGATGACCTTCTTTAACAAGGTTTTTGAGAAGAGAAAGTCAATCACTTTCCTCATGAAGAAAGTCACTTTTTGGGAACATGAACACATGTTATCAATGGATCACTTGGGTGACCAAAATAATGTGGAACAGAATGCCCCCCAAAGTATAAGACTGAAACTCGTGACAGCCGAAATACTTTGTAGAATGTGTGTCGAAAACAAAGAGCGCATCGATCGGGAACCTGCAAATAGTCAATCATCAACATAATAATATACCATTGTCTGAGGTAGGCATTCCCATACTCAGATTACAAAATATCAAATGAGTCATGGCCACTAAATATACACTATGGATCCATGTCTTTATGATTTGGCATAGCCACCCAGAATACACTGTGGATCTATGCACTAAAATGACTTAAATCCAGACATAGCCACGAGACATACAAAGTGGATCTATGTGTCAATAAAAATAACGAATACTCTATCGCAACCTAGACCAGAATGGTATGACCTAGGGTCTTCATTTTCATCATCCCTAAGTACAAATCTAACCATGCGATTACAGGTGCTGAAGTCGAACATGGTAGAAACCACTTGATTACCGGTCAATTACGAGAACCATTAACAAGTGCGAGGAAAATCATCATTGATGTCAATGACTCGCAAGGTACCCTAGTACAATCCAGTGAATGTGAATAAATGATTTGAAGTCGAACATTCGATGGAATATTCCAATCAAGGGCCAATGATGTGAACCCATTGTTGAAATCGAAGAAACATGCCATTGAGGCATGCATACTCTAAGGTACTAAATGATTTCTAAGTCGTGTCCCTGGATAATGAGTTGAATTCGACAGGAAAAGACTCATCACAGGAGGACCTTGATGCATCCCCCATCAATGACACAAAATAAGTAACAGATTTGAGGTAGATCAGAGCATGAAGTGATTCGAAACTGACACAGGGAAGGCCGAAATGGTAGAATTTTTATAACTGCAGATGGTCGACTCAATAGGAGGCTTATTAAAGTTGGACTTCTCTTGAACATATGAATGACATGACAGTGGTCTTGGCAACATTGACTCAAGGAGGACCCAACATATGGACATGTGGGTGGTCAAACGAGAGACAATTGGATTTCCCAACCCGCATTCAATGATGAAGGGGGGTGTCATGTTCAAGAGCGACTATTACTGCCACTAACACGGATATAGAGACACATTTCTTTCCCAAATTTTCCCCCACCATCTCTGGCGAGTACCTCTTGATTTTTACGCAAGCTTGTGGAGGATAGCATATGCTTGTTGATGTAAGCTCATCCTTTGCATGAGTCCCTCGGAGTATGTTTAATGAACCCTAAGAAGAAGTGGTTTGGTCCCATGTGGGTCTTTCGATGTTTGTTTAACAAGTCCAAAGAGAGAAAACTCAGGGTTTTTTCATGTTTAGAGAGTTTGAAAAGCACTTAAAGAGAACTCCATCAATTCATTTTTCGTAAGTTAATCCAATGAGACCGAAAAAGTGATAACCTACCGTTCATCAAATGTTTCTTCAAATACTTTTACGAGCATGAAAATAACAAGGTCGGTCGACAATCTTTCTGTTTTACGAAGCGTGAAAAGAGCTTAAAGGATACTCCATCGGTTTCATTTTTCGTGTTACCATTACAAGTACAAAAAAGCGACAAAAGTATACTTGGTTACATTCTCGTTGATTTATGAGCACGGGAAAGAACAAAACTAAGCTCGAAGTTTTTCCTAAAAAACTCTAAAAGGATTTGTACATGTGACAAATGTATAAAACAAACCAAAAATCGTATCCTTGTTCCAATATTTCACTCCTAGATTCCTTTTATCTGCAAGAAATCAACACTTGTAATGTCGTTAGAGCCTTAGGGTTTAGGTGAAATACATAAAATAATATAAAAATAAAAATGAAAAAGTAATAAAAATGGGTAAAAACTTCATTTTACTATTCCATTGTTATTTCACCCAAACTTTGTTCCAAAATCCCCTATTTACCTCAATTTTCAACTGCGGATTACAGAAGGCACGGTTGATCATTCGACAAACGGTCTCCGCAAAAAAGGTAATTTTCATCTCTTTCAACTTTTTATGGATCAATTTTTGTTTTTCGTTGGTTAGAAATGGCCTTTTGAGTTAAAATTTCAAGGGTACCCATGCGTGGAGGTCGTCACAGGCACCCTATATCGTGCCCTGCGACGACCTAGGGTCATCACAGGCAGCCTTAAAGATGGCCTGCAACGACTCTGCATTGTACGGATGCCCAAGCCTGCGACGTGCGCAATGCAAAAAGTATTTTTAAATGTTTTAGCTAACAAAAAGTGTCCAGGGAAGAGATGAAGATGTTAATCCCTCTTTAATGTTCCATTGCAGGTTTTCCATGGTATAAATTTTGGAATGGAGAGAGAGAGAGAGAGAGAGAGAGAGAGAGAGAGAATGAGGAGGAAGACTACATTGTCGGGAATGACCCGGGAACGGTAAATGCCCTCCAGCAATGTCGATTGTTAAAATTCTTCAAGATCTAGGGCATGAGGGCGCAGTTGAGGTTACTGGAATACCTAGTTCACATGTGGGATGTGAACGAACAAGCATTCTGTGTGGGAGCTCATATCCCTACGATATATATCGAGGATATCTACTTCTTGACCAGACTATCTCGTCATGGGTCCCTAGTTAGGCTTACAGGTAGCAGGGGAGGTGGCAAGTCTATGAGCCACTATATCAGTGCACATTGCGTGTCCGGTACTCAGAAGCATAGTGGAAAAGTCATTATCAGAGATGTATGTGACCTGCCTCTACGGACCATCCTATACACTATCACATGAATGGCAGGGAGTGCAGCTCCCCATATGGATCTTCAAAGCTATTTCCAGTATGCACTGGAATGTATGGAGCTCCAAGTTTTCAACTGGTGTGACGAGGTCCTTAGAAGCATGAAAAAACAATTGACCAAGTGCAGGAGCAGTGACCTAAAACAATTTGCATATAGTTCGATTTTGGTGTCCTTCTTCCTGGAGAGAGTCCCATCTTTACATTTGCAGGTAGAGTGGGGTATACCTTCCCCACAAGATCCAAGAATGAAGAGGTGTGTCGACCTCATGGCACAACATGTGACTGGTCCTATCATTAGGTATAATGATGTTTTCTTTGATTGGTTGAGGACCCAGATGCTTATGGTAGACGACTACACATATGTCGGTTTAGACTTTCGAGGTGATCCAGACTTGGTTCTTCCTGAGGGTTCTCAATGGGGAAACATAGGTAAGACGGACATTTTGCTTTTGTGATGTTTTTGTGATTTTTAAAATAAAATGTTTTTTATGTTCTTTATCCGATGAATAATCAAATGCTCTTTGATGATGCTGACGTGGGACCTTATTGACCTCTAGGTTCAAACCCCATCCATAGGCAGGGGGAGAGAGTCGAGGTAGCAGGAGTAGTTGCTATTGACTACGAGGCTATCGAACAAAACTTGGAGGGGCTAACGATGAACATCCCACATGCCTCCATCAACGATATCCCGAGGCATTATCAGTGCCACACAGTGGGCGTATCTACTTCCATCGGTCGACTGCTCCGTAGAGTAGCACGTGCATTTGCATGTTATAGCGAGCAACATCCTTTATGCTCTATTGTATATCCATGTGGTTCACATTTTGATATTTTGATCTTCGAACAAAAACACTTTTTGTAAAACTTTTATCGTTATATATATATGAGGCTTCTATCGGCTTACTTGTGGTATATACAAAGTGTGATTGGATATTATAAATGTCTCAAATGTTTGTCTAAAACATAATTGGCCAAACATATGTTAATGTATTTAGATATCTGGGAATGTGTTGATATTCAATGTAATCAAAATGACGTTCCAAGAGGTGAATTCGTAAATATACCCTTAACAATGTAGGACTTCGAATGGAGTAAACACTACTCAATTGTAGGACTACTAACTACGAATCAAGTCCTACAATAAGATGACAGATTCCAAGTGAAACATCGTCGTTCAATAATTTGATGACTGCATTGTATTTCGCGATATTTTTAGTTGCACAACCAAGGCACACGGCATGTAGACTAATCAATTCATTCATAGGTGCATAGTTTGTCCAAGCAACAGATGCTAAGTTTTGAGTACTGCGACTAGCGCCATCAGTGAAGGCGATGTAGGGTAGCGAAGGCATCGACATCTGGAAACCAAGCACAATGCAAGGTAAGCATCTGAAGGTCGAAACCAAACAATAAAAAAAATTAGAAGAGTATGATACACTAAAAGTACAAGCACTCGTGCAAAAATGACTTAAGCATAGTACTACTTTAAGTAAATCCCATTTTTGGGTTCACTGAAAGGGATTCCATCATAATCAACTAGCTCATAAGCTCCCTTCTCCAACACGCATTTGACAATGTAAGGACCTCGCCACATGGCCACGAATTTACCAACCCCTAGCAAATCATGATCTTGTTCGTAAAGAAGAGCTAGATCACCTTCAAAAAAAACATGTGGTTTGACATGTTTGTCATATTGGCCTTTAACACGTTTCTTCTAAGTTTCAATAACTAGGGAGGCATCGCGATGGGTTTTGTCTAGCTGCATCATGTACAAAAGATGCTCCTCTTCGGCAATGGTATTAGGGAGAAGTTCAATGGCCAGTTTCAAAGATGATATTTCACATTGAATCGATAAGATAGCCTCGATACCATAAACTAGCTAGAAAGGTGTAAATCTCATGGCAGACTTAATGGATGTCCAATAGGCCCCTAATGTTGAGAACAACATCGTGTTCCAGCTTGTCTTATGAATTCTTATCATTCGTTGAAGTATAGTAATGAGAACTTTATTGATTGCTTCAACTTGGCCATTGGCCTATGGATAATAGGGGGTTGAGTTTTCATGGCGAAGACCCAACCTTTCAGTAAGTTCAGACATCATAAAATTTCGAAAATGACTACCATGATTAGTAACGATAGCTTGAGGGATACCAAACCGAGTATTGATATGATTGAATATGAACAATGTTGCAGTTTTCTTGGTGTTATCAAATGTAGGCATCGCCTTGGCCCATTTACTGAAATAACCCACAGCTATGATGATGTATACATGCCCCCGGGCCAAGTGAGTGTTACATGTCATGAATTCAATGCCCCATTTGGCGAATGGACCAACGAAAACTAAAGGATGTAAGGGAGCAGGATGAGATCTTATCTTGTTATTATAAGTTTGGCAAGCATGGCATTTCTGAACAGCAGTAATGCAATCCTTAAACAAAGAAGGCCATAAATAACCTGCTCATAAGATCTTTTGGGCAGTGGCATACCTAGGCATATGAATGCCACATGCTCCAAAGTGGCAGTCATTCAAAGCTTTCTCAGCTTCATCGTAAGTGAGACATCATCGAAAAATGGAGTCAATACCGAAATGATAAAGGGTGTCACTAAGACTAATGTATTGGCGGGCTTGATACCGTATACGATGAAGATCTGTACTAGAGAAATCGAGCCGAAAAGTTTGAGTCTGGAGATAGATAATGATATCTTTGTACCATAATTCATCAAAACTGATCAGAAAAAGGGATTCATTAGGTAAGTAATCCTCAGCCACATTTTCTGTCTCAGTGGAGGGAAGGTCACATATCAGTTCGGCGAAAACCAAAGATTTCTTTGACTTGGCGTGTTCAAATTCCAAGTCAAACTCCTAGAGAATCACTATCCATTTGGATTACTTGCCCCCTAATAATTGGCGGGCAAGGATATGTTGCATAGGGTTGCAATCGGAAATGACAATGGTTCTACGTAATAAGATATAATGACGAAAGCGTTGAACAACTTGAACAACTACCAAGGCCAGTTTCTCCACATGTAGGTATTTAGTCTCGGTAATCGTGAGATTCTGACTCAAATAGTATATCACATGCTCGTCATGTGAATCATCCTATTGGACTAAGACCATAGAAATGGTAGAGTCTGAAGCAGCTAAGTAGAGGAAATAATCTTAGTTATAGTTAGGGGGAAACAGTAAGGGTGTACGGGTTAAGGCAAGTTTCAAAGCTTTGAAGGCTTTGTTTGCAGTATCATCCCATATGAACTCGTAACCTTTCTTGAGTGGCCGAGTGAATCCTTTCATCAGTTCAACGTAATTGGGGATGAAACGACGTAAAAAGTTAGTCTTCCCTTGCAAACTTTGGAGTTGGTGTAGCATGGAAGGAGGAGGTAAATTAAGAATAGCCTCAACCTTCAAGGGGACTACTCAAATCTCGTGTATCGACACAATAAAACCAAGAATTTTGTCACCCCTCGACAGGGATTTGTTACTTCCTCACCGGGCATTTTTTCACTGGCGATAAATCCAGTGAATAGGTGATTGTTTTTCCTTATTCTCTTTGTCGATCCCAGCTCCTATTCTTTTTCTTTATTAGCTCTTTATTCTCTTTTCGAGGTTAAGATTATAGGTGGTTAGAGGTGCAGCAACATTTTGAAAGTCGGTTCACCCACTTCATGCCCACATTTTCACTCTTTTCTTCCCATCGGTGGTCGCTCGGCATCTGGTATAGTTTTTTCATGCCGTTTACATAAGCTCGTAGAGACCAGCTCTAGTTGTTTGAATCACCAATCCATATAGCTCTCAGAATACTAGGGGTGAACTTGACACAGGGGTTTAGTACCACCAATATGTTTCCAATATTCAATTAGGAGCATCGAGACTTTCATTCCTACATAGCGATTATACCCTTTATTTGGACATCAAGGTCGACCAAAGGAATCGAGTGTCATGATCACATTACGATATTATATCTATAATTATAAACCACCAAAATAAAGCATCACATTGCGTAGACTGCAACGTATAATAACTATACATGTATTTCTATCAGAGAGGAATGATACCCATGATGGTACATAAATTTCGACCGGACTCCACACAAAAAACACATTTGTGTGGGTTTAAGTGGATATGATAATAACGACAACATACGAAAAATGACCCTTAAATGTGTCGGGTGCTCATGGCGACGCATGGAATGCACCTGCAGATTGTCAAGATAGGGTTGCACAATGTGCTTAATATCATGGAAAGCATAAGACATAGCGCATTGAAAAATCGCGCTAGCATTCTTGAGACCAAAGGGTAATTTCTAGTAGGGAAAGGTTCCCCAAGGGAAAATAAAAGTGGTCTTGTGTTGGTCCGCGGGTAGAATATTAATTTGATTATAGCCGGAGAAGCCATCCATCAAAGAGAAGATTTTGTTGCTGGCACAGTTGTCGACGATCTAGTCAACGAAAGGGGTCGGGTAATTTTCCTTAGGACAAGCCTTATTTATGTCTCTATAATCTACACAAACACGGATGGTACCTTGTTTATTATTCATCGGAACTAGATTGGATACCCAATCACTCAAAGCCACAAGATAAATAAAGCTAGCTTTAAGAAGTTTTTCAACTTCAAGCTTGATAGAAACAACTTTGTGTGGGTGTACTGGGCGAAGTCTCTGTCGAATGGGTTTAGTGTACGGGTATGTCTTAATCTCGTGTACAACGATATAAGGATCGATACTTGACCTCTCTTCGTAACTTCAGGCAAAAACATCACAGAATTCTTGGAAAAGGGCTTTATACGTGTAGATCTCAACAGTAAAACATGAGGCCCCAATATGAACATTCTCCACGACTCCAGTTTTAATGGATATTTCGAGAGGACTGGTACGTGAAATGTTACTCAAGTTCCCTTCGTAAAAAACATCGTGTGTTGACTTGGGAACTGAAGAAATAACAACAACGGTCAACGGAGTCGAAATCCGTTGGTAACTCTCTATGGTATCACGTTCTAGGAAGACAATGGATCGACGATGCCCATCGTCCCAGGGAGTGTCCTCCATAGACATGATTGACATGATCATTTCATCTGTAGGAAAAAACAAGTGGGACAGATCAGGAGATGAATCACAGAGAGAAGGAGAGGAGGGGGGTGTTAATTGAATAGCTTGGTAAACAGACTCGACCGAACTTAAAGCCATCTTGTCACCATAACGGAGGTAATCACCAGGGCTAGGTACTACCCATGGGTCATATGAATCAGGGGTTTCATGAACATTGGTGGATATCATGTTAATAGAGGCAACAAAAGGAGGGGGAATATCAGGTGGTGGGATTGGAAATGTACCCATCAAAGTTGAATCTTTTAGAAGACCCACTCCAACATTCTCGTAACCAAGAGGTGTCTTTGAAATAAAGGGAATGTTGCTAGTACGAGAATCAAAATTAAAGAAGGTCAGTTGGTCAACAATAATGACCTTTCCTTGGTGGGGGAAATGTACCACATGGAAAAGTGTAGACACAACTGCGCGCATGGTATCGATCCAACTACGGCCAAGTAAAAGGTTATGATCAAGAGGTGGATCAAAGAACTCAACTTCTACATTGACTGATTTACCTTCTAACGTAACAGACAATGAAGGAAGAACATCATAAGGTTTAAAACATGTACCATTGAAGGCCTTAAGTGTATTGTGTGACTCGGTGAGGGCGGGAGAGCCAATGGATTTCCAGCAAGTAATGGACATAACGCAAGTCGAGGATCCTTCATCAATAACAATACTACAGATATTCTTGTTTTCAACAATAAATTGGATCTGAAATGTTAGCTGAGGAGGGAGTCGTGGAACGTGATCTTCCAAGTCAAAGATTATCATATTAGTATCCATGGGGTCAATTCCACCGATGGCTTTTAACAATGCTTTCCGTTGAGCAGGGAAACTTTGAAGGACTTTGAGAGCTGACATCGCAGAGGGTGCTTGCGCAAGATCTTCTACAATACTCTAGTTTTGGGCAACACGTGCGTGAGGATTGAATGCAGAATTTCGAACAACTCCCCTAGGAGGGGGAAGAAGAACTGTATTGAGACCCTATATTTCGAGATGAAGAGAATCGTTGGGAGGTGAAGTTGGGGGAGAAGTTTGAACCAACGAAGGTGGTACATCATCAACTTTCTCTTTGGACGGAGAGTAATCTTTGGCTCGAGTTGTGATTGCAACTTCATTCTTGTTAGAATCACCAATACACATAAGGACATAGGATGAGGTAGAAGGAGAAGCTTGGTCATGAATGAATAGTTGGGCTTTTTGATGAGAAGGGAAAGGTTGTGACAAAACGACAGGTGTAGAAGGCTTCTCGATCCCTTGGAGGAACTTAGTAACCTCATCACGTCTTGGACAATCTTTTGTGTAATGATCGTCACCACAAATAAGGCAGGGGTAACGAGGTTTATGTTTGTCTTTCTCATCAACGGTTTGCATTTTGGCTTTATCAAATTGTGGATTATTATTCTTTTCCTCCTTGTTGTTACCCTTCCCTTTCTTTTTATTTTGATTCTTCCCGGTAGGCGTGGATTGAACAGAATTAACCTCAACAGTCTTACCGGTGGAAGGATTAGGAGCAGGAGTATTTTGTGCATTAGAATTATTAGATTTGGGATTGGCGTAACTAGCGTGTGTAGATTGAGTCTCGACATGAAAGGTATCAATCACACCATCAACAACATGAGAAGTTGTTGGAGGTGTTGTGGAAGGACGAGGAGCGTCAGGGATCAAATTGTAAAGCGTTCTCGTTTGCGAATAAACGAGATATAGATACTGAGCACTACTAATTGCTTTCTCTTCAGTGACAACACCACCGATGGAGACATCACGAGTGATAGGTACAATGAGTGATTTGGTAAACCACTTGGCTAATAGTTGATTAGGAAGAGGAACTTTGATTAAACATCTTCTTATCCTCCACTCATGGATGTGATCAGAAATATGAGTGGACGAGGATTGCTTGAAAGAACTCAAAATTTTGATTCATGTCTCGTATCGAATCAGTAATTGGTAATGTGTCAAAAAGGCCATGGCCAGGGTGTTAAATTCATTGAAGAATCCTCGCGGTAACTCGATGTACCATTTTGCTACCAAACCCATGAGAGTTCATTGGAAAAGTTGTAATATGATGGATTTATCCATCAAGGAGTTGGATGAAAAGTCATAACATAATTATTCAGATCTTCTCCTGCTCGATCGTCAAATTTAGGAATCTTAGACGGTAACTTGGCCGATATGATGGGCCAATAAGGAGATTGCAAGATAGGATCATTCAAAATCCTAGACAGATCAGGTAAATCCAAAGTGGCCAGGAAAGGCAACTGTCGATTCACTTGTGGAAACTGGTAGTTTTGAAGGGGAAGCCTCGTAGGTATTCCAGTAGGACCATAAGCAGTTTGCATGTAATTAGACAGTCCTAACAGATTCGGTTAAGGAGGATTTTGAGGAAAATAGCCCACAGGGTTGGGTTGATTAGGTATGTTCCCTTGGAAAGGAACATTAGATTGAACGGTTTGACCCCAAGTGGGATTTAAATAACTTGGGTACGGTTGATCGAGGTTAGGGGGTACAAAATAATTGACTTGAGGATGTTGCCCCCCAAGCGGTTGTATATTTCCTTGGAAAGGAAGGTTCCAAGGTTGGGATTGTAACACAGGTACGTTTTGTCCATAAAGTGGGTTATGGACTCCAACCTGAAGTTTCCCCCCAAGTTGAGGTTGTGCCCCAATCTGAGGTTGACTCCCGAATTAAAATTTCCCTCCAGCTTGAGGTTGACCTCGAACAGGAATCTGGAAACCATAAGTGATAGGAAGATTGGTGCCTCAAAGAGGATTGGAGACACTAGGGCCAAGATGATGAGATCCTCCTAACAAAGTTGGAGGAGGAACATAAGGCCCTTTAGAGAGTATCTGGGCAGGTGTAGGAACTAAATGACTTGCAACGTTATACCCAAGAGGAACAAAATGTCCAAAACCTACGGATGGAACCTGGGTAGAGATAGCAATAGAAGTATTCATAGTAATATACCCAGGGGGAAGTGATGGATTTGGTCTAAATGGAAGTGGTGTTCCAATTGGAGCTTGGGGAACAACCACATTTCCAGTAGAAACCATGGTAGCTCATGGGACCATAGAATGGGCCATCTGGAGAGGAAGGATCAAGTGAGAATCGACCAACAACTGGTCTGAAACAATGGTGACACTACTAGTAGTACCAGTAAAATGATCTAAAGGTACCATATAGGTAATAGACGTCTCAGGCATTTGCAATCCCATAGGTTGACTAGGAATCACTCCTAGGTTACCGTAAATATCACGTTTTTTCAAAGGGATAGAACCAAAATTAGAAGTTCCAACGGTGTGAGACGGGGTCCTAAATGATTCACTTTGAAAAAGTGGATCCTCTACTCCAGATCTTGCATTAGGTCCGGTAGGTACTTCAATATCAACAATAACAATTTCTTTGGATGAGTTCAATAGGGGTATACATGGATTTCGTACAACACTCAAAGTCAGGTTTTGGGGAAGTCGGAATGCTTCCAAGGAGTCTGAAACAATTCGAAATCCCTCCAAAGAGTGTGTGCTTCCAACTTCAAAAGCTACTTTGTTGTTGACTACTCCCTCGGGAGAGCCTTCTGGTGAGTTAGGAAGCAAAGTTTGGTAACCTTCCAGATCTTCCAGGGGTAGCCCTTGCATTCTACATGAACGATGAAGGTCGATGTTGGTTGAACCAAGTAAAGAATGGAAAAAATCTATGGCCAACTAGAGAAAACAAACAACACTCACTAATAAAATCTAGGAATCAAACCAAACAAACAAACCTTCTTATCCCGAAGTCACTAGTTGGTGATGAAATCCAACGTCATGAAATCAAGACAAGAAGGGGCTGGGATAAGCGGGTGGAAAAGTTACGTTGATGACTTGTTTAACGGACTTACACCCTTGTGCAAGCTCCCACACATAATCATGGGTATACCCTCCAAGGAGCCCGAGTGAGTTTGGCCAACGTCGATTCCAGATACCGTGAAGACTTGCCTCTCCACAGTCACCTTATGTAAAGACCCTAAAGAGATAGGCTACTAAGTTTACCAACTAAAACAATGATGCTTGGGGAAATTTTCGACAGTCTAATCCACGCTCAAAGGTAGGGTATCTAGCCCAAAATCAACTCAAAAGGCTTCCACTCATAATTGTAGTATACCTTCAAGTGACCCCCAATAATACGCGCAATCTCTACACCAAGACCAACAAAGAAAGGTGAGTAACTTTGTTAGTCTTAATGTGACTTCGGGTTTGACCCTTGTGTGAGAAGGGCTTCCAAGGACAAAATGTAGCAATTGGATTTGAACTCTCTATCACAAGATACTATTGTGTGTTTTGATGCTTTGGAGAGTGTGCCTTACAACCTATTCCAAAGTGTTATCCTAGCTAATGTTGGTGACAAATAGCGTTAGAAAATAAAAGTTACTAATAAATTTTAAATTTACGTTGTGTTTTAGAGGTTGTTGCTTACTCAAAAAGGGAGATGGAAGTGAAATTGTTGATGTTGTGACCTTGACCCAATAAAATGCAAAAAGAGATGAATGTGCAATTTTTCAATTCAATGAACTCTAGTTACAGCAAGGAGAAGGTATTTCTTTTTAAGTACAATAAGCTACAAATTACAATTTCTTAATTTCAAATGAACATAATTCCAAATAATCACGAACTACAAGATTTTCCAATTTCTTCTCTTTAAAAATATTTCGAACGTACAAATTTTCTTTTGAGAGATTACTAAAAAGAATAGATGAATTCAGTTCTTCCTTTCCAAGACAAAATCAGAGATGTGATAACGGAAGGAAAATGTAATCCAAGAAAATCAAGACATTCTCAACACAATTCCCAAATCAAATTCGTAATGTAGACAAAAATGAAAAATACAAGAAAAGCTTTTGACATAAGCAAGCAAAAAGTTTTTCTTAATTAGTGAACAATCAAAACACCAAAGACCCTTTGTCAATCAAGCACCCAGATGAAGATATGAGATTATATCCTTGTGACAATGAGCACAAGCAAAAACTTGCAAAATGCAAAGAAAGACTTTCAATCACTAAAAACCAATCACAAGCAAACTTTAAACTCGGGCATTAATCAAACATGGGCATAAGAAGTTCACCCCAGGCAACTAAGACAAATCCGGGTGATGAAAGACAAATTGACTCACTCCAATAAAATCTACAGGAGTCGTCGCAGGCTGGGTATGGGACATAGTGCGACGCTTTGAAGTCGTCGCAGGCTGCTAGCAGGGCACAGTGCGACGTCGTTGCACTTGATTGATCAAGCAGAATGCGACATTAGAGGGTCGTCGCAGGTTGCTAGTGAGACACAGTACGACGATCTCTGTAAATTGAGAAAAAATGGGAGAAAGACAAAAATTCTAAAAGAACTTCTAAACCCAGGGAGCCCAGATGGATCACCCACAGACTCAAAGAATGAAATTTATTAGAGGAAGGCAAGCTAAAGGAAAATGGGAAGCAAAAAATCAAAAGGACGTTGTATCCCTAGTATGATCGCCAATTTTGTTATGGGACTTATCGGTAAATGTAGACATAAACAGATCTCCCTAGATCCACCTATATCTAGAACAAAACAAAACAGAATATCATGCTTTCCCTAAGCTCTAATCATTGAGTTTACTATTTAACAAGAGATAAGCAACATACTGTTTAAATATCGCTTCCTCTTGTCGTTGTCGTCCTAGCTCCACTCCATGCTCTTGTGATATTGAATCTGCAAGGGAATACAAGCCAACCAAATTGAAAGCAATAATATACGCAACGAGAACTTATGTATGTGATCAATGAATCATACAATAAAACAAGACAAGTTTTATCGGAAAGAAACATATCATTGTATTATATTAAATAGAAAGTGGAGATTACAACCAAATCCTTGATGTCGCAAGGTCCCCTTCCGATGACTCTTTGCTCCAACGCACACACTTGCTCCAATATTGAATGAAGAAGATCCACAATGACTCGATGAACTGAAATGAGTCTCTCAAGAATGATCCAATGTCGAATTCTCCATACAATCTTATCCTATTCAATCTTCAAATCAACCTTAGCATTTTCCATGAGAAATCCCTCTTTATATATGGGAAAGAGAGATGGTTGAAGAGATTAGGATGATCCCACCAAATCAGAGAAGCGAGTAAGATCCCAACCATACGGATGACACCTCTTCTTCTAGAAGATCCCCTTCTAGAACTTTCGTGAAGCTCGACTTTTTCTTAGCCTTTTGACATCGTCACACCCTAGCTGTAGAGTAGCCTGCGGAGATGTTGCATCCCAACTTCAAAGCAGAGGGTGACGATTAGGGATCGTCGCACCCTTCATATGGTGCAGCCTGCGACAACCTTCTTTAACAGGGTTTTTAAGAAGAGAAAGTCAGTCACTTTCCTCATGAAGAAAGGCTCTTTTTGGGAACATGAACACATGTTGTCAATGGATCACTGGGGTGACCAAAATAATGTGTAACAAAGGCAAAGACAATGTGGTTTTCGATGCACTTTCCAGAAAATATGAAGATGAAGGGTCCCTTTTTTCTCTCTCCTTCATTGTACCAGATTGGCTCCAAGTTGTTCGCCAGGAATGGCTACACGATCCCAAAAGTTCACATCTGATACAACAATTGCAGTCCAATTCTCCAGTTTCCTCGGGGTACTCTTGACTCAATGATGAGCTTTGATACAAAGGTCGTTTGTATTTAAGTAAACAGTCAAAACTTAAATCCATGGTACTTTATGAGCTTCATGCTACACCCACAGCTGGGCACTCTGGGTTTACCAAAACCTATGACAGGGTCAAACGTTATTTTTTCTGGGATGGTATGAAATAGGACGTTCGTAATTTTGTGGTTGAATGTGATGTGTGTCAACGCAACAAGCATGAAATAGTAAAATATCCCAACACACTACAACTGCTTCCGATTCCACCTGTTATTTGGCGGTATATCTCTACGGATTTTATTGTAGGCTTACCTAAATCGAGCAATAAATCAATCATCATGGTGGTAGTTGATCGTATTTCCAAGTATGCTCATTTATGTGCTCTTCGACACCCATTTACAACATCCATTGTCGCTCAACTTTCATGGATCAGATCTTCAAGCTTCATGGAATGCCGCATTCTATTGTCTCTGATTGCGACCCAACTTTCACCGGCAATTTTTGGCAAGAATTGTTCAAGCTACAAGGCACCCAATTGCATCTCAGTACAACTTATAATCCCCAGACTGATGGCCAAACTGAAATTGTCAACAAGTGTTCGAAAACATATTTGAGGTGTTTTGCATCGGAAAGGCAAAATCAGTGGGCTCAATGGTTACCACTCATTGAATGGTGATACAACACTTCATACCATACAACTACCCGCATGACTCCTTTTGAAGCAGTATATGGAAAAAAGCCACCTTCAGTTCTCTCGTATTTTCCAGGTGTCTTGAAGGTCAAGGCGAGTGACCAAACTCTTACAGTTCGAGAGGCTATTCTTTATACCCTCAAATAGAATTGGTCATGGCCTAGAATCGCATGAAGCAACAAGTAGATCAAAGTCACTCTGAATGTCAATTTGCAAAAGGAGATCAGGTGTTTCTTCGACTACAACCCTACAAGAAAAATTCTCTCAAGGATGACCATTGTCAGAAACTGGTGCCCAAATTTTATGGTCCTTATATCGTTCTCAAGCGTGTGGGACAAGTGGCCTATTAGTTATCTTTGCCCAGTCATTCTAAGCTCCATCCTATTTTTCATGTTTCATGGTTAAAGAAGGTGATTGGAACTAAGTGCCAAACTCAAACCAACTATCCCGAGTTGGACGAAGAAGGCTCCATTTGGCTACAACCACAAGTAGTTTTGGACCAATGTGAACGTCGTCTGTGTCAGTGAACCATCAAGGAAGTGTTATTACAGTG
>ML785458.1:1089349-1102116 GCA_009831015.1 Picea engelmannii
TTCCATGTAATAAAGGTCAATATTAATAAGGCCTATCAATAAGGAAGAATAAGTCCAATGTAAGAAGACCTAATAGAAGCTTTCGCTTCTAGAAGGATCTTCCTCTAGATGGTTCTTTTGATAGACATATTTAGTATAAATAGAAGTCGAGGTTATGAGAACTTTTGTCTTGGATATAATTGCAATAGAGCTCTGCTCTGCTAGAGGTTTCCCCCTCAAAGAGGCAAGTGAACATTTCTCTCAGTAATCAAAGTGTTCATTTTGGTATTATTCTGGTATCATTTTGGTATTATTGTGGTGTTTCTCTAGTTATATTGTTGTTCATATGACATTTCTAGTGATTTATTTATGTTCTGCATTTTTTTATATCTGCAATATTACAAAAATTGCTCAGTCGGTGACCAATGATGGTTTGTCATCTGTTGAGCGCAAGGTCACCTATCAATGGTGGAAATAGGCCTAGGGTGCAAGTCTAGGTCACACTCTCAGAGCAATATGTTGGAGTCAATAAGAGCATAACCGCCAACAAGAAGTCAATCAGGATCTTCTATACCAACACAGGTGAGATACACATATACTTATGATGATGAAATGTACTCGACTGACATGGGAAGGTTGACTTGAAAGGTCAGAGATGAAATGTACTCGATTGACACAGGAAGTTTGACTTGAAAGGTCAGAGACTTTTTGCAGAATGGTCGAGTCAAGTTGAAACTTCCCTTGAACAAAAACACGACACATTATGTGACTTAGGCAGCATGGATTATAAATTGGGATACATTTGTGATACAAGAGGCATCAACAAACTCTCCATATGGTTGGAAGAATAACCAACTGGAGGAGATTATGTTAAAAAATCAGGATTTTTTTCCTAAAGCCATACCAGACCCAAAAATATTGAGACATTGACTCAAATATTGTGCTTTGTTCAAGGGAGATAAGACTGCTACCAACAAAAGATATAAACACTTTACCCCCTTCTTTCTATTTTTTTAGTTTGTTTTTTTCTTTTTCATATTATTAAAGCCTGAAAAAAAAATTCTATAGTACAATGGAGGAAATGAGTCGTGGGAAAGCAATACTAGTTCCAAAGCACAAGGACATACCTATGCTCAATGCAAGGAATCATGTGCAGGATAAGGACACTTAGGGAATGTTTCCTCCATGGTTAAGGTGTTGAGTCACAAAAGCATAAATTTCAAGGCTATCACTTGGTAGGAATGCATAAGCAAAAGGTTCAACAATAACAAGTTGAAGCTGAAATTAGGCCTAAAAGAGCGAGCGATTAATATGCAATGCAATTACAACTCAACAAAAGTTTGGAAACCTCGTTAGTGAATAAGGTAGAAAGAGATTGAGAGGAAGTCGTGAGGCTTCAACATAAATTCATGATGGGACTACACAAGGCTTCTGAGCCTACGGAAAAGACTATAGCATGGGTGTCAAAAGGCCAATGAGGTACTAAGAGGGACATCCATGTAGAGGTAAGCTCTACCATCCGTAAGAGACATCTTTAAGAAACTTGAGAGGTGTAGTGTTGCTAAAGAATGGGGTTGACCCTATAGCGGATATGTAGTCGATACAATAGATGCATTGTGCAGGCGGAAATGGAACCTACTCTATATGCCAGTAAAGAACACAATACATGTTGAAGAGTCCAAAAAAATGCCACCATAAGTGGCGTATATGAAATGGAGTCTTGTGGGTAATGTCTAGAAAAAGAATGAGAAGAAGATATGAGGCTTCAATGTGAAGTCATGGCGGGACTAAACAAGACTCTCGATCCTAACAGAAAAGTTGCAACATCAGCGCCAGAATACAAAGCGGTTCTAAATAAGGAAGCTCATGGAACGTAGGCTCTACCATCAACAAGACAACATTTTGAGCAGGCAGATGGATTCATGTCACTAGTTAATGGGATCGGCCCTAAGGCAAAGTGGAGATCACAACTCTTAATGAAAAAAGTGCAAGGTGTATGAGCCCTATTCTAAAATGCCAGTTATATGAAAACATTACCTACCTGGAGTCTTGAAAAAGACTCGGTCAATCGAAAAGGACCAAAATATACCAAAGTATAGTTGTACCACCTGAAAAGGAAACCATAACACTACAATACTTCATTGATATTAGTTCAATTGACGAAAAATGATAAAACTATGGAAAGTGGGTTTTAGAAGTACATAAATAGTAATAATTTACCCATTACCATACCATTTTCACCATTTTACCCAAAATTGCCAAAATTTGCCAATACCCTCTTACCTTGGATCAAAGATTACGGGAGCTTGGAGCGATGAAAACACGTGTCGTCTAGACCAAATAAGCTTTTTTTTCCTTCCTTTCAATTTCATCCATTCCCTTTTTAAGTTTTCGTGAGAAATCGAGGGGCGGCCCCTCTTTTTCCTCACAACTTATGTGTATCTGCGGTTCGTACTTAGGTGAATCGTGGATATCTATGAGTCAATCAAATGAAACTTGCGAATGTCCATGATTGCCAAAATTATGACTCGTAGATGACTAGTAATGGAATGAAAAAGATTGAAAGATTGATCCCTTTTCTCCCTTCCATTTTGTAGGATGTTTGTCCGATGGAGAAAGTGTGAGCACGAGGAAATTGACAATGTTGTGGTTGATGATGTGGATGCCACGAATGCTCTTCGCCAATGCGAAATGTATAGTTTTTCTTGACAAGAGGTATGCGGGCACAAAGGAGGTTTCTAAATCTCCTTATAGACCATTGGCACCCAAATGCAAATGATTTCATGCTTGATGGTCAATCATTGACCATCACCGTGGATGATATTTACTTTATCATTGGCCTATCTCGGAGAGGAGAAGTGGTTAACCTCAAGACTCATGGAGGAGGTGGCATAATTGTTGCTCAGTATATAGTCGCATATTGCGAATATGGGACCGAGAAATCAGGGACTCAAATACATATCAAAAATGTTGTGAACTCAAGTCTCAAAGTGATCCTCTACACGATAACATAGATCGTAGGATCAACATCATTGCATCTAGCTTCATGGTCTTAGATGCAATATGGTTTTGAATGCTTGAGACCCACAATGCTTGATTGGATCACCACTATGCTCACCTGCATGAAGACCCAACTAACAAATTGTAAATTACAGAAGAGTAAGAACTTTGGGTTTGGAATTGTCCTTTGTGCTTTCTTTTTTGAGAGAGTACCAAGTTAGCCTGAGAGATTTTGTCAAAGAACACGAACAACTATGGCCAACCTTGATACGATGGACCGAATTATTGGCACGCCTAGGAGGGGGGTCAATGTCCAATCCCTTTGATGATGACTTCTTTGATTGGTGGGATCGTCATATACTGACCATCAACGATTATCCATATAGTGGGATATACTTTTCTCGAGATCCAGATATCATTTTTCCTCCTCCTAGCGCAACACTTGGAGATATACATAATCTTTATCTTTTTTATTATTTTATTTTTAAAAATTTTGATCAGTTTTAACTTATTAAAAGGAAAAAATAACATGTCTTTTTGGTAAGAACCATCTTACAAAAGTGTGTCCCTTGTATGTGTAGATAGAGCTTCATTGAGATCAGTTGACTTTCCACAACACCGATGTCGGGGACGAGGAAAAATAGAGTCCAATGATGATGTGGAAATGACACTGCGAAGTATGGGGAGGAATGTGGAGGCCCTCGCATGCTTAGTCCCTATGACCATCATAGATGATCTGTCAGTGGGGATGCAATGACATGTTGTTGGTGTACCCCGAACACGGGTTCGTCTTTTTTGACGTTTAGCAAACACCGTAGTTTGTTATGATAGGGCTCACCGGGCTCAGGCCTAGATGTTTTATGTGCCAAGGGCACCATTTTGTACTTATTAACATTTGGAGCTAGTATCCCATCTTTTGTACTATGACCTTATATATATATATATATATATATATATATATATATATATATATATATATATATATATATATATATATATATATATATATATATATATATATATATATATATATATATATATATATATATATNGCTGAAACAAATGCCAATCTAGAACATAGTTAGCATATGCATTAGTTACTAGATTAGACTTCCTGGGAACATGTATATATGTAATGAAATCAAAAGATAGTTCCAGATGACGTACTTTAAGGAAGCGACGCAACAAGACCGGATTGTGGATACAGTATAAGCCATTCAACTGCGACATAACCAACTGAGAGTCTAGATAGACCTAGAGGGATTGAATGTCATATGACAAAGCGTCACGCAAAAGTTTGATAACGACATTATACATTGCTATATTATTTGTAGTTGACACAAGACAAACACCTCCAACAGATATTAGCTGGTTAGTGAGCGAATAAATCACCCAAGCAGCGGAAGTGAGGTTCTACATGTGGCGACTGACACCATATGCGAATCCGACATAAACTGACGACTCCCCTGGCATCTACCACACATCAGAAGCACAACCACTAACAATGAAGACAAAGCAAAAGACACCTACATAAACTATATACAAAATTAAATAATAATTACAAGAGAACTAGTACTTGAGTCATGAGGCTTAAGCATAGTATTTTTTGTGGTAGAGCCCATTTATAGGCTTTGGAAACACATCACCCTCGTAATCAACTAGTTCGTAAGCCCCTTTCTCCAATACCCATTTTACAATATATGGACCACACCACAAGGGGGTTAAATTTGCTTGCTCCTAAGGCATCCTTATCCTGGTCATAGACAAAAACAAGGTCACCTTTGGAGAACACCCTAAGACGAATAGACTTGTCATATTGGGACTTGACACATTTCTCATGTGCTTCATTTGCTAAAGTGACATCTCAACGTTGTTGATCGAGATGTTCCAAGTAAATGAGGCACTCTTCAAGTTGATTCGTGTTAGGGAGGATCTCAACAACAATTTTCAATGAAGGGATTTCGCATTCAATCGAAAAAATTGCTTCTACTCCATGAACAAGCTGAAAAGGCGAGAATCATGTTGCGGTTTTGACAGAGGTCTGGTAGGCCCATAATGTCGAATATAACATTAAATTCCAATTTGATTTGGTCGAGTAGACGGTTCTCCTTAAAATGGTTTTCAAGGATTTGTTAACAATGTCGACCTGAACATTAGCTTGAGGATAGTAAGGAGACAAATGCTCCTACCTGAAACCCATTTTTGATGCTAATTCAGACATCACGTGGTTCTGGAAGTGACTGTCGTTGTTAGTGACAATCTCATTCAAAACTCTAAACCTAGCTATAACTTAATTGAAAACGAAAAGTGTTGCAGTTTCCCCATCTTTAGCGGATGTCAGCATGGCTTTTTCCCACTTTGTAAAGTAGTCAACTTGCACTATGATGTATCGATGCCCCCTAAATGAAACTAGGTGGCATGTCATGAAATCTATCCCCCACTTCATGAAGGGGCCAACAATAATAACGGGAAACATGGGAGCAGGGTTCACACACATCTTTTTAGTAAATATTTGTCAGGGATGACGCTTCTTGATCGCTTTGACGCAATACTTAAATATCATAGGCCAAAAATAGTTGGCACTCAAAATATTTTGGGTTGTTTCCAACCCTAATAAGTGACTACCACATGCTTCATTATGGCATTCATTCAAAACTAAATCTGCTTCCTCATGAGTTAGGCAACAACGGAGAATTAAGTCCACCCCTCGTCGATAAAAAGTGTCAACGATAATAAGGTAACTCTTAGCTAGGTCGCAGACCCACCGTCGCTCGTCTTGCGAGAAACGTGGAGGGAACTTTAGAGTTTGGAGATATACTATGATATCCCCATACCAAGGATCAGACGAAGAGATGAGGAATATATGATTATCTGGAAATGAGTCAATAACTTCATTTTCTTCATTCTCCACTAGGAAATCTGACATAAGTTTGACAAAGAATAAAGACTTCTTTGACTTGGCAGAGGTAAAATCCAAATGGAACTCTTGAAGAACAAAAATCCACTTGTTGTACTTTCCGCCAATGATTTTCTGAGTCAAAACGTATTGAAAAGGATTAACGTCGGTGATGACAGTCGTCTTGCGTAATAGAATATGGCACCAGAGACATTGAACAACATGAAATGCTACTAAGACCAGTTTCTCGACATCAGAGTACTTTAGTTTAGGGCCTAACAAAGCGTGACTCGAGTAATAGATGACATGCTCATGGAGCTCATCATCTTTCTAGACTAAGAACATTCCAATTGAAGATTCAGTTGTTGCAAGATATAGCAGGAAATCTCTATTATAATACGAGGGGATAATCAAGGGAGTGGACATTAGAGCCTTCTTCAATTCATCAAAATAATGTTGTGTTGACTCATCCCAGTGAAAATGAACCCCCTTCTTTAAAGGTGCATAAAATATTTTATGATATTGCCATAGTTTGGTACAAAACGTCGAAGAAAAATTTCCTTTCCCTGTAAACTCTGGAGTTGATGCACTGTGAGTGGGGGACGCAACTGCATTATTGCCTCCACCTTTAGAGGTTCAACCATGATCCCTTAAGTTGAAACTATGAATCATAAGAGACATCCTGACGTTACACAAAAGATGCATTTGTGTGGATTCAAGCAAATTCGATAGTGCTGGCATATTTCAAAGACAAGCCAGAGGTGTAAAAGGTGTTGTGCCCTCTTATGTGAATGGGTGATGAGATCATCCAAATAAGCCTCCACAATGTGCTTAAGATTGTGAAAAGTGAACATCATTGCCTATTGAAAAGTGGCTCTAGTGTTTTTAAGGACAAATAAAAGTCGTTGTGTGTTGGTTTTCGGGGCGAATTTGTATCTGGTTATAACCAGAAAAACCATCCATAAAAGATTAAATCTCACTTCCCACGCACTCGTCAATGATTTGGTCGATGAACGAAGTAGGGAAGTTTTCCTTAGGACAAGCTTTATTCAAATAGCAAAAATCCATGCATACACGAATCGTACCCTATTTCTTGTCGACCGGAATGGGGTTAGACAACCATTCCATCAGAGGTACTGGGTAGATAAAGTCGTCTTTGAGAAGCTTCTCCACCTCAACTTTGATTGTTTCCGCTTTCCTTGGGTTAACCGGTCGTAACTTCTATCGAACATGCTTGACATTTTCGTATGTTGGAATCTCATGTTCGACAATCCTAGGATCTATGCCTAACATTTCCTCGTACGACCAGGCGAAAACATCACAAAATTCTTTGAAAAGCGTCGTATATTAACGAATTTCATCTTGAGAACAGTATGCTCCGATAAAGATGTTTTCAACAACATCAAGGGTTCTAGAAATGTTGATCGGGACAATTTCTAATATATTCGCCATATTCCCTTTAACATAGACATCATACTTTGCTAAAGGGTTCATCGTTTGACTATCATTTCCACTCACTACTGACTTAAATTATCCTCTTTCCACATGACTAATCTCAGAGAGAAAATATGATCGGTGATGCATATCCTCCCAGGGCCTTTCCGACCTAATCATTTCCTTGATAATAGCTTCGTCTGGCGGCGTGACAATATTAAGACAATCTTGAGAAGTTGAAGACTTTTGAGACCAGACGAGCTCTGGATAATGATGTTCATCCTCTGTCCATGCATGAGTTTGATCAGGGTCTATAGTAGTGCATTGAATAGCTTGATAAGTGACTTTAGATGCAAACAGTGGCATATCCATCCAACATGTGTGCAACCTTCGACCGATTCGCACAACGAGGGTAACACCCATGGATCTTGCAGATACGAAGTTTTAAACGACACAACTCTCATCACCAGAGTTAGGGGACTCGACTTTTGGAAGTCGACCGAGGTGGAACACATAAGCTATCGGTGATAGGAAATTAAAATTTCCCATGAGCGAAGGGCACATTCCAACATACTCTCAGCTTTCGACTGAGAATTTTCAATCCAGGGAACCATGGATCCTGGATTTGTTGCGAAACTAGAGCGGTTAAAAGCCATCTGATCGATAGTCACGATCCTTCCCTCGTGGGGAAAGCATAAAATTTTAAATACCGATGAGATGAAAATTGTCATTGCATAAACCCAACTCCTTCCCAATGATAGGTTATAGTCAAGTGGCGCGTTGACTACTTTTAATTTTACGGAAATGCACTTGCCTTCTAACTGGACCGGAAAAGAGGAAATAAGCATGTGTGGCCTAAAATATTGTCTGTCGAATGTGGTTAGCAAAGTGGGAGAAGGTGTGAGTTCTAGAGAGCCAATGAATTTCTAGTAGGACAAGGATGTAACAAATGTCAAAGAACGCTCGTCTATGACAGTCCTCTTGATAACGCGCTTTGCGTATACAACGTCAATCTGGATGGCTACGTGATAAGGAAGTCAAGGCTTCACATCGGTACCTTCAAACTTAATAGAGAGCAGGATGGAAGAATTCATTACTCTGATCGTAGATAACAATGCGGTGCATTGCGCGGGTGATCTAGATGGATATTGGTGGCCACGCACCTTTTCCAACTAGCTCAAAACAATTTTCTGACAATTTTGGCAATTTATTATTTTTAGCATTTTTAACTTCCGGGGCCATTTTGAGGGCCTAAATGAAGGTTTTTCGGGATAAATCTCCTCAATCATTAAAAAAGATATGAATGAGACCCCAAAATGAATCTCCTCAATGATACCTTTCCAACGAGATATCACACGCTTAAAACGGATATCATATTCAAAAGTTACGACCCCAAGAAGTTGATGTATTAACTCACCCAAACGAGGCCCACATGACTTTTGGCGCTTCATCTCCTAGGGTCAGGTTTTTGGATGTCTAGAGTTTTGGGCATTCTTGCTTATTGTAAAAAGGCCTTCAGAGCCTCATTGTAACCTTCTTCTTGCGAATGCACGTTGCCGTCACATATCTTCTCAGAGATAAGTCGCCACCATTCCAACAAGCTTGTTTCCGCTGCATTTTTCAGTTTTAGCTTATTTCATTATTGAATAGAAAACCAATTTTACTGTATCTATGTTATTTTGTGTTAAGCACCTGTTAATAATCCATATTCATTTCATTCTGCTCATAAAATCTGGATCAGTGATATCAGAGCGGTCTGCTCCTTGTCGTCTTAATGCATGTCCCCAATGAGGTCAGAGTACAAAGAGTTGGGTCTCGAGCTTGTTTCTCTTGAGGACAAAAGCTCTCGCACGCCCAAGCGACCTCCCATGGCAGGAGAAAAGAAAGATTAAGGGACAAGAGATCCTTTCAAACTGTTGATTGAGGAATCCCTCACGCAACAGAGGAACGAGAAGATGGATAGTTTCGCTCAAATCCTTCGGTGGCTACCAATAGGCGACGCATCTTCTTCGAACGGAGGTGCCGCCCCCTTCAAGGTACAAATAAACTTTGATATTCCTATATTTGAAATTCAGATAGACGCAGATGCTGTAGACAAGTGGTTGAATCTACTAGAAGGGTATTTTTCTGTCCATAACTTTTCGAATAGAGAAAATATTACTTTTGCGCTCCTCAAAACCGTTCCCCATGTCAAAGACTGGTGGGAAACTTTATGTGAGCAAAAGGAAACAAAGGAAACCTCATTATTTTCAGTCACAGCCACCTGGGAATCCTTTGGGGATGGTATTAAGGAACAATACTACTATGTCGGTAGTTATGACGACCTGTATACCAAATGGACCACACTGCGGCAAGAAAGAGACCAAGCAGTGCCAGATTTCACAAATATCTTCCATACGTTGCGCACCAAGTTGGGTATCAAAGATTCAGAGCGACATCTGGTGCTCAAGTATCATGGTTCTCTCCATAGATACATCCAGACCAAAATGGAATTTCTGGACATCTCATTCTTGGGCGTGGCCTATCGATATGCCGTCAAAACTAAGCAGGAGCTCAAATAAAAGACGTGGTAATTTGGGCCTGGGAACCCCTCACAACAAAACCGAGGAAAGGGCGGCCCCAATCCACCGAACAAAGGACGGAGCAAAGATGGACAGTATCAGGACAACTAGTCCAAGCCGCAAGCAAATAAGGACACCGAAAAGACAAAGAAAGATACTGGAAAGTGGTGCGACTTCCATAGGAGCCCTTGGCATAACACTGCTGACTGTCGCTCAAAGCAGTCATTGGTGGCAGAAGTGAAAGCCTCTGAATTAGATGCAGATTCTAACTTTGAGCTAGAACCAGAAAGGGGAATATGAATCATTGATGCGGAACCCAGTGCCACCGTTGCTACCACCGAGGTCCATCCTGGTGAACCAGACGAGCCAGAAGAAGGAGAGCACCTCTTCAATTCATAGATGTGGGTAAAAGGCACCCCGTTGCACTTCATCGTTGATAGAGGTAGCCAGAAGAACCTCATCTCATCAAAGGTTGTCAATCGGCTAGCCCTGCCAACAACGTCATACCCACAACCCTACACCATTGGATGGCTCTACCAAGGAAGCGATCTCCGCGTCAGCCAACAATGTCGACTGTCATACGACATCAAGTCCTTCAAAGACGAGGTATTGTGTGATGTCGCTCCTCTCGAAGTTTGTGATGTTCTTTTGGGCCAACCTTATTAATGGAAACGTCATTTTATATGTGAGTTTAGGCCTCATAGTGTTATTATTACTTTGAACATGAAATTGTACAGGATACCCGAGGTAGTCCCACCTAGTGCCATTTCGTTGATCTCTGCTAAGCAATGCAGGAAGGTCATCTCTCGGATGGGGAAGTTTGTCTTCTTCGTGATTTGTTCTAAGAATAAGCGAAAGATCATAGCCACATCCAGGGTCTCTGCGACTGACCTCTCGACATAGCAGAAGCAAGTAGATAAGGTCGTGGAAGAATACTTAGATATCTTCTCCTCACCTACAGGGGTACCTCTGCACTGCAAGGTCAAGCACCCCATCGATCTGACCCCCAACGCATCGCTGCCCAATGGGCCAGTCTATCATCGCTCTCTATTAAAGAATGAGGAGATCAAGCGACAAATCCAAGAACTTCTTCACAAGGGGCACATCTGCCCTAGCTCATCACCTTGTGGGAGCCCAATCGTGCTAGTACAGAAGAAAGATGGAACCTGGTGACTCTGTATTGATTACCGGGCTCTGAATAAAATCATAGTCAGAAATCGGTACTCGACTCCCTGAATTGATGACCTCCTTGATCAACTCACGGGGGCCAAATACTTCAGTAAGATTGATCTGAAGTCTGGCTACCACCAGGTCCCGATAGAACAAACACATGTATGGAAGACCGACTTCAAGTCAAAGGAAGGCCCTTTTGAATGGTTGGTCATGCCCTTTGGTTTGACAAATGATCCAGACACTTTCATGAGGATGATGGACGATATCCTGCAACCATTCACCAATACTATTGTAGTGGTGTATCTAGATGACATTCTAATTTACAGCAATGCTTGGGCTGAACACTTGCAGTGTATTCAGCAGGTTCTGCACACCCTGCGGCAGCACAAGCTATACGCCAACTTGGAAGAATGCTCCTTCGGCATGGACAGGGTCCATTACCTGGGCTACATCATTGATCAACATGGTGTACATGTGGATCTAGCCAAGATCCAAGTTATCTGTGACTGGCTAGCCCCAACAACACTCACCGAGCTTCGGAGATTCTTGGGCCCTACCAATTTCTACCACAGGTTCGTTTTGGGATTCTCCCATATTTCATGGGCCCTTAGCCAAATAAACAGGGGTGGTAGTAAGGCGAAATTTGCATGGGGTTGGTCCCAACAATAAGCGTTCGATGATTTGAAGCATCACTTGTGCTCAGCCCCAGTACTTTCACTACCAGACCTGCAACATCCCTTTGAGATCAAGACAGATGCTTCAGACTATGCCATGGGCGTCGTTCTCACTCAGCACGACCACCCCGTGGCCTTTCATAGTGAGACATTGTCAGATATTGTCCATAATTACCCTACTTATGACAAATAAATGTACTCCATTGTGCAAGCATGCCGCCCATGGAGACATTACATTCTTGGGAAGGAGACAGTCATCCACACCGATCATAAGCCATTGTAGTTCATGCAGACACAGGGAAAATTGCAGAATGACTGCCATCAAAAGTGGTCCACATACTTGCAGCAATTCCACCTCAACATCAAGTATAAAATAGGAAGCACCAATAGTGTCGTTGATTGCCTCAGCAGACCGCCAATCGCTGCACTCACCACGGTGCTAGACTCTTGCAGCCATGAGACATCTGGATGGCCCCAACTCTATGAGACAGACCCTAACTTCGCCACCACCTACAAAATGTTGGGTGCAAACGTAGTTGTCGATAATTTCCATCTTCAGGATGGGTTTTTGTGTCGTCTAGGCCATATTTGTGTTCCATCAAGTGAGCGATTGAAGTTGATCTAGGAAGCCCACTACAGTCGGGTGGCACGACACTTCAACATAAAAAAGATAGTGGTGATGCTACAAAAACATTTCTACTGGTTGAAACTTTGATAGGAGGTCAACAAGTATATCAAGTCCAGCACTGCCTGTGTTATTTCCAAACCGACCACTAATAAACAGGGCATGTACACCCCTCTTCCTACTCTTGACAGACCATGGGAATCCATCTCAATGGACTACATGTTGAGCCTCCCATCCACCAAGAAAGCAAATGACTGTGTTTTTGTGGTTGTTGATCGCTTTTCTAAGATGGTGATTCTGGTTGCCTGCAAGAAGAGCATCACAGCAGAGGCCACTGCCAAGCTCTTCTTTGAACGAGTCTGGGTAAATTTTGGAATACCACAAACCATTGTCTTAGATTGGGATAGTTGATTTCTCATCACATT
>ML785458.1:1116516-1128153 GCA_009831015.1 Picea engelmannii
TGTCCCAAGCTAAAGAAAAGGAAGGAGAAACACGAAGCATCAATTGCCGAAGAAAAGGAACCTACAAAGAAGACTAAGCAGGATGAAAGAGACTTCTTCTTCTAAAGGTAACAATACTCTTCTTATTTCTTGTACATATCTTGGATATCTATCTATTGGAAGATAATGTGTTCCAAGAAGAACTATACATATGGAAGAACAACGAGATAAGGATTGATATCATTAGATAATACACATGAAAGGATGAAATACGTCAAACAAATCATGTGGAAGCTATTGCAAGATAAGCTGAATCAATCATGAAGAGACTTAGAAGAAGCAAAGACATAAAGAAGTCAACAATCAAGAAGAAATTAGAGAAAGACTTATGATGTTTTGTAGAAGACGATAAGACGGAAGCATGGACTCTATTAGACAAAAAGCCAATTATACATTGCAGAAGACAATAAGGATGCAGATGGAAGCGTGAACTCTGTTGGATGGAGGGAGCCGATTATATGCACTCATACCTGAAGCAAGGATTAGTGGGGAGCTAATCGTATGATCCATTGAAGATGATGAAGTATATATCCATGGTAGCAACCATGAAAGACACTACATGTTCAGTTCAACCTCAGAAGAAGTCTTCTTCGAAGAGAAGCCTTCAAGTATCCCTAGTTGTCCATCCACATCCATGATTCTATAATGAAAGAAAAAGTGAAATCTTGAGGGCCTGAAATCTATAAGAAACTCCATGGACCCAAGAGCTAAAGAAAAACATCAGAAGAACATGAAGATTCCAAGAAAGAAAGAGAAGCTAGAACAACCAGTCATTGTATTAAGAATCACAATATTACCAGCCTAATATGAAATCACTAAAAGCAATCAACTGAAAGTTGTGGTGAAGAACAGTGTATATATGCAAGCATTGCAAGATCCAGAACTAGGGGTTCTCCCAGATGGAGGGAGAAGACTATGATGATTACTTGTTCTAGTAAATTAGACATGCCTCTACATGAGTCATTATATCATCCGCAATATCCATGGGTTGGAGTTCTACATCAAATGAATGTAAAGAATGTTCTCCAGAAAAATTGAATAAAGAGCGTATGAAGAGCAACCTCAAGACTTTGAGGCATAGACCCTTGTATGCAGATGGAAGAAGATAACTCGGTAGAGAACCTCAAGTGCATAGCAGAAACATGGTGAATATTCTCTATAATAGAGATATTATATCATAATGATTACTCAAAAGATCAGGATGATGGATTGCCAATCCATGACAAAGATCTCATGATGACTGAAGAAGTGCCACATGGATATGTTCCAGTTTGACTCTTGCCATGATATTGTGAGCTAGCAAGAGGAATCCAACAGTGATATACCTTATTAACCAGAGCTACATGAAGCCTTTAGAAGAAAACCAGTGTTCCAGACTGAAGTACATTTGAAATCAAGCATTACATTATCCGTGATGAAGTCCATAAAGGAGAAAGTGGTTCTCCAATACATATCTCCACAGATGAGCAGATAAACAAACATTTTGGTAAAATCTTATGTTCAAAATGAAAGAGTTTGCGTACTCAAGCTGGAGCTCATGGAGATGACTTCCTTATTGAAAAAGGAAGAGACGACTCCCAGGTTGGGAGGGAGCACTGATGTATTATTGATTGATGGACAATCATTTTTTAGTTCAAAGAATGGTCCAGGATGAGCAGATTCTTTCTAGTTCAGAAAGTGGATTGAGATTTCTGACGGACAACGATTTCCCATTCTGGTTAACATGGGAAGTGGTCTAGATTGTTGATGTACCATAGACATTGACTTCCCATTGTGGTTAACATGGGGAGTGGTCTAGGGAAGTCTCTCTTTTTGAGGGTTACTCAAGAAGACTGGCCTGCCTCGCTGAACAACGATTTCTCATTCCGGTTAACATGAGGAATGGTCCGTTTTGGAGGTTGGTACAAAACATACTTTTTCTCTTGTGGTTAACAGAGGAAATGGTCCTGACAGACATTCCTTAGGGTGTATTCATTCTCTCCAGGTTGCACTTGTTTAGTGCTGGAGGAATGGCCCAGGGTGGGGAATGGTCCAGGCTCAGCAATCAGGGATAGGAATTCCTTAGGGCATATTCATTCTCTCCAAGTTACACTTTGTTTAGGTTTCGGAGGAATGGCCCAGGGTGAGGAATGGTCCAGGTTCAGAAATCAGAACAATCATTCTTCCTTGTTTGAGAAGAATAAGGTAGATAGCCCATTATTGATGTTCTACTCTGAGGGAAGATATTCTTTCAGATCTCACAGATGTGAGTGAAAGATTGGCCCAGATTATTCAGTTTATATCATAACATTGTTTCTATGCAGGTTGATATCAGATGATTGTTATGAAGATTGTATGACAATAGATCTATACTACTGTGGTGGATGTGTTCCATTGTTCGTGACTATACGTTATTGATCAAGTACTTGTTTGCTACTTGGTGTGGTAGTGTACCACTGGATTGTAGTTATGTACTACTATGGATAGACACAATTGTGTTCTATTTTGTTCCAATTATCTTGAAGACTATCAGCAGTTTGGTAAATGATTATCAGCCAGATGAATGATTAAAGGACAGAGATTTCCCAGAAGGAAAATGGTTAAGAACATCTACTCTTCTAGGACATATGTACAGATTAGAAGAATGGCTCTTGTATCACTCTGTGGTGTGAGTGACTTATCCAGCATCATGTTTGATTACTTAGATGGAGTATGGTTTTGAGAGATGATGCAGTTGATGACATTGATGGTGATGATGATGCTCATGATTTAGTCATGAGATAGTCTAGACGACTATGTCGATGATACTAGGTGAATGGTATGTTTTGTGCTCAAGACCATTATCTGTAATACCTCCCTAGCTAGGAGGGAGTGCTGATATTATGGTAGTTGCGGGAGGTATTCACCTCCACGTGTAAACCTGACGAGAATAAAATACTCTGAAAAGCAAGAAGAAACCCTAATGAGTTGGCTAATAACCCTAGAAGACTTGTCGGCTCAAGTAGATAATTTATATTAGGTTATTAGACTCCAAGAGAAGAAGTTGGCCAGAAGAAATAATAATATACTGAACAGACAGATACCTAGAATGAGAAGTCGGCCCAGGCAGTTAGCCAGAATTACTATAAATATAGGAGGTCAGTCTTCATTTTGGCAGGAAGTCTCAGAATTGTAGAGCAACACTTGTGCGCACTACAGTGCCCAATTTTGTGCTCAGGTTTGGAGGAGAGTTGCCATTGCAGTTGCTGCAGCTAGCAGATCACGTTTAGATTGGACTATCTCTTGGTTAGGGTTTGGACTATCTGATCAGCTCTTGTTGGTGCGCTATCCTTGGGGAAAGGTGCGCTACCCCTTGTTTGGCTATCTAGACTATGGTTCTTCCTGAGTGATTCTTTGTCAAGGTTAAGGTGCTCGGAGGGTGGCTTCAGCCTATGGTTGGGTGACAATAGAGATATTGTCAATGGTAAAACAAGCACATCCATTATATTCTAACAACAAGTATATCTCCTCTTCCTTTAACTTTGAAAAATTAACCATATTAACGAATGAGAAAGATCCATCAGGTAAAGGTGCACTAGAAGTGCCCCCTTGCATATTGGAAGTGGAAGAGCCAACCTACATATTTTGTCCTTGTGGAAATGGATTTTTCAATACAACAGTTTGTTGTTATTGTTGTTGCAACTTTATCAAATGTTGGGATTCTTCCTTCTTCGGTCATTGATGAGTAAGGTGATCATACCCACAAATCTTGCATGGGAACTACACCTTTGTCTCTTCATCCTTTGCCCCCTCGACATTCTTATTAGGCTTTTTGTCGTTTCCCCCACTAACCTTCTTTCCCTTGCATTTATTTTTCTATCTGGGCTGTTGAGGACCCTTTTGAGTCTTTGATTGCACAATGTGTTCATCCGAGGACTGGGTGGTGGGGGTGGTCAAGCCATAGGTCGGACCAACCACAGTTCGTTGAATTGACAACTGTTGCATCTGGGGCCAAATCTATGGCTTTGCTTTGAGAGGAACCGACAATGCCATCGACACGTGGTCCCAACTTCATTTTTGATAAGTCGATGGTTGACTGTGGTGCATAAGGCATGATCTCATAGAGCATTCTCGGTTGAGAGTAAGTCAACTCCAATTGTTTCTCTCTAAAAATTGCCCATTCTTTAGTAAATACACGTGAAGTTGCTACATCCTTAGAGATATAAGGAAGCAACGACTTAAGGAACCATTCTAAGAGAAACTCTGGCAGAACTGTGGCTTTAATTATACTCTTTCATCTCCTCCATTCCCAAATATGATAAAAAATGTGTGTAGCCTTATCTTGTTCAAAGTTGGCCAAAAGCTTTCTAACAAAATCATACCAGACAGGGAGTTGGAAGTGGTTGAGAAAAACCATGGTGAGATCACCAAACATTGCATACTTGGACCTCTCCAATTCTATATACGATTTTGTGACACCCCCGATGAGGGTGTGTTGGAACAAACATAACCAGATCGAGACATCGTTAAGCGAATTAGACGACCACCATAAGTGAAATGTCGTCACCAGATCAAGACATCGTTAAGCGAATTAGACGACCACCATAAGTGAAATGTCGTCACATGATCATGCAGTTCTTCCCTGCTCTTTCCTTCAAATTTTAGTATATCTGAATGTAGTTTGGTGGGGATCGCAGGCCAACTCGAGTCATGATGAATTGGGTCATTCATCAACTTAGACAAATTTGGCAAATGAAGAGTTGCCAGAAAAGGTAGCATGGGCTGCATCATCGACTGATCAACAACTTGAAAAGAAGGTCCTAGATTGTAACTAGCACCAGGTTGTCAGGACAAGTTTGTCGATGGACCAAAGTTTTAGGTAAAACATTGTGGGCTCTGGTTGAACGAAGGATAACCTCCACCCCATCTTATTCTCGGATGGAAATATAGGGTTACCCCCTACAGGCCCTCCTTGCGAATGAACTAGTCCTTGCATGGGGTTATATTGACCGAGAAAGGGGTTTTCCCCCGACGACATCCCTTGCGAAGGGAAAGACCCTTACATAGGATTCCACTGGGCTTGGAAGGGGTTGCCCCCCGTCGACACTGCAAACGTGGCGAACAGATTATTGACCATATAACGTGAATAGAATGGAAGTGAATGGCATGCTAGCAATGCCCGTAGAAACACCCCAACCCCCGAAGGGGTTAGGATAAGAATACAAGAAATCCTCACTCCCAACGGATGGGAACGATGGAGGAATATCACCTCCACCCCAAGGGATCTCTTGGTAGGGAATTGAAGAACTCCCCCACCAACGTTATAAACTTGGGATGTTGACTTGGAACCAGTCAATGCATTAAGCATGCCCATCGATGACATACTGAATGAGAAAGTGTTCGTTGTCGATGACAATGATATGGTTGCACTCATAGAAAGAGTGGAACCAACGACTAGCAGAGCAATGCTGCTGATCAAAGCGACTATGGTGGAATAAACCACACTATTCATTGTGTTAGACACACCATGAGGAAAGATCTCGCTGGTGACTATTGTCAAAGTGGGACTTATAGAGACTCCCGACCCAAACACTTGTGGAGTGTCATCCATAGCGGCCTAGCGAAGAGGGATACTATCAATAAAGTCTGATCTAGGAGGTAAAACTTGTACCACATGTGATGGAAAAGTTTCGGTTAGCAGAGGGTTGAATGTTGGAGCATATTCTTCGTCTCTGAGATCTTCAACAGTTACAACCTTCAGTTTTGAAGCATTAACTTATGAGGGTTCTGTAGATGAGATATCGACTGGACCAATTGGTACAAAAGCACTTGATTGATCAAGGAAATGCCTTAGTGGAGGCGGGGAAAAAATATTTCTAACTTCTTCTTGTGGAAGACCTTGAATTCTCCTCAATCTACGGGGCAGTTGATCAACAACTTTGAGTTGTCAGCTTTAGGCGACTATCCACACACCTTCTTAAAGCAATCTATGATCACCAAGCACACCACTAAAAAAGTCTTAGAGGTAACAACAAACACAAACTACTTTGCCAATATCCCAGCTCAGGTGGATTAGGTCCCGAAATTGTAACAATGACGAAGTAAGGAAGGGACCTTCTGAACGAAGGCACGGGTTGATTAATTCTCGTGGACCAACGAACGAAGGAACGAGAAGTGGTTATCAAACCTCCACTAACCAACCTTATCCGGTGCAAGTACCCACGTTTCGCAGGGCACCCTCTAATAGTTATGAAAAGTGTGTTGCAAAATCTGCCCCGGGTACCATGACAAACCCTCTTAGTCACCTTTGAGATCCCTAGGAAGAGAAACTATGGTTACTAACTCGTAGTCAACGTCCGGGGGAGCAATCAACATTCAGGATCGAACGTATGGGCAGGATAACAAAGCCTGAAGCCTCGGAAGCACCGCCTCTCATGGAGGTAAGGGCATTGATGAAACCCCTAATATACAATCTCTCCACTATGCTCAATTAAGCTTTGGAGGGGAATCTCCTTGGCTCTCCCTTACGTGACCTCGGGCTTAGCTCCTGTGTGAGAGGATTTTCCTGGCCACACCTATACGATAGTCAGATTTTACACTCCCTATCTTAGGTTCCTAAGTTTGTTTTGTGGCCTTGGGGAAATTTACTCTCCAACCTGAACCAAAGCCCTAGCCTACACTTGTTTGTGTATTCTCTTAGAACGAAAAAATGTTTAATAAATTTTATTTGGCATTCGTTTTATAGGTTGTTACTTACTTGTAAGGGTTATGGATGAAACTTAGATGATGTTTTGATAGACTCGAAGAAAAACACTTTAAGAACACAAAGCAAAAATGTGGTTTCTTCATTGAAAATTAGAAGTGCTAACAATGCTTCAGATAAAAACAAATTGTTTTCTTTTATACTTTTGAAAATGGCAATCTATTTTCTTATATGCAAGATTCCAAATCACTTTGCAATGCAACCTAAAATACTCTTTTTGAAGGCAATGTAGAGCAAAAATAAAAAAAACTTTGCAAACAAGGCTTCTTTTCTTTTATGGAAGGCTACTATAACTGAATCCAACAACTATAAAAGCAAACAAAATGCGTAAATACTTGATTCCTAGTAAGCAAGACTCCTTTTTTGAAAAGTTCAAGGGCAAGGGATCGAGAGAAAGGATAACTAACAATCAAGTTATTTTTGTCTTTTGAAATGAAATGCAAATGAGATGCAGTTTTTCTTTTTATTTTATGAACAAAGAGAAGAAGGTAAAGAAGAAGAAAGCAAACAATCTATAACTATTGAAGCACAACAATTAAATTGGAAACTAATCCCAACAGTCCACAACTGACCTTTCGACCAACCTAAAGAACCTTATAACCAGAAGACTGACCTAACCAAAAGTAAGATCTTTTAGATGATTTGAGAGTTTTCAAAGACTCAACACAACAATCAAAGGCAAAAGCAAACCCAACAGGCTCATATTGTACTGAAGAACCAAACCAGATCCTTCAAAATTGAGAGAAAGGCTAAAAAATTCAAATTCTTACACAGATTCGTGACTGTGTACACTAGGACTCGCAAATAGCTGGAAGGTCATACAAAGGCTAATCACGGATATCTGTGACTCCTAAAGGGACAAAGTACAGATGCACTGGTAAAGTTTAAAAAATAAAAAGGCAATCCAAAAGGAGGCTTCCATAAACTTTGGACAAATTTTTTAGATGTCAAATACTGTGAAAATAAATCCTAGAAAATAGGAAAAGTTACATAAATCAAAGACAACAAAAGACACTCTAAGACTGACCCAAACTAGGAGAAGAGATCCCCGGTATGCTCGCCAATTCTGTTAAGGAATTTTTCCCCTATGACCTTGGGTCATGTCACAGCAGAGCGAGACCATATATAAAAGACATAATCTACCCTCACACACAACAATGATATGAGAACATAACTACTTTGAGGAGAGAGAGAGAGAGAGAGAGGCCCCACACCTTGTATCCTATGTCTGATGTCGATCCTCACTCTCCACCTTTGATGTTGCTCTTTATCTCCACCGGGTTGCTCTTGATCTCCACTGGTATCAACCTACAAAAGAAAACCAAGTTTGTGCTGCAACAAGAAAGTTATGAATTCAAATCATACATATAATGTGAAAATATTCAAGTATATGAATAAAACTAACATATATCAATAGATTGAAATCAATTTACACATGTATGGAGGGAAAGAGAACTCTGTTATTGAAAACGATAAAATTGGGTAGTTACAACCTGACTCGAACCATCGACACTACCTTGAAGCCAACCACCTAGATTCCTCCAATGGTCTTTCAAGCATCAACTCAACAAAATGTTCCTTCTTCGAATGACCCAAAAGGGATAGGAACAAACCCTATGGTCATATAAGGAAGAAGAAGGAGTATTGGAAAGCAAATTCCAAAACAAAGGGATGCTACTCAGAGGATTAAGGGAAATAAGGAAGCTTGCAAATTCGTCAGCATAATCTTGCACCTAGGTTGTCCTCCTCATCCATTCCCTCAAAGGCTCCTTTATACCATCCTCAAGGGGTTGAGGTGGTTGTATTCCATTGTGTACAAGCCAAGGGAGGTTTGGGAACAAGCTCAACCAAAAAATCCGCCCGAAAATGTGGAATATTTTATTTTTTCATATTTTTTTAGGGCATCAGCGGGTTGCAAACTAGCAAGGCGTGAACATCCGCGGTTTGCACACTGGTGACCTGCGGATGGCAACAAAAATGTTGTTTTTGGATGAGTTTGATGAAGGAGGGTGGGATTTAAGTTTGCAAGCTAGGGAAAAAGGCTAAGCCATCTCACAAATGCAATTAATGTGGCAAATTGTGGTATAACAAGGAGTTGAAGGCAATCAAAGACCTATCTCAAATCAACCTCAACCACCAATTGCCCACATCACTGGATTGCTTTGTGTGCATTGTTCTCTTATTCTCATCTAATCTCTCCATCATTCATAAATAAACATTGCTTCTACATTTATCCCTCTTGTGCCTAGCTCCCTTAATCCCACCTGCATCCCAATTCAAATCCAAATTTTGTTCCTTGTGTTTGCCTTTGGTTATTGTCAGTGTAAGATAATATATCATGTCTTATTTTGCCTAACAACTTTGACCCTTGGTTAACTTCTCTTAATTATATTTATCTTCCTCCTGGAACGACTCATTTGTGTTATATTTGATTCGATTGATATTTTCTAATGGGTAGAAATTATAACTATCCATGTGGGAGGAGGATCAAAGCATGATATATAATGAACATATTTTGATATCCCATGAACTCCCACGAACTCGCATTTGAAAGAGGATTGAATGAGCCCACAATACACCGGATTTGAAAGTGTAAAGTTTATGTTGTGTAGATAAATGGTTGATATTACTTTACCATAATCAGTTACAAATATTAACCATATCAAATGGCCAATAGCCATGTATATTTTTTCCGTGATGCTATCTATTTCAATATTTATTTCAATGATTGTCAAATATTCTCCCAAACAAAATGGGTAATCCATTCCCTCACTACTTTGTGAACACCTTGATTTGATAAAAGATTAGAGTAAACACTATTATTTGATTGAGATAATCAAACAACAATCAATAACACATGCTCTTGCATTTATTGATCTACAAGTTGTGTCTAGAAATTGAACCTTTGTTGGCGTGAACGTTCTATAATGCACCACACCATACCATGATGTCATAGGTGCTTGTAAAAAAAACCAAAAAAATAACTACATAAAATGTACATTGTATCCTTCATTATTTATTATAAACACTTACTTTTAGGTTTTTTTCTTTTAATTATAATTTCTGAAAATTTATATATACATATTGTGTTCTTTAACCTATGAAAATTTACTACTCTTTTTTTTAAAACATACAAACTTTTACTAATTCAAAAATCATAAACCAATTTTCAAATAAAATAATTCTTAGTTTTTTGTTTTTTGTTTTTTTTGGTAAGATAAGAACTTTAATGTCTAAAAATCATATAAAAATTTGAGCCTGGTGGTTGATCTACCATTAATGAAAACCAGACCAGTACCAGGCATGCTATGAGTTGGTTCATAATGTACCCAAAAATTGTATCTAAAGAAGCATGCGTAAAACATTTACAAAAGAAGAGGTTGGAAAGTTCATCATTTTGGAGACTATTGAAAGCTAAAGACAAGAAAAAATCATACTTCGGATGCTCCATTTTCGCTTTCATCTCGATGTTGATGAGGCTATGCTAGAACAATGTTGAAAGGCCGACGACAGATTGGACAATGTTGTGAGGATGGCTTGCCTGAAAGAGAGTCAAAGAGAGCATCCAATCGACGATTGATGTGCTCTTGTCTGAATTGTTGATCTACAATGTCATGTCGTATTTCAAAGATCAATTGTGGGTGATCTTCTGAGAAACCACACATTGTATATGCTTTCGAGGGTAATGTTCTCAATGGGACCAGAGCATATTCTGTAACAAAGTTAAGGAGAGGAGTCGAATGAGAATCTTCTTCAATCACTAGGAAGCCCCAGTGTCCCTCAGGGGGGGCATACGTAGAAGTCGGGTCTATTATTTCCTTATCACTTGCAACCTGTGTTGGGGGCATGCCCTTGAGAAGGGACCAATTCACATGCATTCCACTTCCTTCAAGTTGAATGACTTCTACCATGGGCAACGCAGGAGATGACGCAGAGTCTCGAAGAGTAGGGTACTGAAGTTCCTAGAGAGGAGGGGACTAAAGTTCCTGGAGGAGGGGGGGGGGGATCTTCTTTTGCATTAACTGCCTCACTCGAGGTAACTCAATTTGATTGACCTCCTCTGTGCCTGAAAATTCTGCATAGGGAAGCAGAGGAAAATAGGTCGAGATGGAGGCATTTGAGGGAAGACTTGAAGAGTGATGATGGCTCGCCAAATATCTATAGTAGTCAAGGCCTCGTTCTCTCAGCATTACTTTGAGAGAGATGCTAAAGAGCCAAGTAAAATAACCAGACACAACCAGAGATGAAAAGAAGGCGAAACTTACCATACCAAACACAGAACTGGAGTGAAAGACAAAGGAGAATCCCATGGCAATAAGCTTGGGGGAAAGCAGGGAAATAATTGTGAGCCGAACATGAGAAGACACCATTAAACTAGAGTTGACATCCCATGTTTCTTTTGTACTGCCTCGATAAAAAACCAACATCGAAGTGATTCTTAACATTAGGTTTCCCATTAAACCAAGTTTTCTATAGCTAGACCCTACATAAATGCCCTGCCTTGGAAGGAGTATAATGGAGTGTGAGGCGACAAGCAGGGACAACATGATTAATTGCAAGTTGGTCCAGGTGGCACCCCATCCAGGGAAATTCTTATTCTTTATTATAAACACTTACTTTTAGTTTTTTTTTTCTTTCCATTATAATTTCTGAAAACTTATATATATTTGTAAATGTGTTGAACCTGCACATAATAGATCTAGCTAAACAATAATACACACATTTGCAGAGAGAATTGGAGAAACAAGAAGAAGGAGAGAAAGAATTATCATTAACCGTTATGAATAATGAATAATTTACACATGATATACTCTGTATAACTCAATGAGTGCGCACTGTAGGAGAACCAATGTGCCATAGTGCTGGTCTAGAGTGAT
>ML785458.1:1128203-1159403 GCA_009831015.1 Picea engelmannii
CCAATGTTGCATGGTGACAAAACCAATGCAACATCTAAACTCAACTCAACTAGTCAAACTGAAGTGTCAACTGAAAGAGAATATTCTCCAAGTGGAATATTCTCCCCTAAAATATAGGAGACTGGATAATGACTAATTATGACCAATAAACAAGGAAAAACCTGAGGAAAAATAAATCCTAGGTGTGTGAGAAGTAACTCCAACACCCCCTGAACATCACTATGGTGAAAACAAAGAATGGGTCCTGGCAACGAGGCCATGTTAGGTACCCAAATACAAAAGATACACTGAAATAAAGTGAGGAAAGAGGGAANAAACCCCCCCCCCCCCCTCAAGGTACAATGTATATAAAAAGAAGAACTACATGTGCTAGGAAACTATGTCCTTCACTCCAAGACGACTTCGTAGAGAATGGAATTTCTGCTTGGTGAAGATGTCTGTCGTCTGTTCTGTTGAAGGATAGAACTGTAAGTCAATGATCCCATCGTGTACTAAGTCCTAGATGTAGTGCATGTGGATCTCGATGTGCTTCGTCCGCTGCCTCTGAATTGGATCTCTACAGAACTTCAGACTGCTCTGGTTGTCACACCAAATGACAATCGACCGATGAAATTGAATCCCCAACTCAGTGAGAAAATGTTGTAGCCACATAACTTGAATGGTTATGTTAACTACCCCTTTGTACTCTGTCTCGGCTGAAGATAGAGAAATGGCAGCTTGCTTTTTGCTCAACTATCGGATTAATTTTTTTTATATCCTTTTTTATTTTATAGACCCAGGGTTCATGTCTGTTCGGGTTTCCAACAAAGCCTCTAAAACTATCGACCCTCTTGGTAAACCCGAAGGCAACACAACTCACAGAACGCACTGTGCAGTCTCACCTGAGATAGATTTAATGGGGGGCTATAATACTCATGTGTTTACAGCCTAGGATTGAGTGCGATATATGAGAACTATACGTTGAACCACTATTATAACTTGTAAACACAATACACCGTCATTTGCGAATATGCAGAAAATATAACAACTCATTCATTAAACATAACAATAACTACCGAAGATAATAAATATATGCATGCAAGCATCATATAACACAGGTGTTACCGTGGTTCACCCCCTCCTGGGCTACGTCCACAAAGATCTCGCTCTTGGCCCTTCTATTATAGTATTTTTGCTTCTACAGTGTTGTGCGCATTACAATTCTTATCAGTTGGGTAAGATCTATATGAGGCAGACTAGATCGCACCACGATCCTCAGCCTACGATCTAACCCTCAAGATCTACCCTCGCCAGTCCTCTCTAGCTCAACAACTTACAAAATTAGGTCATACAACAAAATATTACATATCAACTCATTACAACAACACTCTACAATAGCGACTCTCTCTCTCTCTCTCTCATTACAACAACTATATTTATACATTTCTGGCTCTTCAACCATTACAGTGCATTCAAAAACCCTAACCCTACCGTCGTTAGGTCTTCCATGCATGCGTGTGTGATGTTCTTCCTTCCAACTATCGCTTTCCTCGTGCATTCTTTCTTTCCCAAAATCACCTTGCTTTTCCGCTTTGGTCTGCTTCCAACAGGCCCCCAACAGTGACACGTGGCTCGTCACGATCAACCTAACACAAATCTTTGATCTTCCTGGTGACCGCCTAGAACTTTGCTTTGAGCTCTACTGCCTGTGTCTGCACCTGCGCAGTCTAATCCTTAAGTGTGTCCACTATTTGGACTGCAATTTCGTCACTGATCAATTCTGTGCACTCTGCCTGGGTCTGTGCTATATGTGTCTTGGCTTCCTCTACCTGTGCGAGGACTTCTGCTACTCACTCTTGAAACGATTCCATTTGAGCTTGACACTCCTTCTTCTGTGTTTGCGCAATGGTGAGTTCTGCCTGCAATTTCTCCATGTCTTGTGCTCCTTTGATGCGCTCCGTGATGGACCTTGTCCTCTGCCTCTAATTGAGGTCTTGGATAGTTTTGCTTATCATTTCTTCTTCCCTGTCCCACTTCTGTACTTTCTGATCCTCCTCTAACTTTGTCCAAATTTGTGTTGCTTTATCGAACAATTCGGTTGTTGTGCTGAACTGTTGCTCTATCTCCTGCAGTTGCGTTGTCACCTCTTGCTTCCTTTGCTCCTTTACTATTGGTGGAGTGGTTGGTGTGAGATGTTCTCGGAGATTCTCGATCTCCTTCTGATATTGATCGATTGCATGTGCAATCTGATCAATCTTTTCTACTGCTATGAGTTCATCATTTTTCTCGATGTTTGGAATTTTTTCATAATTTCCTGCCACTTTCTGCTCCAATCTATTCTTGTGCTCCCTTTCCTCTTGAGTCTCAAACTTAGCCTGCTCGCATATTATTTCCAATGTGTCCCGCTTCTCCATTGCCTGTTGTAATTCAGTGAAGTGTGTGCACGCACGAGACTGTACCTCATGGATTTGGGCTAATTCCTTTACGAGTGTCTACCGCACGATCTCATCCATGCACAGAATACTAGGTGTGATGTGGAATGTTGCGCTTGGCTGCGGTATTGTATGAAGTGTATCATGCTCACCTTCTTCCAATCTTTCCTCTATCTGCAGTGTTGATGGCCCTGTTCCCTTGCTACTACCTACTGTCTGTACTTTCCCGATTTGCTTGAGGAACTATCGCATGTCTTCCAACTCCTCTTGAATCGTGTCCCTGTGGTGCGCAACATTGTCAAAATCCTCGGATAAACAATCCTGGACCATTCAGGCTATCATTTCTTTGTCATCCTTCGTGATCGTATATTCTGGAGGTGTTCTTTGTGACTTCATCTTCTTGCGCGCTCCTCCTATCTGCGTGGTTTGCCTCTTATTCCCACTTGATTCCTGTGAGTTGGGACTTGGTGCGGTCCCCTGCGTTGCCTTAGCCTGTTTCTACTGCACTTGAGCCGGTTGTGTAGTGTTCTTTTTCCCCTTCTGGGTCCCTGTCTTAGCTACCCCTGCATCTGTCTGCTTTGTCTTTGTCTGGGCCGTCCTCCGTTTCTTGGGCACTGGGACTTCTTGAGGCTGTGTTTCTCCCTACCTTGCCTCTTCTTTTGTTGTCATTTTCGACAAGTCTTGGGTGAGGACTGGAATCTTCCATTCATATTACCAGTCTTTGATCACCATGTCGATTTCGCCCTCCGTGATACAGTAGTGCATCTGTAGCCACTGCTTATTGGGGTCCTTCCTTGCCTCTATCCACATCGTGTGTCATGTGGCCTTGAAGTTGGCGATGTCCCAATACCACACGACAAACTCTGGCGTTATTATCCACATGTTGGAGATGGCTTCCTGCAGTTCACGAAGGTATTCTTGGAATGCAACTACGTTCATTTTCTTGTGCTTGGCATCTGACGTGACGCTAAGTGGTAAATACCTCGCTCCATAGTTCAGCTTGGGTCTAGTGTCGAAGAATGTGTAATTCAGTTCCTTCCATCCTACGATAACTATCAATAGGAGTAACCATGAGTAGTGAAATTCTATTTTGAGATCCTGCGCATCTTGGCAGTCATCCAGAAACAAATTCAAGAGATACGGTGCCTAGCTAACTGATGTGCCCTCGGCGCACTGAGCTGCTACTGCGACGACCTCGGCCAGAACTTCCTCCCTGAGACACTTTCGCTGCAGTTTGCAGGCCAAGATCTTTGTGGCCATCTGTGTTGCGGCATCGTTGATCCTCTTGATTATGATTCCTCACGTTCCCCTATTAGTACCATATTTCTTCTTCATTTCCTCCGCAAGTGCTTTCTCCTTAGTCTTATCATCAAGGAATTGCACGAGATCCATGCCCTTGGCTGGCAACCCTATGATGTGCACATTAAGCTCTACGTCAATCGAGACGAGCTTGTCTAACCAAATGTCCCCGCCATGTGTGACTGCTAATAATTGTTTGATGCACCCTCTTGCGTACTATCCTTTGCCAAAGTGTGGTAGATCCAACAGACCTTGCCAAAGTGTGGTAGATCCAGCAGACCTAAAATCCTTGTTTTCTCCAATCATGTTGCCCATTGGAGTGGCTGATCAATTAGTTCCCCAACCAGATTTATGCCCACAGTCTCTAAGTATACTCCCTTTGCAAATTCCAGAAACTTGTCTGTGTCTGCTACATCGTGGTCTTAGTATTTTAGCTTGTCAATCTGCGCTAGCAAGCATAATTCCACCTGTACCCCATCTGGTATACGCAGTAGAATGAGGGCTACGACAGGTTGCTTGCGAGGTGACCTAAGTACCCGTTGCTTGTCTTTCTTCGATAGTTGTTGGCTCGAGGTGCCAGGGGCTACCATTTATACTTTGGAATACCATTCTGGCCAGCCTGTGACATCTTCTACTGTTCCTTCTGGTGGGTGGTCTGACACAGTGGTTTGAGACTTGTCTGGCTCGACTGTTGCTTCCTAATTCGTCGTCATTCCATTGACTCTCGGAGCTGCTTCGGTGTTCTCTAGTTGCACTTCCTTCAAGGTTTCTACGTCCTGGTTCTGTTGTTCCTGTGTCTCCGCCGACATATCTATATTCATGTCCTCCGCTGTTGGTTGTTGGGTCTCTTCCACCACATGTGTGGGATTCACCGGTGTTGTGTCTGGGGATGGGATTTCATCGATATTGACAATCTTTGACATTTTTTGTTCACCTTCTTCGAATTGTACCCGTGACCTAGTTCGAACTCTAGGTTGTCTGGTAGTCTGGCTTGCATCTTCTTGCTTTAGTGGTGGCATGGTGGTGGGTGTCAAACGTTTGTTGAGTTTGAATGGTCTCTGTGAGCTCTGTGAACTCCGCTCTGTGCTTCTTTGCTTCTATCACTCTCTGTATGTTCTCTTTTTACAAATAGGCTCTTTCTCCCGCATCCTTGTGTTGTATGGACTTCGCATGAAGCTTGTCGAGGACGCTACTTAAATTATGGGTTCAATGCACCTCTGGTTCTTTCATACTTGCCATTACTCTGCCTTGCCGTCTCTAGTTGGTACGATTAATGTGGTGTCCCATCGGTCCTTTCCGGCATTCAATTCTGTATATCTCCATCATTTCGTATTGCTTTTGTCATCTTTCCATTTCCCACTTGTTTCCCCTTCGTCGTGGTTGTTAGCCTTATCCTTGCCAAGTTTGTATTCCTAATTGTGCGTGATCTTTCTTCTTTCGGTGCACTTTTCCTCTGTTGGTACTGTTTAACATTCTGTACGGTTTTTTTTTTCACTGCGCGGTGAGTAGTTGACTGTCCTTATATAGCTTCAGTCGGCCCCCGTTGATCATCCCTTTGAGTTATGTGCCTGATAAGTATTTCAAATGTACAACTCCTCCATTTGTGACAGTTTGTACTTCGTACGGTCCTAGCCAATGCATTCTTATCTTTCCTGGGTGCTGAAACGATTTGTTGTCATACATCAATACTAAATCTCCTTCCTTAAAAGTTTTCTTTTTGATGTGCCTATCGTGCCAAGTCTTGTCTCTTGCTTTCTGAACTTGTTGGTGAAATCCTGCCAAGATCCAATCTCCCTCCATGGTCATTAACTGATTTAGTCGCTCCTATATTGTGCCTCGTTCTGTCATATGTGTGATTGCTGCTACACGCAAGCTTGGTACTAAAAATTCTAATGGAACCACTACTTCTTGGCCATACACCAGTTTAAATGGCGTGTGCCCTATCAAATTTTTTCATGTAGTCCTGTAGGCCCATAATACTGCTGGTACTTTGAGGTCCCAATCGTCCCTGTTGATGTTATAGATCTTTTTCAGCGCATTCTCTAGGATTTTGTTAAATGCTTCCACTATGCCATTTGCTTGTGGATGATATGGTGTGCTCTTCTGATGATGGACTTCAAACTCTTCGGTCATAACATTGATGATGTTGTTTATGAAGTGCGTGCCTTGGTCGCTCATCAAAACTCTTAGGCATCCAAATCTAGTGATTACTTGTTCAAACAAAAAGTGTGATGTTGTTTCTGCGCTGCAATCCTTCACTAGTGCAGCTTCCGCCCATCTTGTTAGGTACTCTGTCGCGGTGATATTGTACCTAGCTCCTATTCTTTTTGCTCATGGGTTGATTGGTCCCACAAATTCTATTGCCCACTTATCAAATGCCTGCAATGTTACTTGTGGTCGTAATGGCATCACATCCCTTCTGTTGGGTTTACCTACCCTTTGTCAAACATCGCATCTCTAACAATACTCCTTCGAGTCTCTGTGAATCGTCGGCCACCATAGTCTTGCGTGCAATACCTTCAGCACGGTAGCTTTGCCTGCATAATTTCCTCCTACTATTCCCTCATGGGATTCTGCTAACACTCTTGGTATTTCGTGTTCTAACATGTATTTGCGCACATTTTGTATAAATGTCCCGCGATCAGTTGATACTCTGCAGCCCAGACTACGAGCTTTTTCTTCCGCGTAGTGTTATATTCGTGCGACACAATACCTGTGCTCAAGTACTGAATGATATCTGCGAAGTATTCATCAACGATCTGGACTGAGAATAACTATGCATCCGGGAAGTTATTTTCTAGATGTGTAGGTTCTTCTCCATTTGTGACCCTTGATAGGTGGTCATGTACTGCATTCAATTTTCCTGGCTTCACTATGACTTCGAAGTCAAACTCTTGAAACAATAGTAACCATTGACATATTCTCCCCCCCAACACTGGCTTGTTGACTAGGTATTTCAAGGCTAAACGATCTATGAACATCTTTAAGTGTTTTCCCAATAAGTAATGTTTGAATTTATGTAGTCCGTAGACCATAGCTAGGCCTTCTCTCTTTGTGGTGTTGTAGTTTTGTTATGATTCTGATAGCTTCATGCTTACCAATGTTATCGGGTGATCCAAGTCTCCCGCTCCTGGCTGCACCAAGATAGCTCCAGGGGCTATGGCTGATGCATCTACATGCACGTGGAATGTCTTCTCCCAGCCTGGAAATACTAATATTGGTGTGGTGACCATATTTTCCTTCGGGGTATCCAGACCGTGTTGACACTCGTCATTCCACTGAAACTTTGTATCCTTTCTTAACAACTTTTCCATTGGTGCAGTAATCTGCACGTATCCTTTGATAAATTTCCTGTAGTATCTTGTGTGTCCCAATGTCGCTCTTAGCTGACGAACTATTTTTGGTGGTGGTAAGTTAATAATTACTGCAATATTTGCAGGATCTACTAGTAAACCTTGTTTGCATACTACATGGCCAAATAGTATCCCAAACGGTGTTCCGAATATGAATTTCTTTATGTTCAATGATATTTGGCACTGCCTACATCTATCTAACATCAGTCGCAAGACTTCTACATGGTCTTTCAACAAACTATAGACTGTTCAATCGTCCACGTATACTTCTAGGAACTGATGGATGAATTCCTTAAACGCAACAATGACTACTCTGAAAACAATTGTTGGTGCATTCTTGACTCCAAATGGCATGACTGTGTATTGGTAGGATCCCCATTCTGTCGCAAACGTGGTCTTGTATATGTCTTCCTATGCTATCTTGATCTGGTGGTAGCCTAAGAATCCACCAGTGAATGAGTAAGCTTTGTGTCCACCTATGTATTCTAACACTTCATCCGTGAAAGGTGTAGGGAATGGGTCATGTAGGCATGCATCGTTCAACTTCCTCAAGTCAACGGATATCCGTATTCCTCCTTATTTCTTGTCCTAAACTACCATCGGGCTTATCCATTTTGATTCTTCGACTGGTTCTATGATTTTGGCTTCTAACATTCTGTCGATCTCAGCTTTAACTTTCTGCTTGTATATAGGGTTCAATCTATATGGTCAATGTCTGATTGGTCTTGCTTCTGCTCTGAGTGGTATTTTCATTTCTCCTAGCTCTCCTGCTATACCCTTCATCTCTGTAAATGTTGTGGGAAACAGGTTGTTGTACTCGTGCAATAACTCTGTTATGCTTTCTATCGTTTGCTCATCCCAGTAATCTCCGATGTTGGCCATCTTAGGATTCTCAACTGTCCCAATGTTGACTTTCTTTACCTTGATCGGCGTGGCAATAACTTCTGATTCTATAGGTGGACCTTCTACTTCTCTCTCGCCTTCCACTTCCTCGATCTGAATATCGCACGGGTCGTCTTTCTTTGGGGCGTCTTCATGCACATGGTAACATGACAACAGTTCCTTGATTAACTGCTTATTCCTCTGTTGCTCTTCTGTTATGAGTTTGACTTCTGGTTCTTTGATGAATATCACCCCTCTTATCATTTTAAGAGCTGTGTCTATGTTGGCGTTCTCATGTTCAAATGAGAAAGTGACTGTAAAATTTTGTTGTAATTCTGTCCAGGTCGTAGTTGCTCTGCGCAGTTCCTGGTCTGTATACCAATTCGCTGGTATGCCCTCTAGAGTGTGTACAAAATAATGGGGCCATTCCTCTGGGGGTGTCAATTTCCACAATGTTCTGCACATCTCCAAGTGTTATGTTGGTGCCCCCTGTCCATCATACTTCTGTTGTTGCTTGTTGTCTTTTTGTTGTGCGCTAAACCTTATGCACAGTAACCACTTACATTGGTACCAATCTATGATTGTCTCTTTGTGTGTGCCCCACCATCTTGCAGGTGTGGCTTTGAGTGTTATATCAAGTGCTAACAGTCTTTGGTTCTCTGAAACTTCATCTTCATAATATGCCAAGAAGGTTTCCAAATCGTTTATTCCGTGAAAACTAGGTGGTTCCCTTATCTCTGTGCCTACCCATCTTATTGCGTGGTCTATTCGTGCACATCTTCTCGTGGAAACTTCGTGTAACCTTTGTTGCAAGTTCTCTAAACCGGTATCTGAGTCTGTTACACATGAAGTAATGCTCTGCCAACTAAGTACTCTGTCTGCAGTTGGGTTTACGTAATCCTCATCGCACGCAGTTGTTATGTACAACTGGCTTATTTCCTCTAAGTCTAAGCAAGTAGGTTCTACAAACCTTTCCCCTTCTGATGGGTCTAATGGCACGATGACCCTGTATTCACCTGACTCAAATGTCATTTTTCGTGTCTTTAGATTTATTATGGCCTGGTTGTCAAACGCCCAATTCAATCCAAGCAACGCTGGGTATGGTGTTGTGTCGTCCAATATTTCGATTACTTCAAAATCTGCTTTAGTACGCACCCCATCCAGGTCTATTGTTACTCCTTGTAATCTACCGATTGGTAGGACTCGGTGTTGGTTTGCTAGTTTTAGTTGAACTAGTGAATATCCTAATGTGGGATCTCCCATACATTGTCATGTCTTCTTTGGTAATACATTGACCTCAGATCCCAGATTCAGTATGATGTCTCCCATGTTGAAGTCTCCAATGTTTGCATTCAATCTGAACTCCCTACTGGTTCTTCTTCTTGTATGTAGGTGATTGTCTGTTTTTGGTTCTAGTTTTCCTTTAATCTCGATACTACATTTTTCTAGTATGGTTTGCAATATTTTCAGAGATGATCGATCATTCAATACTTTTACACATGATTGCAAAAAGCCTTTGATTGTACTTACTTGTCCCATGGGTTGCATTTCGTTGGTATGATCCAATAATGGAGGCATCTCGTACTCTAGTGCTTCCTTGCTTTGTTGGGCAGTCAAAGTTGTCGTAATGTCCTCCTTCTCAAATTCTTATCGGTCTTGCTTAAATATCTCCTTCTCCTTCTGTGCGTCGAACTGCTTCCTTGGTTCAACATTCTTCTTCACCCATTGGTGTTGTACTGGCTCTTGTTGAACTGTGTCATCCCCTATTTTAGCTCCTCCACGGGTAACTATGTTCATGTTCCGTCCTTCATCCCTTGCTTCGACTAAAATCCAATGAACATTCTAGTTGTTTTGGTTCCTCTTTTCCTGGATCTTTATTAGTAGTGTTGGAAATTCTTCTGTGTCGTGGTCTGATGCATGACAATACATACAAGTCACTGCTGGAAGTGGACATTCTCTTGCATAATGTCCTGGTTGTTGACAATTGTGACATACCATCAGTCCTTTGCCTCGTCCAAAACCTCCTCTTACTCGTCCTCCACCTCTGTAGCCTATTTGATCTCCTCTCGATGCGTTATACTGAGGCACCTGATTATACTACACGGTATTGTATTGAGGTTGTGTTGTGTTGTACTGTGGTTGCACGGTATTATATGATTGTTGCGCAGTATTATACTGTTGTTGCGTAGTGCTATATGGAGCTGGAAGTTGATTAAATTGTGGTGTGGCTTGCCGAGTCATCGTTTATGCCTGCACTCTATATGTATTTGATGTCCTTTCTCTCATCAACTCCGTAGTTCTACAATCTTTGTTGTCGTGGCCCACTGACTTGCAAAAGTTGCAATAAGAACTCTTTGGGATTGTTTGGTATTTCTGCATCATCGGGTAGTGATATGGGTCGTGGCCAGGTTTCTTACAGACTTCACACCATGGTCCTCCTGTTGGTAACGAGTTTGGCATTCCAGCTGCCATATACTGCGCGAATGTTGGACATTCATTCTTGTGGTGTTCTTCCGTCCTACATATGGTGCACCAAACGACTTCCCATTTATCCTTATTTTTATTCTGGTTGAGTTGGAACATTAAGTTCTTCAAATCCTCCTTTAATTCTTTGATAGCTGGATCTGTCTGTTGATATTGGTTTTCTTCCAGTTGTATGACTGCTTGCGTCTGGAACTTATGTTGTCACATTGGATATTTCAAGTGTGGGAGCAGTGAATTGACAAACAAGTGTGGATGTTGCATATCGGTCATGAGATATTTCAACTTCCCCTTTAGTCGCTTGAATCTTTGGTCAATATCCCATACAAATTCTCCTATTTTTTGTCTAATTTCGATCATCTCGTTCATGTACTGATCTTCTGAACTCGGCTTTTGGAACTCGTTGATCAATAGTTTATTGATGTCTGTGATTATTCCGGTTGTCCCTGGTGGATTGTTCGTAGCTAAGCTCATGTACCAATCCAATGCACGATCCCTTAATGTAATTGCTAGATGTGTCAGTTTAGTATCTTCGTCTGTGATCTGTTTTGCTTCCCAAATCTTCTCATAGATGAACAAATGTTTTTCCGGGTCCTCCGACGCTTCACCTTTGAATTCTGGTAACCTAATGGTAGGATCGTGTCATGCCATTATGAATGTTGAACTACTACCTCCGCATGGTGTAGATACTTGACTAGTTCTGCCTGAACTGGCTCCTCCAGTGGTTGCTCCTTGTGTAGATGTACTTCATGTTGTCGAACTTCTTCCAAACTTCGGTTGTCTAAACGGTGGTGTTTTCTTTGGTGTATTAGTCGCACATGGGTTTATGGGTTCCACACTGACATTAATATGGATAGGATTGTTACCTTCTCTTCCCGTTCTTGGACCTCTCGTCTTCCTCTTGTATGTTGCACGTAGGATTTCCTCAATCTGCTCCACATCCCGGAGATCCTCTACCTCTTCCTCATCACTCGCCAAGCCTTCCCTCGCATCTACAACTCTCTTCTTGGTATTCACCTTGTATTGGTAGGGTACTCCGCTACGCATCTTCCCAGTTGTCTCCAAGATCCACCTGATCTGGTCGTCATCCATCATGATCAAGTCCAAGGGTTCCTCCTTCTTCCCTTTATCCTCTGCTCCTTCCATTTCTCCTCTTTCTGTTAGTGCTTCCCCCCTTCCCCCATGCACGCAGGGAAGTTTAGCTGTCTGATTCCATTGTCATTACACCTTTGTTGTATAGCAGTATCTTAATCGAAGTATACAATGATCTAATGTACCTTCCTCGAGGTCCTCGTAGAAACTCTTGCTCCGTTGTGTTGTACAACTTCGTTGTGTCGATTGCAAACTCTATTATAAAACCTGCCACAATACTGTCAAGCCAAAAGTATAATGCGTGGGTGAATTTGTTGCTCGCGTGTTATAACTGCTCAATCTGTACTGGGGTCCACTCTAACTGTTGGATCTGGTTCGTTGTGTGGTTATCATTCAACCTTAGTATCCACTCCTGCATTAAATGTGGAAAATCACAGAAAAAGACTTCGTGTAAATCAGTAAACATGTATTTCTCAAGATATTTACGGGGTGTTATTCTAGGGTTTCGGTTATCTTTCTGTGCAAACTCCAGCTCTTTTGTCCTTAGCCAGCTTCCAATCTCTTCTTTTGTGGGATTCCATGGTCTCAACATCCCCTTCTAGTGGCTCATTGCTCTCTGCCCTAATATTTTCTTGATCTGCCTCCGACAGACCTTCAACTTATCTCATCTACTCAATCCTCTTCTGTTCCTACCAACGAAAATATAACCATTTGTTGGATTAATTGTCTTATATCCTTTTTTATTTTATTGACCCAGGGTGCATGTCTGTTCGGGTTTCCAACAAAGCCTCTAAAACTATCGGCCCTCTTGGTAAATTAGAAGGAAACACAGCTCACAGAATGCACTGCGCAGTCTCACCCGAGATAACTTTAATGGGGGATGTAATATTCATGTGTTTACAGCCTAGGATTGAGTGTGAGATATGCGAACTGTATGTTGAACCACTATTATAACTAGTAAACACAATACACCATCATTTGTAAATACGCAAGAAATATAACAACTCATTCATTAAACATAACAATAACTACTGAAGACAATAAAGATATGCATGCATGCATCATATAACACAGGTGTCACCATGGTTCACCCCCTCTTGGGCTACGTCTACAAAGATCTGGCTCTTGGCTTTTCTATTATAGTATTTCCGCTTCTACAACACCGTGCATTTTACAATTCTTCTCAGTTGGGTAAGATATATATGAGGCAAACTAGATCGCACCAGGCTCCTTAGTCTACGATCTAAACCTCAAGATCTACCCTCCCCAATCCTCTCCAACTCAATAAATTACAAAATTAGGTCATACAATAAAATATTACATATCGACTCGTTACAACAACACTCTACAATAACGACTCTCTCTCTCTCTCTCCCTCTCTCTCATTACAACAACTATATTTATACGTTTCTAGCTCTTCAGCCATTACAATACATTACAAAAACCCTAACCCTACCATCGTTAGGTCTTCCATGCATGCGCACATGTTGTTCTTCCTTCTAGCTGTCACTTTCCTCGTGCATGCTTTCTTTCTCAAAATCGCCTTGCTTTTCCGCTTTGGTCTGCTTCCAACATCGACCAACAGATAGGCCCAGAACCAAGACTTAGTGAGTAACCAGATGTGGACTTGCGATCAGTGCTATCGCCAGCCCAGTCAGAATTAGTAAACCCTATGAGATCTAATGTAGAGTATGTTGCATAATGATTCCCATAGGTGATGGTGCCCTGAACGTATCAAAGGATGCACTTTGCAACTTTCCAATGCAGCTCATGTGACTCCTGCATGAACCTGGAAAATGCACCAACTGCATATGAGAGGTCTGGTTTGGAGTGTGTGAGATACAATAAGCTCCCCACTAGCTGTCTGTATAGTGTGTTGTCAACCAGTGGAGTCTCCCCGATATCCTCAAGTTTGATTCATGATAGTAAAGGAGTCAGAGCAGACTTACAGTCTGTCATGTGAAATCTCTCAAGGAGATCTCGTGGATACTTGGCCTAAGACAGTTTGATGCCTAATGCATCCTGACTGGTATCGAGTCCAAGGAAGAAGTGTAGCAGACCCATGTCCGTCATAAAAAACTTGTCATGTAGAATCCTCTTGACTGCAACAATCGCTGAAGTTGAGCACCCGATGATCAACAAATCAATGACATACAGAACTAAAAGTAGAAGTGAATCAGCTGTCCTGAGCATGTAGACATTCGGGTCTGATTTACAACTTACAAAGTTATGTGACAACATGTAGGAATCCATCTTGGCATACCATGCCCTCGGAGCCTGCTTGAGGCCATAAAATGACTTCTTCAGTTGACAGACCAAAGATGAGTCCTACATATATATAAATCCCTGGGGCTGCTCCATATAGATCTCCTTAGAGAGATCACCATGAAGAAATGCATTCTTCATGTCCATCTGATGAACTTCCCATCCCTTGGCTACTGCAATGACAAGTGTCAATCGTATGGAATCCATCTTCGCTACTATAGCGAAGGTCTCATCATAGTCAATACCATGAACCTGCTGAAAGCCTTTAGCGACAAGCCTGACTTTGTATCTGCTAATTCGTCCATTCATTGCGCTCTTGGTCCTGTATACCCGTCTGCATTTGACAAGTTTCCTCCCATAAGGAAGGGGAACCAGATCCCAAGTCTGGTTCTCGAGGAGGGAGTTGTACTCCTCCTGCATGGAGGATTCCCAAAAGGGATTTCCAGCAGCCTCGCCATAAGACTATGGATTTGAAGACTGAACCAAGAAAAGATGCCCGGAGGGAAATGGTTCAGCGGTAGTGAGTGCAACAGGAGGCTCCTTGAAATCAGATCGAGTCCTCCTAGTATCGATTGGATCACCAACGAGATCCCCTGCATCTTGGAGAGTAGTCTGTGCCCACTTGGGCCTCTGCTCCGGCTCTGCAATTACATCTAGATATTCTGACTCTGCATTCGACTGTACTGACTTTGAATCTGAATCATTTGAATCCTCTGAATCATAACTCTCGTTTGACGAAGAGTCGTCATGTGCATGCTCATCACCTCAGACAGGTGGAAGAATGAAGGTGTCTGCATGCGACTACTGAGGTGCATGCGAGACACTTTTCTCGAATTAGACACTTCACTCAATGATGAGCTGGTCCGAGGAAAGATCAATAAGCCTATATCCCTCCACAACGTCGGGGTATCTAACAAAAATGCACTCAATGCTTTGTGGATCAAGTGCCTTCCTCTTTTCAGAGGGAATCTGGGCCCATGCAGGTGAACCGAAAATGTGAAAGTGGGTCACTTCCGATTTGAGGCCGCTCTAAACCTCATAGGGGGTCTTATCCTTGACAAATATATGGGGAGATATGTTTTGGATGTATGTTGCACAATTAAGTGCTTCGGCCCATAGTCTCTGTGGTAGTGACTTTGCATGCAACATGCAAGATGTCATCTCCTTTAGAGATCTGTTTTTCCGCTCAACAACTCCGTTTTGCTGCAGAGTATAGGGAATTGTATGCTGCAATTGAATCCCTGCCTCATGAAAAAGATTATGGATCTCATGATTTACATACTCTCACCCGTTATCAGTTTGGAGGACTTTGATCTTCTTTCCGGACGGTGTCTCAACCAGGGCTTTGAAATCTTTGAGGTGTTGAAAGACCTCGGATTTTTGCTTGATAAAGTAGATCCAAGTAAAACATGAGAAATCATCCACAAAAATGAGAACAAACCTTGCTTTGTTGATGGATGGATGCGGAAAAGGACCCATAAGGTCACTGTGGATCATATCTAAAGGTGCGGAAGCTCACTGAGACTTTCCTTTGTCGAATTTCTCTTGAGGGTGTTTTCTGAGAACACATCCCTCACTTACTCCCTTGGAGAAATGGATGTCTGGTAGACCATCAACCTATCTTTGCTTGCTAAGCTATTACATGTATATGAAATTCAAATGTCCAAACCTTTCGTGCCAAATCCTACTACTTTCATCAGCATGAGTAAGCAGTAAAGCAGAATCAGGTTCAATGAATTTAGAAAAAGTATACAATCTAGATGGATGATTTACCTCACCGGTAAAAACCTTGGAGTTGGTTTGCATGTCGTAGATGTCCACAAAATTTGGTGTGAATATGACTTTCTTTCAGGTGTCAGAATTCGTCATTTGATACACGGAGAGAAGGTTGACAAAAAGTTTAGGAACGTGCAACACATTCTCGAAGCTTCCGTTGGTGAGTTCAATCCTTCCTTTGTCGGTGACTTCGACAAAAGAGTTGTCCCCCATCAGAATGGGAGGACCTTTGCATGCATCCAAAGAAGACTATACTGCTTTTGAGGCAGTCATGTGATGTGATGCTCTTGAATCAATGATCCAAGCATCAGGAGAGGAGTTGATGACAATCAATGCATGGCTAGAATTGCCTTTCTTGGAATTAAGATATTCTGGCTTCTTCTTCTTGGCACCCTCGGGTATGCAATCTCCAAGGTTGTTTTGCTGAAGTATTTGAGACATTAGATTTATTTGTTTTTGCATGCATGCAGATTCCGAATGGAATCCTTTGTGACAGTACATGCATTTCTCCCCTTTTCCCCTTTGGATCCGGAGGCATCAATGAAGGATTTTGTGTACCCTTCCTTCTTTGGATGTGCATGAGCTTTCCGTTTATCTTTATCTTTAGATTTATGATATTTGTGGTTTCCATCATGCACAATGAGTGCATGCGCCCTTGGGCCTTTGATTGTGCCCATGTCGATGAGCTTAGTTTGCTCTTGTGTCAGGGATTCGATAAAGTCCTCAAGAGAAGGCATCTTCCAGGTGGCTCAAGAGGCAAATCTGACAATATGGAATGTGGATACAAATACAGAGAATTCAAGACCAATCTTGGAGAGAATGGTGAGAACCATTTGTTTCTCCTCCTTCGATTTATCAACCTCGCAAGCTTTGAGTTGCGACAATAAATCCTTGAATTTTGTAAAGAAATCTTGGATATTATCGAAGCTTTTTGGATCCAATATGAGCAGCTCTACCTCCAACATGTGTCCCCTCATCTCATCCTGTTTTCCAAAGAGCCCTTCCAAGGTGGTCCAGGCTTCATTGGGAGTCTTACAGGAAGATATGTGAAAAAGGAGATCTGGAGAAATAAGACTGCAAATTGTTCCGAGTGTCTCATCCATGCGATTTAAGTACTTGGATTTTTCTATGGCTGATGTCGGTTCTGTATTTGTATTCAAGGTTAACCTGTACAACCCTTTGGTTAAGAGATGTATGACTATTTTCTCCTTCCATGCAAAATAGTTGTAAGGTGTAAGAATGAATTCTTTTTGGAAATCCATTTTTCCGCTGTCTTCAATTTTTTGTACTTGCAAAAAAAATTGGTGTAGCTTTTGCTTAGCAGTTCGTCGACTCTAATACCATGTAAATGTGTTGAACCTGCATAGAATAGATCTAGCTAAACAATAATACACACATTTGCAAAGAAAATTGGAGAAAAAAGAAAAATGAGATAAATAATTCTCATTAACCATTATGAATAATGAATAATTTACACATTACCAAAAAGTCGAGATACACACCATAAACACCATAAAAAGATCCAACTCAAATCTTCCTCTAATATAAAAATCTAAAAGTTACTCAAACTTGTGTAGCACGAAGGGATGAGGGCATCTGTTTTTATTATACATATATACGTCGTCCGTCCCCGCGGTGAGGTAAAGAGAGGCAGAAAATATTGAAGTTCTCCAAATCCCTCATCTTCCTTCAACTTTTACCGTCTGATCTGTACAGGATTTCAGATACCTGAAAAATTGACTGTCAACATTCGGCTCGTGGTTATCGTAATTAAGGTTTCTTACAAACGAGCGGACTGATCGGCTTCGATTTAGACGATTTCGGTAGGTTTTTTTCTTTCTTTCTTTTTTCTCGCTTTTTCTGTAGTCTCTGGTTATTGTTGCGTCAAATTTGTATTGTATTCAATGTTTAATTCGAGAAATTTAAAATAATATATGATTGAATTAGGTATTCGGTTCGAATCCCCCAGCTGGGCATATGAAATCGTAGTCATTACCAGGGTTTAATGGGCAGTGATTGTTGTATGTGGTTTTCACATGGTATTTTGTTGGGTTTTTTTTTGACTTATTTTTATCCGATTGTCTGTGTGGGTAGGGTCGAATTATAGGCCGGATTTATGTGGAAGAAGTAGCAATTGAAATGTTTGTCAATAACTGGGGGTACTAGATAGTAGATCATGGAATAAACCTAGATCTTCTGTAAAAAAGAAGTCTTGATAAGCTGTTATTCTAAGGTATCCGATTTGAAATCCCGTGGCTGTGCTTCACCGCTGAGGTGGGCGGAGTATTAAGCCGTCCAACAGGGTTCCATTCTCGCTGTGGTCTATCCCACCCGAATGGCAGGTCTCATTCTCGCTGTGGTCTATCCCACCCGAATGGCAGGTCTCAAAAAGGGACAAGGCCGGTTTCAGAAAGGGCCAATTGCACTTTGGGCCCGACGTCTAAGCCTAATGAAGTCTATGTTATGTGGTGCAGCCCTTGACCTCACCCGAATGGTAGGTCTCAAAAAGGGACAAGGCCGGGCAAGGCAGGTTTCAGAAAGGGCCAATTGCCCTTTGGACCCGACGTCTAAGCCAAATGAAGTCTATGTTATGTGGTGCAGCCCTTGACCTCGAGGTATGTTTCTTGAAGCAAGTTTGAAAAAATTCTGGGCATTGTTGTATATGTTTCATATAGTTTTGGGGCATCTCTCATGATTTTGAAGCTGGTGCCAGCCCACGGACATTGGACTCTACTCCCTGTGTATTGATAGGGTGTCCATTACAGCTGTAGAAAGGGGTTGTACGAGAAGCAGCATCCGAGATAATCACTGTTTCACAACAATTCTCTTGTTCATTTATTTTTAGTTGAGTAAGAGACCTAAAATTTTCTTAGCCCCTTATTCCCTTAAACAAATAATGTCAGAGTAACAGGCCTTGCTGAGTTGAAATTTCGGGAGAACTTGCCAAGTCTTGTTCAATATCCAAGTTATTTTGGAGTTCTTAAAAAGCCAAGCATTGCAGAGTTTTGCGCCGAGTTGCCAAGTACAAGTCGTGTGACATCGAATAATGTCAGGCGTATTCTAAACTACAAAATCTTATGAAAAGTCGATTTACATGTTGATTTCTATTCCGCCTCTCTACCAACTAGAGAGGCTGTTATATAAATATTCAATTTAATGATTGGTTACTTGGTAACGGCCTCTGCTCACCTGTCAATTGATTATTCCAACTCCCATCATTTAATGCCATAACATGTGCTGTCAATAATTGTAGCCCGGCATTTTTGAGTCATGGACGTTGAAGAATTAATCAATATTGTGTCATAGGACATTGAAGAAATAGTGATTATTGTGCCAATCTCTTACTCGACTAGCAATTCTCTGGAAAACAAGACATGGTCATGTATTGGAGCGTAGCTGTTTCTGATGGCACTGCACCTGCTTGTGTATGAAGCTTCTAGCTTGTTAATGCACATCAACGATATCAGCTTTAAAGGTTCAGAGTATGTGATGTGTCATTTGAATATTTGAGATGTTACAGAGCAAAATATTTATTACCATTTCAAAAACTGGGATACTTGTTTACATAATCACAATCCCCAGTTTAAATCTGTTGTGCCCTGCTTTTTGATTATGTGCCATCAGTCAAAGAGGACACTATTTTTCCATCTAAGGGTTAAAGAAGAAGATTTCTATGTATGTATAAGAAAGTTTATTAGATTTGGATCTGGATTTAAATGTTAGCTGCTGAACGGATTACCAAGATAATTAATGGGTTCTTTGTGAATGTTTCTGCCAGGATTTGTTCTAGAAGTTACTTGCCAAAGAAATGGAAGAATGCTGTGCTGTTTGTGCTGAACCACTGGAGTGGTTGGCATATGGGCCATGTGGCCACCGTGAAGTCTGCTCTACTTGCACCTCAAGGCTGCGGTTCATCCTTAATGACAAAAATTGTTGCATTTGTAAACAAGAATGCCCTAGTGTTGTGGTAACTAAGGTATATTGTCATTTATGTTCAATTTAAAGCACTGTACAATCTATGAATGTTTGATAAGGCTCTAACACATTCTAGTGATTGCAATTCTATAAAATCTGTAATAAAAGGTGACTTATCTGGCATGTGAGCAGGCACTAGGAGACTATACAAATTCAGTAGGGGATTTTAGTACCCTACCAGCTGGAGCAAATGAGGGAAAAGTAGGCGACTATTGGTTTCATTTAGACACACAAGCATATTTTGATGACGAGCAACATTACAAAATGATCAAAGCAATGTGCAGGTTGAGCTGCAGTGTTTGTGACAATACTTGTGGGGCTCAAGAGTCAGGAAAAGAGTTACAAAAACGCGACCGAGAGTTTAAACATATAGATCAGTTGAGGAAGCACTTATTTCATGTACACAAACTTTCTATGTGCATCTTATGCCTGGAAGGACGAAAGGTGAGCATAATTCTGTTTTTTAGAACTTTATTGATATTTTGTAAAACACAGTGTGGATGCAAGGAATTCCAGCCTCCTATTACTCAACTTCCACAGAACGAGCTGCAGGATCAAGACCTTAGTGGTTTTCCTTTGATCCTCAATATTTACACAAGCACTGTGAGACAACAAGGGACAGCAAGGCAAAGTTTGCACGTTTTCAACATCTAATAATTGCTTGAATGTGGATTTCAGCATTAGAAATAGTAATTCTAGCTTCTCTTTTGTTGGTTGATTCTTATAGAAGGGCTAGTCTTCAAGTCTTCAAATCTTTTCAGTTTAATATTTGTATGGATATTTCAGCATTCAAATCAGTAATTCTAGTTCATCCAATTTTTGCGAGTTGTTGTACAAGATCTGATCTTTTTAGTGATAATGCTTAGTTCAGACATCAAGTTTTATACCTCAACTTAGAAGACACAAAACTTACTTTCATTTAGGAATATCCTAAGATGAGATATACACTGGAATTTGAAATATTGTTATGTCATTTCTGGTAATTCTATACAAACTAATGATCAACTTAGTTGGAATCAAGTCAGTATTTGTGGACAGAAGCTATATGCGCACTTGTTGGTTTAATATGAACTAACAGCCAACTTGGTCTGCTGCTTATTCCATGTTGGAATCAGGTCTTTATTAGTGAACAGAAGCTTTATACACGGGCGCAGCTAGAACGACATTTATCTAGAGGGGATACTGAAGTGGATGGCAATGAGATAGAAAGGGGAGGTTTCATGGGCCATCCAATTTGTGACTTTTGCAGGAAACGATTTTATGGAGACAATGAACTTTACTTGCATATGTCAAGAGATCATTATACTTGCCATATATGCCAAAGGTGAGACTCTCTGTGCACAATGGGATTGGTGTCATGACTACTTGTTCTGAATTCCAGTACTTAACTGTCTCACACAAGAAGCATCATTTGTGATTGCAGAAGGCACCCTGAGCACTTTGAGTATTATCGGAATTACAGTGATTTAGAGGTAAGGTGCTATCAGTAAGTCGCCTGTGAAAAAATATTAAATATGTGTAAATGCTCTGTTCCAAATCCTTTCATTAGATTGCATGTTTTCAATTTTTGAGGCATGATTTTATTGCAGGCACACTTTAGTCAAGAACACTTCCTATGTGAAAATGCTGATTGCCTTGCAAAAAAGTTTGTTGTCTTTGCATCTGAAGCGGAGTTGAAGGTTTGTTTTCTTTTTTTGTCATCACTTATAGGGTGCTCTTGATCCGATTCCTGTTATTTATAGAATGTTCCCTAACATTTAGATTTACTGTCAATAACTGAGAAATTGACGGAATGGAAGTCCTGATAGTTGATTGAAAGACCTTTGATTTTACTTGCAAACCTTTTTTCTGTGCTGTTTTTTTTCCCTTCCCTCTTTATATAGATTTGTTGGAAAGATCTAAACCACATAATTTTATGATTTCAATTTCAGAGGCATAATGCAATTGAGCATGCTGGAAATATGTCCCGGTCTCAGCGCAATGCTGCACTTCAAGTATGTATTACTTTTTCAATTTGTTTTACCTATCTATATCTCCAATAGTCAAAATTTGCCCGTTGAGATCAGGGTAATATATGTCATAGCTACAATTGAAGAGTCTAGGATTTCCATGACAGATCTTAGCATTGGCTCCAATGCTGTCAGTATCTTGGTAACTGGAGAATCATTGCATTTTATTTCTATAAAACTATAATTGTGCTGTTGAAATGGTTCCATTTAACTGCTAGTGTTTTTATATTCTATGTTGTAAATTTGGTTATTTTGTCGGAAGAGTTGAAACATTCTGGTGAAGCATGCTTTGATGATAATTGTTATTCATGTGCCATACATTGAAAATGTTTTCACTCATTTCGATAGGTATTCATTTCATTTCCTTTTTATTTTCATGTCATACATACTAAAATGTTGTTTTTGATTTAATTTACTCTCTCTGTGTTTTCTCTTCTTGGGGGAGTAATATAAATAGCTGGTTCAGTAAGACTGGCAATACCTTGTACATCTTTTGTTTTCTTCTAAAGCAGTACAAATATTAACGTTCACATCCGTACACATCTTGTCACATTAATTTTCTGTCATGAACAAATTTGCAGAGTTTGTTATAAGGCATTGGCTATACTACCTCTAGGAAAGTTGCTCACTGCCCGACTAACGACCATGCTCTGGAGTAACAACCGAGTCCTCTATCAACTTCTCTTCCTCATTGAATTCTTTGAAGTTTGAACCTATGTTACATTGAATTTTGGGGACAAGTTTTGGGGACAGTTGGAAAGTGCTGCAAATTTCCAGGGTATGGGGTGTGGCAGGGATGATGAAAAATATAAAAAAGTTAAAATAATAAAAAATATTTAAAATATAGAAGCAAAGATTCAAGAACAAGCATGATTTGTTTGGGAAAGCTAATCATTGCTTGATGAACATCTATGCTCTAAGGTTACCCGTCTACTAATTTCAATTCCACTTTGTATTCATTTTACCCGTCTACTAATTTCAATTCCACTTTGTATTCATTTTAAGCCTTTGGTGACAGAAAGGGCTGATGCCATTATATGCATGTGCTTCATAGAGGTTGTGGTAATTGTCTTAATTATCTTATGGAGACAATGCAGTCAGGCCTTCCTCTTTTTATCCTAATTATGGAGTTCTGTGATTTTCTAAATTGCTTTCGTATGGTAGCAAGAAACTTCTACCATTGTGCTTCATTTCATGCATCTTTGTGTCCATGCTTTTAATTTGAGATTGGACGTGATAACTAATTTCCTTGATTAGCACATGGACATTCCCCTTGTTGCTGAAGGCGCTTGGTTCCATATCTATCTCTTTGTTTTGCAGAGGCTGCAGAGTCCTGCAAAAGTCCATGCAGAAAGTTGTGATATTGTTGTGGCATTGCAAGGGTTAGGTTATGAACATGATATGGAGGAGGAAGGATAGTTTTATGTATTGATACAAGATGAGGTCTATTGCAATCAAGCAAATGTGAGACTTGAGTGCAACAAGCATTCCTCTATGGGGCAACTTGGGCTAAAGTAAAGAGTTGGGAAACTATGAACAGTCCTAGTCTGATTTCCAACCTACCAAATTAGGAAAACAGAAAACTGAAATCTCTATCAAAACTGCAATCTGATATCCACAAGATACTGAAATAAATCCCATTGAAGAAAGTATCAGCAAGTACACATATCTGAAACTCAAATCACAACACTGTTTATTAGTCTTGAAAACAGGAAATACACTGAACATGATATGGAGGAGGAAGGGTAGTTTTATGTATTGATACAAGACAAGGTCTATTGCAATCAAGTAAATGTTAGACTTGATTGCAACAAGCATTCCTCCATGGGGCATCTTGGGTTAAAATAAAGAGTTGGGAAACTACAATTATTGAAATTCTTCAGCACATGGTGACAGTTCTAGTCTAATTTCCAACCTACCTAATTAGGAAAACAGAAAACTGAAATCTCTATCAAAACTGCAATCTGAAATTTACTAGATACTGAAACACATACCATTGAAGAAAGCATCAGCAAGTACACATCTGAAACTCAAATCACATAAAACCCAGACTATTCCTGGCCTTGGGATTAGCACCCTCAATCTGTGGGAAAGGTTTCCCCCCTAGAGGAGAGAGATAGTATGCATGCATGCATCTCTATTCTAGGGATTTGCGCCCCATCTATTCTTGGAAACTCTCCACATGCAAAGTGCCCTAATTAATTGTGCATGCAACTACTAACCCAGGAAAACTCAGAAATATAATTGAATTGCTAAATATAAAAAGCATCTAAACTGGAACTAAATTGAGAGAATGCATGCACCGTCTATATCTCCCTTCTCCATAAATGCCCCCGTGCCCTCATCATTGCTGAAGGAGGGTGTACTACTTACTACTGCTGCTGTCATTAAGGTTGTTGTACAAATTGCTGTATGGAATCTTTACTGGAGTGCTTGCCATCATACCTTCTTTGGATGTGCCTAGATATTCTCTACGTCTTCTTGCACTAGGACTCAAGTCGTTCTTTCTCTGACATGAAGAATCTGATTCATCCTCCTTTCCCTTATGACCCCTCTTGAGTCCTCCTTTCCTACCTCTTCTCACCTTACTGTCGAGGGCTAGGTTTGGTACATCATCCTTGTCCTTGTAATTGGTTGAGACTTGCTGTAGTCTCATCTCTTCTCTAGTGAAAGCATCCCACAACTGCTCAAAGTCAGTGAACTTCTTTTGACCGTAGATAACGTGGACAAAGTTGTGCCAATATGAACTGGAGCCATTTAGAGCAATCCGAACTAGCTCATAATCTTTGACATCATCACCCACTGCACCAAGTTGGTATCTCAACTTCGCTAGCTTCATCGGATAGCTAGCTATTGTATTTGTCTTGCCCATGTACGTTGTGGTGAGCTTGTTTCTCAAGGGAATCTTTGTAGATATGTTCACACTTTGGTATAGAGTTCTCGAGCCATCATACATCTCCTTGGTAGTGCTTATGCCAGTGATATGAGGGATTTGATGATTCTTCCAAGAATCCAACAATACTCAATTTGCATTCACTGTATTCTTGTTGTACTCTACCAGATCTTCGGGATCTGTATGAGGTTTGACCTCCTTTTCCACAAGGTATCAAAGGTTTGTTGCCTCTAGGAGGTTTTGCGGTGTACACTTCCATGATACAAAGTTAGAGGTGCCCTCCAAAATATGATGCTCACAAATTGGGAATGGATATTATTGCAACTCCATTGGACAAGCTTCAATCTCCACTCATTGGATCAACTAGGGATTCACACACCACAACCCTTCTCAGGCCCACGTGCCGATCACTGCCATAGATTTGTGTTAGTCACTGAAGCTTGGACATACTGCCTACTGAAACCCCTTAAGAACTCTCTTTCCTTCAAGGCCGATCTCTCCATACACAAAATTCTAGAAGGCTTCAGATACACTACTGTGATATCATGTTAGAATTCTTCAGCACATGGTAATAGTCCTATTTTGATTTCTAATCTACCTAATTAGGAAAACAAAAAACTGAAATATCTATCATAACTGTGATTTGAAATTTGCTAGATACTAAAACACATCCCATTGAAGAAAGTAACAACGAGTACATAAATTTGAAACTCAAATCACATCACTATTTGTTACTCTCCAAGTCACTGTGTTGGATTTCATTGATGAAATTCAAAATTCGGCAAATTTGATAAGTAGCCGTATAAATTTGGTAAGGTTCGGCTAGTTATTCACCTTTCAACCTAGCCGCCATTTAATAATTAATCTTTGTTAGAATTTAAGGGTAAAACAGTAGGGTAGCTCGAAACAGAAATATTTTTATAGATTTCAAATCATTTGCTACTCCAATTTAAAAACAGCAAGACATTTTAAAATCTGATGCATAACCTAACAGTATTAATACATAACACAGATCTGAGTATTACCTTAGCTGTAGCAAAGAACAAAGGTACCTGATTTGCTGCTGTTGCCTTCCTCCATTGTATGCTCAGAAAGGCTTAGAAAATCATGGATCAAACCCTCAGAGTAGATCTCATAATGATGAAGGGACAAGTGCTAAGAACTCTTAGGATAGGAAACCAAAAACAAACTCAGCAAGCTGAATAACTACAGTCCAAGCCACTGTCAAGTATTAGGGCTGAAAAAATGAAGATGACTGTTCAACCTGGGGCTGGAAAATAAACCCACAATCAGCCTTAGGCTGATTCAACACTTTCAGCCCAAAATCACAGATTTATACTTTAAACAGAGACAAATACCAGCAATCCAAAATCAGCCTCATCAAAACATTCACAATACCAAAAAGACTGTCTGAAAAGCAAGGCGGCACAAATAAATTAACAGCAGACCAGAAAACCCAAACGGTAGGCAGGGAAGACCTCCAATAGGTCATCTATAAGCTCCAGCAGTCCAAGCTGGCTGAGTTACACCCACGACAGGCAGGGAAGAACCCAAAGATCCAAGCGGCTGACACTACAAGCTCCAGCAGTCCAAGCTGGCTGAGTTACAATCACGACAGGCAGGGAAGAACCCAAAGATCCAAGCGGCTGACATAGAATAGTCACGGCTGGCAGGGAGAAGCCCACGGCAAGCAGAGAAGACACCAATCAGTCCAGCGACAAGCTCATGAAAAGAAAATGGCTAGCAGGGAAGACCCACTGCAGCCTGGTACAGCAAGAGAGAGCTGAGAAAAACCCTTGTAAACCTGATCAGAAAGGCCACAGCAAAACCTCAGTCTCAATGTTAGCTTGGAGAAGATAGATCATATATCAAGTGTGTCAAGTGAGGGAGAGGCCACTCCTTTATATAGTTTAGGGTAGGTGAAAAGAGTTAACATAATAGCTTTAGGGTTAGGTTAATCCCCTAAAAAAATAATAAATAATTATTTCATTAATTATAAACTCAAGTGATAAAGTCAACAAAAATAAATCAAATCGAAGAGGTGGGTTTGAAGATCAAAGCGGCCACCTTTCTTTAGGAAAAGGTAAAGTCTAAACCAACATGTAATCATAAACTTAGGAGGGTAATAACTCAGGTAAAGGGTTTTATCAATAAACAATAAGACAAAGTCAAAAGGTCAAATCCTTCTTTAATGGCATTTTGTCCACATGAGTCCCATGGTATAGATTATAAACTTTTTATCATCCTAGCATACGAGGAAGGCTAATGACATGATCATGCCATGTCATCTAAGGATTCCCTGGAACACATCTAGGGACTTATATCATCAAACGGCTTGGTCCCTGACCAAGAACCCCAAACATACACTGGGGGCCCAACTAGGGTCTTTTGCCATGGCTCTAATTGCTTGGTCGCAGACCAAGAACCCCAAGAGTGTACTTGGGGCCCTAGATCACAACTATGGTCTTTGCCATCCTCTTGGAGAATGGCTCTTGTAGTTGCATTAATTTTAACACTCCCTCTCAGCAACACCAAGCTTGTCTCGAAAGTACACAAACTTTGTCAATGACAAGGGCTTGGTCAATATATCTACAGTTTGTTCCGCAGTGGGAACATACTGAATACTGAGAATGTTCTTCTGCACCATGTCCCAAACATAGTGATATCTCATCTTAATGTGTTTCGATCTGTCATGAAACAAGGATTCTCGGAGAGCTTTATACAACTTTGGTTATCACAGTGAATTACTGTGGGTTCCAACTCAGCACTGAACAAATCTGAGAGTAGCTTTCTGAGCCACACTACTTTTCTACTAGCAACACTAGCAACAATCTATTTTGCCTTTGTAGTGCTTTGGGCTATAGTGCCCTACTTCCTACTGAACTAGGAGATCATAGCTGAACCCAAACTGAAACAATATCCGAAAGTGCTTTTCCGGTCCACTGTATTGCCCATCCAATCTAAATCTGAAAATCCATGAAACATTACAGCTCCACTAGAAGTGTATCTAAGCCCATAAGCTATAGTCCCCCGGACATATATGAGAATATGCTTAGCAACAATCATATGAATGTGTTTTGGATCACACATAAACTGACTGAAGGCATTCACTGCATAACGGATGTTCGGTCTGGTGTGTACTAGATACATCAAGTACCCAATAATTTGACGATATACTGTAGGGTCTTCTGGATCTGAACCTATAGCTTGATCATGTAACTTCTTTAGGTTAGAAATCATAGGTGTGGTCATGGACTCACAATCCAACATCCCAAATCTGCGAAGCACATGAACTGCATACTTACCTTGTGAGAGAAAGATCTCAGTGTCTCACCAGGTTTTTGCCACATCTCTAAACCAAGATAACAGGATGATCCTTCACAACCTTTATATAAAGGTTAGGATCTGCTATACTCTTGGAGAACCCAAGACTCTGAAGAAAACTGTTAATTCTTCCATACCAAGCTCTTAGAGCTTGTTTCAATCCATACAAGGCTTTCTTGAGTTTGCAGACATGGGATTCCTTCCCATGGATCACGAAACTCTTAGGATGCTCAGTATAAACTTCTTGTTCAACTTCACCATTAAGAAAGGTAGTCTTAACATCCATTTGGTGAAGTTTCCAATAAAAAACTGAAGCAAGAAAAATGATGACTCTGATAAAGGTATACCTGGCAAAAGGAGCAAAGATCTCATCATAATCAATTCCCTCTTTCTGAGAGAAACCACGTGCCACAAATCTAGCTTTGAATTTTTCAAAACTGCCATCTGCTGCATGCCTTATTTTGTAAATCCATTTAGAGGTCACTACTGATTTTCCTTGTGGTCTTGGGACCACTTCCCATACAACATTTTTCAATATTGACTGGAAGGTTCTGAATCAATCACAAGATTCAACTGAGCTATCAAACCTGAGTAATTATCTGGCTTCTTGCTTTCTCTGAAAGTACCTTTAGGTGTTTCATGCTTTTCTGCTTGCTTTAAAGTTTCACGGCACAAAGCTGGCCTCCTTTTGACATGAGGTTTCTCTAGGGGAAACTCAACAAAATCCCTTATGGGATCCATTGAAATCTCTCTGGCCTCCTCCCTTTGCCTATCTGAAAGTTTTGAATCTGAAGGCTCTGAAGATGGAGCTTCCTGCTCCTCTATATCACATGGAAGCTCTCTGGAACGACGAAAGGCAACTTCCTCATGGAAGGTCACATCTCTACTGAACTCTATATATTTTTTCCCTGGAACATAGATTCGATATGCTTTTGAGGTCTCACTGTACCCCACAAAAGTGCCTTTCTTTTTTCCCTGGAACATAGATTCGATATGCTTTTGAGGTCTCACTGTACCCCACAAAAGTGCCTTTCTTTCCAGAGGGCTCTAACTTAGTCCTCTTTTCTTTTGGTACATGAATGTAGACAAGACTACCAAAAATTCTCAAGTGATCACTTGAAGGCTTCTTACCCGTGAAGACTTATTTTGGAGTTTTCTCTTCCAAGGCTTTATGAGGACACCTATTCTGAATATAGATTGCAGTATTTGCAACTTCGGCCCAAAGAGACAACGAAAGATTCTGATCATACATCATAGCTCCGACTGCCTCACAAATTGTCCTGTTCTTTCTTTTTGCAACCCCATTTTGTTGGGGATTGCAAGGCACGATCAACTCCCTCTTAATTCCAAAAGCCCGATAGAGATCATCATACTTGTGGGAGTCGAACTCTTTTCCTTTATTTCTTCTGAAAACACGGATATGTTTACCTGTCTGATTCTCAACAAGATTCTTAAAATCCTGAAACTTACTGAAGGATTCATCTTTAGTTTCAGAAAATAAATCCATGTTTTACGAGAGCAATCATCAATAAAAATGATATAATAAAGACAACCATTCATGGACGGAGCAGTCATAGGTCCACATAGATAAGAATGAATAAGATCTAAGATACCATTAGTTTTTCTATTACTGTGAGGGTAAGCTTTTTTTGTATTTTTACCAAGAGAATAGTCTCTACAAATACTATCATGCTCAAAAGAAAAAACTGGCATACCTGTTATCGACTTTTGCAAACTTGGGAGAGCATGATAGTTGAGGTGTCCAAACCTTCTGTGCCATAGTTCGCAGGTTGATCATCTCATGAGCTAATGCTTGAACAACTTGACCTGAGACTTTGTAAAGTCAACCTTCTTGAACTCCGATTATCATGGTTGAGCTCATACTTTCATTTGAGGGCCACATAAGAGCCTTTCCTTTGGAGAAGGCTACTGTGTACCCTTTACTTTCTAGAACTGCAACTAAAATAAGATTTTTCTTTTAACCAACAACATAAATAATTTCTTCAACATGAAATACATTACCTGACTGATGCTGAAAAGAGGCTGATCCAACTCTTTTGATGGCATAAGTGGCATCATCACCCAATTCTACCTTCACATTGAACTTCTTATCTCGGTAGTTGACAAGCTTCTGTTTGAAGCTTGACATGTGCTTGGAGGCCCCGCTGTCCACTAACCAAATTTCTTTTGATTTGGTGACAACACTAGAGAGAGTTGAAACAAGAGAACTCTCTCTGCGCTGCTCTTGTTCTTTAGAAGCAGCTCTGGTTCTCTTTCATTGAGGCTCTTTTTTCTTAGCTGCAACTGAAGCATGGAACCTACCTTTCAGTTTCTGCTTTGAAGGAGGGTTTCTGCAATCTTTTGCATAATGACCTAGCTTGTTACAGTTAAAGCATCTTACTTTAGACAAATGAGAGTGAGGATGAGAGTTCTTACCTTGAGGTTTCTTACCTTTGCCTTTGTGCTGAGGAAACCTCTTCCATTTCTTGGCTTTGGCGGAAAGAGCATGGTCTTTCACAATGGAGGGCTCATTTTGGCAGAAAGAGCATGATCTTTCACAATGGAGGGCTTTTAATTATGCCATCTTCTTCCAAGCAATCATGCCATAATCTCTCGAAGTTGGGTTGGACTTCTCTTCCATTTACAAATGAGAGAAATGTCTCCAATTGTTGTGAGTTGATCTCTTGTTTGGGCAATTTTGGAAAAGAAGGTAGAGATGGTTTCATCCTTTCCCATCTTTAATGTACGTAGTTGTTTCTTCAAGGTCCTCTTCTGAGTAGGGGCCTTCTTTTCATACAAGTTTGGGAGGGCATCAAAGCATTCCTTTGCTGTCCTTAAGTGAGCAATAAGAGGCATCGTACTATCTTTAACTGAGTCAAAAATGACTCTCTTGGCTTTGGCCTCCTCGTCTTATCAGCTGCTCTTCCTGCATTTGTAGTAGATTCTTCCACTACCTTAGTAACCAGCTTATCCAAATCACTTTCTTCTAGGATATTGAAGACCCTAGCCTTCCAGGCATTGAAGTTTGAAGCCCCTTCAAGCCTATCTTCTTCTTTGACTGATGATGAAGCCATACTGAAATCTGTTTAGAGTAGATATCTCATACAAAACAAACTTATTGCTGATTTGAAAAAACAAACCCTTAATAGAGGATCTACGCAGGCTCAAAAGTCTGCCACAAATGAGCTCCTTTCATGCCCTAAGCTCTGATACCATGTTAGAATTTAAGGGTAAAACAATAGGGTAGCTAGAAACATAAATATTTTTATAGATTTCAAATCATTTGCTATTGCAATTTTGAATTTTAATGAAGATTTGTACCTTGGACAAGTGGTTCCTATGGGTTTTTAAACTTTTACCTAGGGATGTGGTCCACAACTTAAAAGTGGGTCTTTTTCATAAAGTCACTTTATACGTGGTAAAGTGAACTTTAAATTAGA
>ML785458.1:1209930-1224407 GCA_009831015.1 Picea engelmannii
GAAGTTTTGGTTGTGGTATACTGACAATTAAAAGTGTATGTTAAGGAAGATTTGGGTTGAAATTTGATTAGCGGTCTTGAGATTGATTTTGTGAAAGTTTGTGTTTGTTAAGGAAGATTTGGGTTGAAATTTTATTAGTTGTTTTCTATATTTGAGATTGATTTTGTGAAAGTTTTAGTGAAACATTAAAATGATGAAAAAAAGTAAAAGTCTTTGGTAAGGAGAATTTGGGTTGAAATTTGGTTGGGTAAGCTGTTTTTTATATTTGAGATTTTGTGAAAATTAGTGAAATATTAAAATGAAATATATATGATGAGAAAAAAAATGGAGGATTTTTTTTTCTTTCTATAAAGTAGGAATTTTTTTATAATATTTATGGTTTTGGCATAATTTTTATTGTTTTTTGGTTGTTTGTAAATGGTCAAGCTTCCATTCTTGTAAAATTTATGTGGGTCTTGGATTACTAACCTATTTTTTTTTTTAAATTTGAGAAAGATGAGGTCACTTAATCGGAATATGAGCTCTTAGCCAGTGAGAAACAGTTTTAAGTCATACTCCAGGACCAAAGGACACTTCGAGCTCAAATGGTATTAACAAGTGAGCTGGTATCCCTTGTGGTAATCATAGATGCTACCTCCAGTAGGATCATGTGCTTACAAGTGACATTTAGTCTTAACTTTATACTTGAAGTTGGATACTATCCCTGGTTACAATTTAACCTCTTTTAATGAGATTGAAACGAGTACCTAATTTTTTTACTCTACTTGAATGATGTATTAGATCTAAATGTAAAATAAAACATTAAATCAAAATGTTTATAATAAAAAAAAATCCATAACATTAATATGATTAATTAATATTTTATAAAATTATGAATGAATTTAAAATTTAAAATTAAATAAAAATCCATTATTTATGAAAAAAAATTGTAAGATGAATAAATTCAATACAACATTTTACAATGAATGATAAAATAAAATTATTATATTCTAAATTCAACAAATACCATGGTGAAGCTTAATGATTTTGTTTCTTTTGAAATAAAGTTCAGCTTAACTTATACAGGGCTAAACTTTTTAGATAATCAACCCACCTTTTTCTTATGTGGAAGAATGTAGTGATTTCTTTTAAGTTATTTTCTAAGTTAAAAATATAGTGATATCTTTTGAGGTAAAAGTAGTTAATTTAGAGAAAATATTTTAAGGTAAAAGTAGTGTAATTAGATAAAAATAACCAATTTAGAGAAAAAAATAAAAATAAAATGTAAAAGTTTATATATATATATATATATATATATTTTGTGTATATTTAAATATTTTATATTTAATAATATAAAATTAATTAATTAAATTGAAAAATTATAATTGTGTAATTTATTTTACATTTTTTATTTAAAATTTAATAGTATAAAATTATTTAATTAAATTGCTCAAGTTGTCATTTCGTGCTTGTACCTTGAAACCACAAACCACAACTCCACAAACCACCACAACCCAAAGGCATCTAAGTAAACGAAAACCTTAATCAATTGAGCTAGCAAGACTTGACATATTTAAAGATACAATTATTTATATTTTACATATGATTTTAAATATGGACATTTATTGGAGTAAGTCATAATTTATAATTGAAGGAGTGACAAGGAATATGAGGCATATCTTGTTACATCAAGAACATTTTCTTCATATTAGGCTTTACAAGAAAGATGCTTTCAATCAATACATGTGGATAGAGATTTCAGATATTAATGTTAAGTTGTATATATCAATATGTTATTTCACACATGTTAATTCTACCTTTTATAAGTTAAATGTTCACAATGGCTTATAACAAGATATTTATAGTTTGAGAAATGAAGCCAATGTCCTCTTGCAAGGTGACTTTAATGCTAGAACGCCAACTAATTAAGCTATTTTCGTTTTGGCTAGTAGAAACAAAAGAAACTTTAAGGACTTACTGGAGAATTTATTTGGTACGAAGCTAGTCAAGCTTTGCAGTTCTCAAGATCTAATAATTTGCAATGGTCTAATGAAGTATCCAAAATCCAACTGAATGAATTGTATTAATGGGCTTAAATTATGTGATATTTGATATTTGATATCCTCATATACAAACAAATAATGAAATTTCATATCTTAAACGACCATGAGTCCAACTTCGATCATAGACTTTTAAACCAAATCTAAACTTTATCATGCACAAAAACCCCATAGAAGGGAATTCTGATAACCAAAAACACAACCAAAAGCACTTGATTTTCGACAAAAATAAATCTAATCTTTTTTCAAAATATTTAAATAATGAAATAAATCTCCTATCAAATAAGGACAACATTGAAGACACCTATCATAATTTTTTGACAACTCTCTCTACTTCCATTAATAAGTTTTCTATTTAGGTGTTGTGTAAAAAGGAAAATAGAATGACCAACACTTGGTATGATAAAGAGTGTGTCATTGCTAGAAAATCCATTAGATATGCTTCTAATGAGTCCTTAAAATCTGATAAGGTAAATAGGTACAAAACCCTAATTAAAAACAAGATAAGATTTTGCACCTCTCTAAACTAGATCCTAAGAAATTTTGGAGGTAAATTTTGACTTGTAAAACTAAAGAAAACAATATGATTCCCTTGAGGGACTAGATTACTACCTTAAAAGGATTTACAATCCCCTAATATCATGAACAACATCCAAAAATTTTCTATAGAGGAATAAGTTTTTCTATAGAATACATAGAATTTGAGGTTAAGTGGCTCACAAAAGGGAATGCTAAGGAGATCAAAGGCTACAAAGTAAAAAACTTAAAAATTGGAGGACCTATCCTCATCCCTCACATCCACAAGCTCTTCAATTTAGCAGTCAAACAGAGCTTACCTAAACCCTGGACTCAAAGCCTCATTGTACCTGTTCCCTACGATTTCTGGCATATACATTGACAAGTTAGAGGGTTTTTTGGAAGAAGCATGTTGTGTCATCTCGACTCTAGTTGGTATATGCATCATCCTTCTTCTTTATGCTGATGATATTGTTCTTAAGATGACGAGTCCTTATGATCTCGATCAACAACTAAAAATTCTCAAGGATTTTTTCTCCAGTACATGTATGATTGTTAACGCTGACAAAATGAAGGTTATGATAATTAAATCCAAAATGATCATTTATGCTAATTTCGTGTATGACAACAACTTGGAGTAAGTGACTTTAAACAAATATCTCATAATTGATTTTCATCATAAACTTAAATGAAACTATAGCATTGAGAAAAGGATAAATGGAGGGTGGAAGCTTCTTATGGACTTGAAAATAGTTGTAAATCAATAGACCTTTGGCAATGAGATAAGAAGAAACTCCTTTTTGAGACTCTCATCACTCCTGTTATCTTATATGGTTGTGAAGTTTGGAGCTGCAACGTTTGTAGAGAATCATGGAGAAAGATAGAGCAAATCCAAAAGTGTTTTATAAATTATAATCTCAAAATTAAATGCAATACACCCTATCCTATGCTCCTCATAGAAGCGAGTCTTTCTCCCATTGAGAGCACAACTATGACTAGATACTTATTATACAAGAACAAGATAAACATCATGGAAGACAAGAGGCTTTCTAAGATTGCTTCAAACTCGAGTCAAAACCACTTGCATCTCAAGCTAGGTTGGAATAAAGATGCCGAGTCTTGGTTAAATCATTGGGAAATCAGGGAAGAGATCCCTATGTAGAATAATGATAATATTAATAATATTATTATATCTAAATTTAAGGAGAAATTGTGGTGTGAGAAATAATTAGAGGATAAAATAAAATTAAGATGCTATAAGGAGGTGATCAACCCTAATATAATTATAGAAGATCAAAAGTATCTCTTTGTTTTGACTTAGGGTAAAGAAGAAAATCAATATTGCTAAAATAAGAAGAAATTCACAAGGCATTAGACAATTCCTAAAACACCTTGGGTCGAAAGAATTTGTCATCTTTGAGACACCAAGAGGATTGAAGATGGAAAACACTCTCTCAGAATATCTTGGGTACACTGACATTAGATCACAATTCAAAAATATTTGTTACAATACTAACCTTCCTTACCTTTAAATTCATCAAAACTATAGTGATTTAGGAATGCTTCTCTTAAAGCTTTTCGAGTACATAAATAAAATTCTAAAGGAAACCAAGTAATTCCTACCTTTCCTAATGTTCGATAAATCAAATTTGGTTTCAGTAGATATTAACCACCACCAACACTATCATTATCAATAAATTTTTTTGTTTCACTTGACTAGGAAGAATAATCTAAATCTCTCATGTGTCTAATTATCTAAAAAAACCTCAATCATATAGAGCATGGTATTGTAGCTTTATTTAGATACAACAAGAAGTTATATTGGTTTGTATAATTGTATACGTTTTGATAATGAATTCTATTCAAAATCAACAGTTTTGAATGATGAGTTGAATAATCGCTGTGAAAGATAACTTGAATAACAATGGAAATAGTTGGGAAACAACTAGTTCCTGCCTAGTTGTTAAATAATATGAGAATTGAATATTGATAAAAATAGATAGGTATTGAGACATTAACTAGTACTTGTCAGGATGATAAATGATCTTTATTAATTATTTGTTAAATTGAATAATATCTATATAATCAGTATTTAAAAATCTCATAAAAAAAATCTTTAAAATAAATTAATTATTTTATAATTATTTAATTTTAATATAATTGATACTTGAACATTCTTGAAAAATCTTTAAAATAAATTAATTATTCTATAATTATTTGATCTTATATTTTAAATAATAATTCTTAATTGAAAATCTCATTAAAAAAAAATCTTTAAAAAAATCAATTATTCTATAATTATTTAATATTATATTTGATATTTAAAATCTTTAAAATAAAATAATTATTTTATAATTATTTAATTTTATATTTACCCCAGTTTTCTTAAGAAATTTCTTTTGATTTCTTTGCCGTATTCTACTGCCATATTGATTTAATGAACCAATATTTTGGCAATTGAAAGATAGTTTTTGCACGTAAGATTATAAACAAGTAAATTATAAATTTGAGCGTTAATCTTAGAGGTTATCTTTTTTAGTTACCTTATTTTTTTTTTTTCATTTTACATTTCATTAATTTTACATCAAAACAATTAACACCAAACCAAATTAAAAATAGGTTAATTATATATTTTCAATAAAGTATATGATATTCATATGTAAATCATAATAAAAAAAATTAAATTTTAAAATACTTTATATTAGAAAAAGATAGATTAATTATATGTTTTTAAGAAAGTATATGATATTCATATCTACATGATAATAAAAAATATATTTTAAAATACTTTATATTAAAAAAGGAAGTTGTCATGTTATTAAAAAAATAAAAAAATAAAACACAGTTAAGTTATTATCTTTTTTAGAAAGTTGAATATTATCTTACTAAAATACTGAATATTATGGTACTAAAATATGGTCAACTACACTCTGTAGGTTAGGCTAACTCGAGAGCAAACAAATTTCGGGAAAAAAAATGGGCATGAATTCGACCTGATTTTCAGGGGTAGTATGAGTTTCACCCGGATCAAAGTTCCATGCATTTCAGAACCTTACCCCAAGCGTTTTGCCCCATTTTAAACCAACCTAAATGCTCAGAAAATTGATCAGAATTCTGGATTCACCCGAAATTTAAAATGGGGCCACTGAAGGACCTGTCGGAAAGGTAACTCAGAGGGAACATTGCTCCCGTATTGGATTATCGGATTTGATGTATCGTACTAAATTACTCGTAGTAAAGTATGGTCTACTATAATGTGTAGGTTTTGTGCACGTTTCAGATTAATGAATTTAATGTATAATACTTAAACCAAAATTTGACCCTATTTATCATTTTGAATATATACCATCTTCAAACATAATCTATCATTTCGAACTCTATTTCAGTCCAATAATATCAATGAAATAATAGCTCTCACTTAATCTATGCTACATATTCAAACATAATGTATCATTTGGAATTCTATTTCAGTTCAATTAAACTCAAAATATCAATGAAGCAATAGCTCTTTGCATATTCAAACATAACTTATCATTTAGATTTCTATTTGAGTCCAGTTAAACTCAAAATATCAATGAAGTAATAGCTCCCACTTAATCTATGTTGCTTGGATTAAAATGCCAACCAAAGCTACCAACAAAACTTTGATTGATAGGGAAGCCATGTCTTTAAGCTCTTCGTAGCATCATTCCTACAAAGCTTCACTATGAGTTGTTCCTCATATGCTGCTTCAGAAAACTGAAGAGTGTCGATGGCACCTGTGGATGGGGCATCATAATCTTGTAGAATGATGCAGTCACCTTCTGTAGGGAAAGAGACTAGGCCTACTTGTGGTCTATCGAGCTCAAAACTAACGTGCAATGTAGTTGAAGGATGAGAGTCTGGTTTCCAAGCGACATGTAGGGGAAGTGAAGAGGATGGTAATCTAGTTGTTGGGATAAAAAGGGAGAATGGAGGATTGGTAATTGTTGTTGTTGCAGAGGAAGAGATAACATTGGATAGGGTTGGGGTCCTCACAAGGCAACGTTTTGGTGTGGAGAGAGGAATATGGGTTAAGATAGGAGCGGACCTTCATCTTGTAAAGGTTGGATGGACATCAAGAAAAGTTGATAGGTAGTATTACAATTGTCGGGGTTCACAACATATAGAGAAAGACATTTATGCAAATTATCAACATTGAATATCTTATGTATACATGTCTGTGGAATTTCTAGGCTGGTGCTCATTGCAGGTAGGTTACCAGGTCGTGCGGCTTTGACCGTCAAGAATTATTGGAACACCACATAGATCAAGAAAACATTAGATCACCATCGTCATGCTGTCAAACTTCACTGTACTCATGCAACCATATTTTCCCTTTCCTATCATACTGGGAAGGCGAAAGGATTATCCAGTGACTCATTTTTGAAAAATGAGGGGAAATATAATAATTTGCATGACTCCATCGTTTCATGGAATCTCATCTTCACTTGATTTCTTTGCATAGCCTGCCATATTGACTTAATCAACCACTATTTCCTAAAGCCCAACCTATAGCCCATGTCTTAACCCAATGCATGATGGAGTGTGGAAAATGAAATTTTGGCACTTGAGACGTAGAGTTAGTATTTGAGACATAAAGTTAAATTATTTTTACATCAAAACATTAGAAACAGAAATAAAAGTAGACTAATTATATGTTTTTGATCCATGGATGCAATAGAGGACAACATGATTTCAAGCCCAAACAGACTCCTCATTTCCTAATTCTATTCATGAATTTACTAAGTGTTGGAGAATTCTTGTCAAGATGAAGAATACGAAGCGACATGCTACCATCACTAAGAAAATTTAGAGCTCACCACCTTTCAAATCTCAACTACAATACCTTCGATGTCGTTAGCACATACGGGTAAGTCACTCCAAGGCCCGTCCTCAAGCTAATTCTTTGGAATTTCACAATATTCTGCTAGAAAGGGTTGCAGAGTTTCTCCGCTTTCCCCATCTTTGATAACCCTCTGTAAAACTCACCATGCCTCGAGCTCCTAAGGCCGCCTATGGAGACTCCTCCTCCTGTTCCACAAGTTCATTGATGAATTTTCCCGCTTCACCACCCACGAGCTTACCTCTTCCACCCATAGCTAGTGGATTGGGGCCAAGCCGCATACATTTGTTTCATGCAAGGGATTAAGATCAACGTCCAACCATAACAACAACCTCTACAACTCTCCTTTATCAGTCACAACCTTTAACAACCACAATAGCAGTCTCTGCCGCTCTCCTTTTCATTTTGGTTTGTAGTTGGATTCTTTCATGGAGCTTTTTTCTTCAACGATGACAATGGCTACCCTATCCTAATGTCTAATACATGTTTGAAGGTAATGTCTACTACAGGTTTGGAGGTGGCTACGATTCTCCTTTAACATCCACAACCTTTAACAACCACAATAACAGTCTCTGCCGCTCTCCTTTTCATTCTGGTTTGTAGTTGGATTCTTTCATGGAGCTTTTTTCTTCAACGATAACAATGGTTACCCTATCCTAATGTCTACTACAGGTTTGGAGGTAATGTCTACTACATATTTGGAGGTGGTTGCATAAGCAATATATATGTTTTCTCTAATATTACCTCCCACCCCCACCCTCAATGGTTGTAGAAGCACTGAAGCATCAGGACCTTGCAGGGACGGTGGTTTGGAGGTGGTTGCAGAAGCAAGATCCATAACAAGAAAAAGATGGTGGAATGAAGAAGGAGAAGGATCAGGAGAAGTGTCTGCATGGTTGGAGGGTGGCCAGTTACAAAGACAACCACCGTGTTGCAGTGATATGCTATTGACTCATCTGAAAACAATCAATATTTATTATGCTTGACTATGTGATACCTCCGACAAATAGTAAAAAACATTTTATGCATACTAGGGATAATTAAGTCCCATCATATACTACGAACCAATAAAAAATTGTATCGATGAAAATGCAAAATACAAAAAATTATTTTATATATTTAAATAAATAATGTTAATGGAGGAAGAATTTATTAGAACTTTGGATATCTCACGACAAACTAGTAAATTAATCTCAAGTCAAATGATGTTGACCGGTAGGTGAAAGCTATTTGAGGCACGGACTAATAAGTATTAATTGTTGTAATATTAATTTTTTTTCCTAACTTAGCACTAGCATGATGGGATGAAGATGACGAGTATTCAAATGGTGAGTGAAGGAATATTGTAATAGCAAAAGTGAAGGAATATTGTAAGAGCAAAATTGATACACAAGGTTGTCATAGAAAATTAGGAACTTACAAGTTAGGATGGAAGTATGCACTATGTTCCATGTTTAAGAATAATTTAATTACAATTTCAGAGAAGTTATATGTTCCATGTTTAAGAATAATTCAATTACAATTTCAGAGAAGTGATATTGGAACATGTATTGAGAACTTTTTCATTAGCTTTTTTTTTTCTTCAAAACTATTTTTTATATTATAAATATTTTAATAATGTGTACATAAATATTTGAATTTATGTTTATTTTGTTTAGTATGGTGCATTATTTTGTTTATTTTGTATGGTGCATTATTAGAGTTTAGAGTCAAGAGATTAACTAAGAGTTTTTTCACAACTAAGAATATATGATTGAAGACTAATGAGAAAGGAAAATACTAGCACATCCACATGATTTGTGGACGGAGAACGTTGATGGGTATCATTGTTTAGGTTTATGAAAATATGATGCACTAATCACGTACTGGATGGGATTAAGTTAGGGTCTATGAAAGCGTATATGTTAGGTTAGGGTTTTGGATTAGGGTTAATGATATATATATATTAAATACAATCTCTTTGATTTTTCTGGAATATTGTAAATATGCAAGATTAGGGTTAGGGTTAGGGTTTAGGAGGTGAGATTGTTTGATCAACCATATGGGATGTCAACAATGAACAGGGGAATGAAAATATCGTTAGTCATAAAAGCCACAATTTTGCAATAGAGAACATATGAATTGAATAAGGACCCACAATGTGAATGATATGACAATATACAAGGTGTAAAAATAAGTAACGATAAAACATGAATGGAATAGGTTGTTTGCTTAACCATATGGGAAGTTAAAAAGTACGCCATGGTATTGAAGGACGCCGCCATAAAGTTGCAATGTAAAAGATATGGATTTTTAACAAAGAGAAAGGAATATAAAAGCAATGGAATATATCGAAGTAGAAAACCAAAGCATATATCATGAACTTTACAGAGAAAGGAAGTCGAACAACATTTTCTAACCTCTTTGTTGAACGTCTCACTCAATCGATGTCGTGCCTTTAAGACCATTCCCTCCATTCGTTCCTCTCTGCAATACTTCTCTTGTTTCAATGTACTCCTCTATGTTGCCTTGCTCCAACTCTAATCCATGTTTGCAACCACACATTAAAGAAAATAAATGGCGATTGTTTGTTTACTTAAACCTAAGGCCTTAGACATGACAACAAATCTCACAACACGATGGCCGATCATGGCTGTAAATTGAAATGATAATATTGATTGTAAATTAGTGCGGTGGCTGATCATGATTGTAAATTGAAACAACTTGGGAGTGGTCTCATTGCAATGAAATTGATCAGCCATCACATTGGAGATTTGTTGAGCGACATGCATAGTAAAAAAAACATGGAAAAATGAAACACGCCCCATGCGCAATAAAAAAACTCATGAGTAAATAACATAGTCATTAATAACTCATATTGGAGATATGCCTAGCGGTGGTAAAGAAGTGGAAGCAGATGACACCCCACACACCCCATGAGCAGTAAAAAATGATGTAATAAAAACTTAAATGCATGCCACACACTGTAAAAACCCTAGGAACAATAAATAAGGTGGGCATTGATAACCGGATCGACCATTATTATGCTAATCACGTTAATCACCCTCATTTATGGCGAACATCCATGTTTTGACATGCAAGGAAATTAATGGTTAAAATTGTAGCCTTTGATTTATTGTGATGACGAAGAATATTCAATGCATATCGAATCGTGTTCACAGAAAGCATATCTGTGATTAAAAGCTCATTACTTCAGGTGCTTTTAAATAGGTGTATGCCTATCAACTTAATAAGTTTATGATCTTTTTTCTTATGATTTATTTTCCAGATGAGATTAAGAATGAAATTTGGATGAAGTGGTTTGTTTTCCATTTTAATGAGAAATTGGGTTTCTTATAAATGACATTTATGTAATAAAAAATGTAGCAGATGATATTTGTTGTTATAAGGCCACAACAAATTCAATTTAAAATTCACATTTTTTTCTCTCATTAAGTGTCTAAAGTTATCTTATTGATGCTACCATTTTGAAGTTTATTATGAGAAGTTGTGGACAATATATAATATTTCATACTTTTTTTTAAATAGTAAGGGAAATAATGACCTATCAAAGTTGGTTATATGTTTTCAATGAGTGATTATAAGTGGTCCATGGTCTAGTTGTCTCACTAACACAAATCATCGATGCAAAAATGAGTTATAATCTCTATGAAATTCACCAATAAAATGAGTTCAAAGTTTTTTTTTTATTTATTTATTTTTTTATTTTTTCCAGTTTTTGTTCCAATGTTTTATTTATTTGTGTTATAATGTGAGGCTATTGTTCAAACTTGGAGCAAGCACAATTCTCTTTGTATTATGCCACCCAAATAGAAAACTCCAAAATATTACTCTTCAACCCAACACTCTACAATTCTGTCTTTACAACTCTATTATGCCAAATAAACAATGCACTATGTACATCTAAGGGGTTGTAGGGGGTCAAAGCCCCCAAATTGTTTTTAGTGGTTTTTAGTGTCCATTTTAGCAGTTTTCAACACATAGTTTTCGCCCATGGTTTTCTAGTTCCGGTTAAGGAAACATGGTTGTAGACTAATCCAGGTCAATGGATTAGGGGTTTTGTATGTCGCATGATCATATATATATTGTATTGTAAACAATGAATATGGATAATGAATAACAATTAGAGGTGTGGCTCTAAATAGGTTGTTGGTTTTCCCAGTTTGGGTTTCCAAGGTAAAATATCCGTGTAATGTGTGTGCGTGCCATTGTGTCTTTTTTGTTTCTATTAAGAATTCATTTGTAGTAATTAATTGTACAAGGTTAAAATCTACATTTGGTATCAGAGTGATTATTGGCTTCAGGGGGACGTCTTTGTGGTCAGGGGTTTGGCTCGGGTTCGTGATAAACCTTGTTACAGTGGGAGCTTTGTAGTATTGATTCTCATGGTGAAAAGAAATGGTGAGCAGTTCAAAAATAGAGATCGAGAAATTTAATTGGTAAATTTTTGAGCTGTGGAAGCTCAAGTTGGAAGATTTGTTGGTGGACAAAGATCAATGAATTGCAATGGATCTAGGTACTGTACCTACATGAACATCAACAAAAGACTGGGAAAATTTGGATCATAAGGCGAAGAGCACAATCCAATTGTGTTTCTTAGATTCAGTATTACTGAAGGTGTCAAGTGAAGCTACAACCAAGGCATTATGGAATAATCTAGGGGCTTTGTATCAATCTAAGTCCTTGGTAAACAAACTGTTCCCACGAAAGAAGCTGTACAACCTAAGAATGGAGACTCGATGACAAAGCATCTGAATGCCTTCAATACTGTGGTAAGTCAACCAGTATATGTTGATATTAAGATTTCCGATGAAGATAAGTGTGTCAATCTACTATGATCTTTACCATACTCATGGGATAGTCTGGTTGTGGCCATAGGTAGTAATGCAAATACTTTAATCTTCGATGATGTGGTCTCTGTTAGAATATGAAAGATGTGTGCTCGTTTTACCATTGACAATACCCTTGTCAACCAACAATAGGCCAAAGCCACCCTCCGAGCACCTTAACCTTGACAGAGAATCACTCCGGAAGCAAACCCTAGGCTAGATAGCCAAACAAAGGGTAACACACCTTTCCCCAAGGATAGATCATCACAAAGAGATGATCAGATAGTCCAAACCCTAGCCAAGAGATAGTCCAAGCATAACTGCTAGCTGCAGCAGCTGCAACAAAAACTTTCCTCCAAACCTGTGCAGAAACTAGGCAACTGCAGTGCACAAAAGACTGGGCATTGCAATTATGAGACTGCCTGCCAGAATGAGAACTATCCTCTTGTATTTATACTAATTCTATAATATTATTTCAGGCCGACTTCTTCTCTTGGAGGCTAATAACCTAATATAAATTATCTTCTTGAGCCGACAAGTCTTCTAGGGTTATTAGCCAACTCATTAGGGTTTCTTCTTTCTTCCAGGAGTATTCTATCCTTGTTAGGTTTACATGTGGAGGTAAATACCTCCCGCAGCTACCATAATATCAACACTCCCTCCTAGTTAGGGAGGTATACAGGTAATGGTATTTGAGCACAAAACATACCATTCACCCGGTAGCATCAACATAGTTATATAGACTAGATCATGAGCACCATCATCATCATCAATTGCATCATCTCTCGAAACCATACTCTATCTGAGTAATCAGACAAGATGCTCACTCCACAGAGTGATACAAAAGCCATTCTTCTAATCTAGAAGAGTAAATGTTCTGAACCATTTTCTTTCTGGAAAATCTCTGTTCATCATTCATCTGGCTGATAATTATTTCCAATAAATTGCTTGATAGTCTTCAAGGCAATCAGAACAAAATAGAACACAACCGTGTCTATCCATAGTAGTACATAACTACAATCCAATGGTACACTACCACACCAAGTAGCAAACAAGTACTTGATCAGTAACGTATAATCACTAATAGTGGAACACATCCACCACAATAGTATACATCTACTGCCATACAATCCTCATAACAATCATCTGATATCAACCTGCACAGAAACAATGTTATGATATAAACTGAATCATCTGGGCCAATGTTTCACTCACGTCTGTGAGATATGAAAGAATATCTGCCCTCGAAGTAGAACAATGAGATATCTTGACTATTCTTCTCAAGCAAGGAAGAATAATTGTCCTGTCTTCTAAACCTGGACCATTCCCCACCCTGGGCCATTCTTCCTACACTAATCAAAGTGCACCCTGGAGAGAATGTATAAACCCTACAGAATGTCTATCCCTGATTGCTGATCCTGGACTATTCCCCACCCTGGGCCATTCCTCCTACACTAATCAAAGTGCACCCTGGAGAGAATGTATAAACCCTAAGGAATGACTGTCCGGGCCATTTCCTCTGTTAACCACAAGAGGAAAAGACTGTTCTGTATCAACCTCCAAAATGGACCATTTCCTCTGTTAACCACAAGAGGAAAAGACTGTCCTGTATCAACCTCCAAAACAGACCATTCCTCATGTTAACCACAATGAGAAATCTCTCTCCAGCGAGGTAGGCCAGTCTTCTTGAGTAACCCTCAAGAAGAGAGACTGCCCTAGACCACTCCCCATGTTAATCACAATGGGAAGTCGCTGTCTATGATACATTGACAATCTGGACCATTTCCCATGTTAACCACAATGGGAAATAGCTGTCCGTCAGAAATCTCAATCCACTTTCCGAATAGGAAAGCATCTGTCCAAGATGGACTATTTTTCAATCTTGAAATGAATGTCCTCAATAATATTTTCAGTGCTCCCTCCCAACCTGGGAGTTATCTCTTCCTTTTTCAATAAGGAAGTCATCTCCATGAGCTCCAGCTTGAGTACACAAACTCTTTCATCTTAGATAGAAGCTTTACCAAAATGTCTGCTTATCTGCTCATCTGTGGAGATATGTATTGGAGAACCACTTTCTCCTTTCTGGACTTCATCACGGATAATGTAATGCTTGATTTTAAATGTATTTTAGTCTGGAACACTGATTTTCTATGAAGGCTTCATGTAGCTCTGAACAATAGAGTATATCATTGTTGGAAAATTGGAACATATCCATGTGGCACTTCTTCT
>ML785458.1:1224457-1242811 GCA_009831015.1 Picea engelmannii
CCTCAAAGTCTTGAGATTGCTCTTCATACGCTCTTTATTCAATTTCTCTGGAGAACATTCTTTGCATTCATCTGATGTAGAACTCCAACTCATGGATGTTGTGGATGATATAATGACTCATGTAGAGATACGTCTGGTGTACTAGAACAAATAATCATCATAGTCTTCTCCCTCCATCTGGGAGAACCTCTAGTTCTAGATATCACAATGCTTTCATTCATAAGTCTTTCATACACGGTTCTTCATCACGACTTTCAGTTCCTCTGCTTGATTTATTTTATTGAGTTCATATCGGGCTGGTAATATTGTGATTCTTGATACAATGACTGGTTGTTCTGGCTTCTCTTTCTTTCTTGGAATCTTCATGTGTTTCTTTGGTTCTCGGATCCATGGAGTTTCTTATAGATTCCATGCCCTAAAGATTCCATCATAGGATCACGAACGTGGATGGACAACCAGGGATACTTTAAGGCTTCTCTTTGAAGAATACATACTGTCTTTCATGGTTGCTATCATGGATATATACTTCATCATCTTCAATGGATCATAGGATTATCTCCCTCCTAATCCTTGCTTCATGTATGAGTGCATATAATCGGCTCCCTCCGTCTAACAGAGTCCACACTTCCATCTGCATCCCTATTGTCTTCTGCAATATATAATTTTCTCTCTTGTCTAATAGAGTCCACACTTTTGTCTTGTTGTCTTCTACAAAACATTATAAGTCTTTCTCTGAATTCTTTCTTATGAGTCTCTTCATGATTGATTCGGCGTATTTCATCCTTTCATGTGTATTATCTAATGATATCAATCCTTATCTTGTTGTTCTTCCATAGGTATAGTTCTTCTTGGAACACATTATCTTACAAGAGATAGATATACAAGATATGTACATAGACGATGCAAATATGATATGTACAAGAAATAAGAAGAGTTTTGTTACCTTTAGAAGAAGAAGTCTCTTCCATCCTGCTTAGTCTTCTTTGTAGGTTCCTTTCCTTCGGCAATTGATGCTTCGTCTTTCTTCTTCCTTTTCTTTAGCTCGGGACAATGATTCTTGTAGTGACCATACTTTCGACAGTTGAAGCATTGTACTTCTGAAATGTCTTTCTCTTGATTTGGCTTCGTCCTTGAACCAAACTTCCTTTTGTTTATGAAGTTCTTGAATCTTGCCGTGAAAGCTTGATCATCGTACTTCTTTTGGGGTTTCTCTTTTGCACTGATCCTTGATTCTTCTTGAGCACAACAAGTCCAAAGTTCTTCAAATGTTGGATACTCCTTCCTTGTGTTCATGCTTACGACAAATGCATCCCACGTCTTGGGAAGACCATTGAGTACTATGTTTACCAATTCCTTCTCTAAGATGATCTCTTCAATAGCTTGTAGTTGATCTCTTAACTGAGAGATTCTCACAAAATATGATGTTATGTTGTCCTCATCATTCATCTTCATGTCATGGAGCTCATTCTTTAGACTCATAACTTGTCCAATGTTTCTGACTGAGAAGCGATTTGTAAGGGAATCATACATCTTATTCGATGAGTCAAGATGTGAGATGTAGGGTACCAAGTGGTCTTTTATAGATTCCACTATGATACTCATAACATTGATATCACTGTCCTTGAACTTCTCCATAGCTGCAACGTTCTGCGGTTCCTTCTCTTTTCCTTCTTCAAACTCTGGCTTCACAATCTTTCCTTTCATGATATCCAACACTTTATTCTTAGCAAGGATGAGGTCAATCCTTGTCTTCCACACTCTGAAGTTAGAGGCTCCATCTAACTTGTTCTCTGACTTCATAGAATAAGTCATGGTTGCTTTGACTTGGTCAAGCCCTAGATTTGACCACAACTCAAACTTCACGTCTTGGCTTGCTGAGAGTATCAGGAGATGCGCTAGGCTAGGGAACACTGATCTATCCAGATATTAGGTCAATCCATTCACTTAAGGTGCCTCAACAAGAGGATTAGGGTTTATACAACTGCTCCTGCTAGTAACCCCAACGACAATGTCTTGGAAGCTTCTTCTGCTAGTAACCCTTGCGACAGTTCCTCAACGAGCTCAATATCCTACGGTTATGTTTCCTTCCAGCATTTAGAATGAATGAAGGAGTTGTGGGCCCATAACCTGTTAGATTATGAAAGATGTGTGCTCGTTTTACCATTGACAATACCCTTGTCAACCAACCATATGTTGAAGCCACCCTCGGAGCACCTTAAACTTGACAAAGAATCACTTCGGAAGCAAACCCTAGGCTAGATAGCCAAACAAAGGGTAACACAACTTTCCCCAAGGATAGAGCATCAAAAAGAGCTTATCAGATAGTCTAAACCCTAGCCAATAGATAGTCCAAGCATAACTTCTAGCTGTAGCAGCTACAACGAAAACTTTCCTCCAAACTTGCGCAGAAACTGGGCAATTGCAGTGCACAAAAGAATGGGCACTGCAATTCTGAGACTGCCTGCTAGAATGAGAACTAGCCTCCTGTATTTATACTAATTCTAGCTAACTTCCAGGGCCGAATTCTCATTCTGGGTATCTGTCTATTCAGTATATAATATTATTTCTGGCCGACTTCTTCTTGGAGGCTAATAACCTAATATAAATTATCTTCCTGAGCCGACAAGTCTTCTAGGGTTATTAGCCAATTCATTAGGGTTTCTTCTTGCTTCTCAGAGTATTCTATCCTTGTCAGGTTTACACGTGGAGGTAAATACCTCCCGCAACTACCATAATATCAACAGTCTCATCCTTCTTGTTGGAGGAGATGAGGTGGAAAAATATGGAAAACCGGAGCACAAACGATTTATTTACAAGAGGATGCTCTAAGGAAAGAAATAGATCTAAGTCCTCAAGTGGGAGATCTAAATATAGGGGAAGATCTAAATCTCTTAGAAAATTTGTAAAGGTATGATAGAGATGTGGAAAACAAGGGCATTGCAAGAAACAATGTAGATCCAAAAATGTTGAGAGAGGGAAGGGATCTGATGATGCTCCTTCTTCAGAAGAAAAAAACTATGAGACCAAAGGAGGGCAAGTGTACTTTTATTCTTCAAGCACACCTACATATCATGAGGCATGGTTGGCCGAAACAAGTGAATCCTTTCATATGAATCCTCATAGGGAGTGGTTTTGCAGATATGAAAGGTATGATGGAGGCAACGTTTTTCTAGGAGATGACTCAACAACCAAAATCATAAGACGAGGAAAATTCAAGTTGAAGCTCATGGATGGTAGGATTAGAACACTCCGTGGTGTTCTTCACATCCTAGGATTGACAAGAAATTTGATTTTTGTACGCAAGATGGATGATGTAGGTGTAAAAACAATGTTTGAAAAGGGAACCTACATGGTGGTTCGAGTAGAAATGGTGTTGCTAAAGGGAGTTTGGATTGGAACTCTGTATAAGCTGTTTGAAAGAACTATTAGTGACGGGTGCAATAGTTCCATTGTTCCTGATATTGGAGATGAAGAAGGAAAAAATCGTACAGTCTCTCGAGAAAAAAAAATGCCGTGGCATCAAAGACTAGGGCATATTGAAGAGAAGGGCCTTTGAGTAATACATGGTAAAGGTATGGCCAATTTCTCTCTGGATTTTTATTTATGTGAAAATTGCTTCTATGGGAAGCATTACCATGTAAGATTCTCCTTTGGTGCTATGAGGGTAGAGGGAATGCTACAGTTGGTGCACAATGATGTGTTTGGAATTGTCTTAGTTCCATCACTGGGAAAATCTGTGTACGATGTCTCATTTATAAATGACTTCTCGAGGAATACATGGATTTATTTACTCAGGAAGAAATATAAAGTCTTTGAAAATTTCAAAGAGTTTAAGGCTCTTATGGAGAATTAGATAGAGAAGAGAATTAAGGTGTCGAGGATAGATAATGGTGGAGAACTATGTGGAACTGAATTGTAAGAATTATGTGAGAAGTGCGGTATAAAAAGACAAAAGAATACTCCATACACACCTCAACATAATGGAGTTGCAGAAATGATGAACATGACACTAATGGAAAAAGAAAGGAGCATGCTCAGTGGTGTCGGGTTAGGACAAGAATTCTAGGCAAAGGCAGTGGGTACTGCATGTTACTTGGTCAATCAATCACCCTCATCAACGCTGGATGAAAAAACTCCACATGAGGTATGGACTGGTAAGAAACCCTCTCTTACACATCTCAAAGTATTTGGATGTGATTCCTATGTACATGTTCTAAAGAGAAATAAAAGTAAGCTAGATAAAAAGGATAAAAAATGTATCTTTATTGGAAATAAAGATGGTCTGAAAGGTTATAAGCTTTGGAACCCATAAATTAAGAAGGTAGTGTATAGTCGAGATGTGGTATTTAGAGAAATCAAAGATGTTTTCAAATAGAAAGTCCTACCCAAGGAGGAAGAACCAAATAAAATAGAGTTTGAATTGAAGGATAATGAATCAAAATCTATAGAAGAATAAGAATAATAAGAAGAAGAGCCTCATACTCCAGTTTTGAGGAGATTGGTTCATGAAAGAAGACAATCGGAAAGGTAAAATCCACTTGATTTCCATTGAAATTTTGCTTTGTTTATTACTAATGATGATCCTAGAACTGTTAGGGAGGAAGTGGATCCAGAGGATGACAAACTCTAGAAAAAGGCCACGGTGGAAGAAATGGAAGCGTTGGACAAGAATGAGGCTTATGATTTAGTGGAGTTTTCAACTGGAAGAAATCCCATTGGTAGAAAATGGGTGTTTAATAAGAAGTTGATTGCAGAAGGAAAAGAGGAGAATTACAAAGCTCGATTAGTAGCAAAAGGTTAATCATAGGTAGAGGGAATTGAATTTGGTGATTTTTTTTATTTTATTTTTATTTTTTCTTTTTATTTTTTATATTTTATTTATTTATTTTTTCTGTTGCTAAGTTAACTTCTATTAGATTTGTTTTATCTATTGCTTCTACTTTTGATTTTGAAGTAGAATATATGAACGTGAAGACAACATTGCTGCATGGGGCTCTAGAAGAGGAAATCTACGTGAAGCTTCCATAAGGCTTTGTAGTCAAGGGAAAGAAAGAGATGGTATGCAGGCTAAAAAATCCCTTGTATGGGTTAGAACAATCACCAAGGATGTGGTATACAAAATTTGATACTTATATGTTGGGACTTGGCTTCACAAGGAGAAAAAACGATCACTATGTGCATTTCAAATTAGTCAACGACTTTCTTATTTATTTGACCTTGTATGTGGATAATATGTTGCTAATAGGAAACAACAAGGAGATTATCCAGGATGTGAAAACTCAGTTGTTCTCTAAATTTGACATGAAGGAACTTGGTGCTACAAATATTATTTTGGGCATGGAAATTAAAAGAGATTGGGAAAACAAGAAACTCTGGTTGAATAAGAGGAAATATGTTGAGACAATATTGCAGAATTTTAATATGCAAGAATATAAACTGATTAGGGTTTCTGTTCCTATAGGTGCAAAGTTATCTGCAGATTAGTGTCCCAAGACACATTAATAGGAACAATACATGTTTCGTGTTCCATATGTTAGTGTGGTTGGAAGTTTGATGTATGCAATGGTCTATACTAGACCAGACATTGCACATATAATGGGAGTTGAGAAGGTATATGTCAAAACCATGGAAGGACCATTGGACAACAATAAAGAGGGTTTTCTGATATTTGTGTGGCCCTACTAGTTATGGACTATGCTACCAAAGAAGACCATGATTGGACAAAGTGTTGGATATGCATGGGCTTGTTGATGCATACTGGGTTGGAGATCTAGATCATATAATATCTACAGGCATATATGTGTTTAACCTATTTGGAGGAGCAATCAATTGGATAAGCAAAAGACAGGCTATAGTGGCACTCTCAACTACAAAAGTTGAATACATGACAACCACTCATGAAAGAAAGGAAGAAGTATGGTTATAGATATTGTGTTCAAGTATTGGGTTGGTACAACAAGATGTAAGGATACAATGTGACAGTCAGTGCAATATTCATTATCCAGGATGGTTATAGTCATTGTTGGAGTTACTTCACACACACCTAGGATTTATTTTTCCTAAGGTTTTTTCTTGTTTATTAGTCATAATTAGTCATTATCCAGTCTCCTATATTTTAGGGGAGAATATTCCACCTGGAGAATATTCTATTTTAGTTGACACTTCAGTTTGACTAGTTGAGTTGAGTCTAGATATTGCATTGGTTTTATCACCATGCAACATTGGGATCATCACCATGCTAATTCGACCTTGCCTTGGAATCATCACCATACTGGCACATTACCCTTGATTCCATGAGTTAACTCCTCACTACTCTTTGTTCAGTCAGTTAGTTGAAGACTAGTTGACTAGTTAACTCAACTAGGTGGCAGTTCACTCCCGTAACTGTCTGAGAGACTAGACTAGGTGGCAGTTCACTCCCGTAACTGTCTAAGAGACTAGACTAGGTGTGTGTCCATAACTGCTAGTGTGTGTCCATATCACTCTAGACCACCACTATGGTGCATTGGTTCTCCTCTAGTGCGCACTCATTGAGTTATACAAAGTATATCATGTGTAACTTATTCATTATTCACAACGGTTAATGAGGATTTTTTGTTAGGATATTTAGACACTTATGAGTTAGTTAAGATCTACTTGGTCTAATGTGTCGTTAGATAAACGTTTGTTTCTTAGTGTGCTTATTTAGTATGAATTAGTATGCATTTGTAGTTAGGAAATCCGATGGTCATGATATGTTCCCAACATAGAGTGATCCGACGATTCATACTCTCCTCGATCTTAATGGCCATTAATCTGTGGCTTAACACCCGATTGGTCCATGATCTCTATTTAAAGAGCATGGAGGGTCATTTACCGATGATCGATTGTCAGAAAATCTCTTGTAAAATTTCTCTGTAATCTCTTTTTCTTTGCATTAATAAACTGATCCAAGTGGCCGTGTTGACTGGGGCCGTGGATGTTTCCCTGTAGGGGTTTTACCACCTCAAAACATCGATGTGTTGATATTTGATCTAGTTTTTTGAGTGGTTACTGAAGGTGTTCATCCTCTGTTGGAATACCTGTGTTGTCAAACATGGTATCAGAGCCTGTTTGAAGACCCGCTCCTGTTGTAGATCGAGATCGTGAAGCCGAGTTTCCTCATCTCCATTTTCTGTCATTTCCATACATTTCTGGCTGAGAGGACTGTTCCCTTGCATCCAGAGCACTCGTTTCAGTTAGGAACACTTTTCGTTTCACTCTAAAAGGTTTCCGTTTTCCCAAGATACGACCATTACAGTCAGATCCAAAGGTATAAAGCCTGAATACACATTTTTAAAATTTTTGCAAAGTATTATTTTGGTTTTATTTCGATTTGATATTATTTGTTTCCAGGTTTCTACTCTTTTAGATATGCATATGCTCTTTTCCCCGTGCCCTGTGCGATCTCATAAAATCAGAAACAGATAGGAAAAAATGCATCTTCCGGGTAAGCTAACTGAGATCCAACCCTTGTCATCGAGAAACATTTTTTTTTTTTTTTTTTTTTTTTTTTTNGTGTGTGAAAAGAGCATTTTCTGAGCACGCTCTCCAAGGCCATCTTCAACAACAACAACAACAACACCCCCAATCCTCTTGCGAAACAATACAATATGTTTTGCTAGACCATTTGGTTAAAAGTTGCCTTATTACTTCATTGTAAAAGTGATCCCCACTTCTCTTTATAAAAGTGGGTCACTTCATAAAACAACTTACATCACCACGTGGTCCTTTGGTTACTGTTTATGCCTTTTAAAAAAAAGGCATAACTCTCACATCTGAAGTTTGTTTTAAGTGCCGTTTTTTTTAAACCGCATAACTTTTTGAGATATTTCCATTCAGATCATGAGTTTCAGTTTTTAAATCCATATTATCTACATATTTAATATGGATTCTACAAGTAATCTCTTACTCACCAACACCAACTACTTCCAATGGAAATCCCATATGGAGGATTTATTAAGAAGTAAAGGATTGTATCTGATTACCTTGGGAAATGAAACATCACCCACTAATGCTGATAAGAAAGCCAAATGGGATAATAGGAATGACGAAGCACGTGGATTAATCAGAATGTCCATCTCTCTTGATTTAAGGTTCCACCTTCAATCAATTGATAAACCCAAAGAAGCTTGGGAAAATATTGAATCTGTGTTTGGTAAACACAATATTATTCGAGCACAACAATTAGAAAATCAAGTACTAACTTTAAGTCCAAGTGATTTTTCTTGCATTGAAGACTATCTATCTAAGTTTAAAACACTCAGAACTTTATGTGAAGAATGTAAGATAAAGACAGACGAAGATCATTGCATCTATCTTATATTTCTAAGTTAGGTGGTGCATATTTTGTGTTTGTATCTACCTTTTATGCCATGCAAGAGGCTCTAGGGGCAGCMTATCAAAAACCCAGTCTTGAGAACTTTTGTGATGCTTTGATTAGAGAGCAAGATAATCTAGTACAACTTGGAGTGATCAACACTGCAGGTACCTCCAACAAAGCCTAAGTTGTCCATCAAAAAGATAAACCCAAGAATCCCAAGAAGCAACATCCTTGCCACAACAACAAGCAATATAAGGGTCCCAAACCCACTCAAACAACTTCCACTCCTAATAGAGACAAAGGAGCAAAATATAAAAATAAGAAGACTGACAGACATTGCAACTTTTGTGATAAAGATGGTCATGATGAGTCCAAATGTTTCAAGAAGATGGAATATTTAGAAGCAATGATGAATAAGCACAACATCAATATTGATTCTACTACTTCTTCTTTTTCTCATGGACATGCACTTTCAGCTTCTGGTTTCTCCTTCAATACAACTTCTACTTCTACTTCTGATGAGTGGCTTATTGATTCTGGAGCATCTTATCATATGGCTAAGGATAGAGACATATTTTCTGCTCTAAATGAATGTAACACCAATAAAATATTTGTTGGTGATGATAGATCTCTCAGTGTTGAAGGATCTGGAACAGTTCTAGTAGAAAATGGTCATTTCAATGATGTATTATGTGTTCCAAGTCTTTCTTGTAACTTTCTATCAGTATATCAAATCACTCATTCAGGTGAAGGTAAAATCGTAGAGTTTTCACCTCACCAAGTTGTAATCAAGGATCTAAAATATCCTAAGGATATTCTTGCAACTGGAATTGCTGATGATATTACCAGGTTGTACAAGTTTGACAACTTTGGGTTATCATCTTTTTCATCAGTTTTTGTTGCTCATAGCGATGACTTGATAAAACTTTGGCATGAGTGGTTTGGTCCTCTAAACTATCGCTCATTGCAGCAACTATGTAATCAACAAATGGTGACTGGTCTTCCTCTTGTTTCATGCAGAGATGGTGTTTGTGCCGGTTGTGTTCTTGGCAAACATTATTGGGACAATTTTGACAAACGTGCCTCTTGGCATGCCTCGGGCCCTTTGCAGCTTGTTCACAGTGATTTGTGTGGTCCACTTTCTTCTCCTTCTTTTTCTGGGTGCAATTATTTCTTAACTTTCAATGATGACTTTTCCAGACGTACTTGGGTTTACTTCTTAAAACTTAAGAGAAAAGTTTTTGGCCTACAAGGCCCTTGTAGAAAAAGAATCTGGACATCAAATTCAAAGGTTAAGAACAAATAATGGAGGAGAATATGTGAACAATAATTTTACAAGTTATTGCACTACACAGGGCATCCAAATGCAACACACTATTCCATATACACCACAAAAAAATGGTGTTGCTGAGAGAAAGAACCACACATTAAAAGAAATGGCTAATTGTATGATCCAATCTAAGGGATTAAGTCTAAAGTATTGGGAGGAAGTAATCAACTGTGCAATTTACATAGTAAATCACACTACCACAAAGGCTCTTAAAAATATAACACCAGAATAAGCTTGGACTAAAATTAAACCAGATGTAAGTCACTTCCGTGTATTTGGAAGTATAGCATGGGATCACATTCCTGATGAGAAAAGGAAATCATTGCAGACTAAAAGTGAGAAGTGTATATTTGTTGGTTATTCTGAAGATGTCAAAGGTTACAGACTTCTTCAACCACATTGTAATGAAATTAATATTAGAAGAGATGTTAAATTTGATGAAAATATCTTGGCCTGCGAGCCTAATTCGATGTTTGTGCCTTCTTTGGCCTGCGAGACTAATTCAACGGTTGTGCCTTCTTCGGCCTGCGAGCTATATTTGATGTTTGTGCCTTCTTCTGTTATGGTTTCTTCTTCAGATGATGACAATGAGGATGAAAACACACCTCTACCTTCTCACCTTCCTCTAGATGAGTCCTTTGAACCCGAACCAACACCAACTCCACTGCTTCCTAGTGTTGAGTTTTCATAGCATTAGGTTAAGCATGAAGTTCATTCCATTTTAATAATTATCCATAACCATAAATGCTGCAGCAACCAAGATCACATGAAGGAGCACCATGCACAAGAACACAAGATATATCCTGGGAAACCCTTTTCAAACAAGGGAGAAAAACCCAGCCAAATCCTTTGCTATACTCTTCAAGAGAAAGACCTTTTCACTACCAAGAATATCCTAACACACAAGAGGGTGCACAAAACCCTGGAACTCTAGCACCCAAGAGAGGTGCACAACTTTGACCAAGAAGTGCACTTGCTGAAATTTCCAAAACTCACAAGTGTGTGTTTACAATGAAATATTTCCTCTTACTTATATTAGACTTGTCCTATCAACTGAAGTGTCTATTTGCACAATAGGGTCGACCTCACTTAGATATATTATTTATTTATTATTATCATAATTACTATTACTATTACTATTACTATTACTATTACTATTAATTATATTTTATAGTTTATCTTTAGACACAATAAGGTAGGGCCGACCTGTACCCTTTACACAATAACTAGGGTTACATGTAGGTCTGACTCTTGAACAATATATAGAAAAGAATCTGATACACCCACTAGTGCTCATACACTAGGGGCACATCCATAGGGATTCCATGGACCTGATTCACTGCATTACACAGATGGACCAGGTATTCACATGTTCACCTATGCTCGTCCATAGGCACGTCCACTCTACAGATCTGCTTTCCAACTACCACCAACAGGAGGATCATATGGAGTCTTCTCGTCAACTCTACTGCTGCTTAGAGGAGGCCATCACATCATCTTCATTTCTGTTCTCATGATGATGTGCCCAACACTTTTTGGATTTCCCATGTTCACCTTGTGCTTAGCCACATGCACATCCTAACTCAATAAATCTCTTTTACATCAGATAATCATCTGGATTTCTTCTCACTCATGTCATGGAGGAGGCCATCTTTACGTTTCTGACTCTGTCCCAGGCAGGAACCACAAACCCTTCATAGGGGCTTTCTCTCAGGTTTGTAAGCTGAGAGAAAGACTTCACATAGCTGCTATGTTCCACATCTCACAGGTTTGTAAGCTGGATGATGCCTCCCATAGCTGCATTCATCAACACCTAGATGGGTCCGTTCAAAATGAGAAGCAACTGATGATCTTGTCAGTGATCCTTAATATCAATGTCAGACACGTTCACAGTTCCAATGAGCCTCTTCTCTTTTGGCTCAAGTTTCAGAGACTCATGATCCTTAGACATTTGCAGAAGATTCAGGTCATCCATATTGCGATACAACAATGAATGAAGAGTATCATTCTTTAATGGAAAATGATACTTGGGATATTGTACTTCTTCCAAAAGGAAGAAAACTTGTCAGATGTAAATGGGTCTACATAACTAAGTATGCATAAGATGGAAGAGTTGAAATACACAAGGTTCGGTTAGTTTCCAAAGGATTTTCCCAAGTTGAAGGAATTGACTATAATGAAACCTTTTCCCCTATAGCCAAAATGAATTCCATCCGCCTTTTTCTTGCCCTTGATGCCTCACATAAATGGGAGGTCCATCAGATGGATGTTAAATCCGCATTCTTGCACAAAGATTTGCAAGAAGAAATCTACATGGAACAAACTCTTGGCTATGTCCAGAATGACTCTAGCCTTGTTTGTTGCATTAAGAAATCTCTTTATGGTCTCAAGCAAGCTCCCAATCTTGGTATGCCAAAATGGATAGCTTTCTTATTGCCACTGGATTCTCTAGATGCCATTCTGATCCTAATGTCTATACCAAGAAAGTAGAAAACCATCTCATGATCCTTGTCCTTTATGTTATGACCTTATCCTTACTGGTAGTGACTCAAAACTTTTAAACCATGTGAAAACTAGCCTTAAGAAGAAATTTGAAATGACAGACTTAGGATTTTTGCACTATTTCCTTGGCCTCCAAGTTTTTCAAACCAATGAAGGAATTTTTCTTTCCCAGTCTAAGTATGATTGTGACCTTCTTCGTCACTTTCACATGGATGATTGTAAACCAACCCCTTCTCCTTTCCAGTCTGGAGTCAAGCTTACTACCACCTGTACTTATCCTGAAGTTGATTCCACCCTGTACCGTTAGTTAGTTGGTAGCCTCTTATACTTGAATTATACCCATCCTGATCTTTTCTTTGTTGTTGGTCTTGTTGCCTGGTATATGAAAACACCCCATGAAAGCCATTGGAAAGTAGATAAAAGGATACTTCACTATGTTCATGGTACAATTCAGTTTGGGATACATTACAGTTCAGGGAGGACTCCTTTATTGGTTGGTTTCATTGATTCAGATTGGGTCGGCGACCCTGATGATTAGAAGTCTACTGCAGGTTATGTTTTCAGCCTTGGTTCAGGACCTGTCACTTGGGCCTGTAAGAAACAATAGGCTATTGCACTTTATTCAACAGAAGAAGAGTACCGAGAAACGGTAAATGCAAGTTAGAGAGCCTTGTGGCTTCGACATATATTTTTAGAGTTTGGATTCCAATAGCAGCATCTGACCAGCCTTTGGTGTGACAATCAAAGTTCCATCAAGCTTACCAAAGACCCAGTTCAACATCACCATAGCAAAAACATCGAGCTACACATGCACTTCATCAGAAAGCTCATTCATGATCAAGTTATTGAAGTGCTCTTTTTCTCTACAGAAGATAAAGTTGCAGACATTTTCACAAAGTCTCTTACAGAAGCGAAGTTTTCCAAACTTCGATCTCCGTTAGGAGTTCAGGAAGTTGTCATTAAGGGGGGATAGGCTCTAATGCCTCCTTCCTTCTCCTATTGTGTCACCATTGTAAATCCTTCAATACTATCCCAAGTTGTTCTTAAGGGGGGATGTTAGGATATTTAGACACTTAGGAGTTAGTTAAGATCTACTTGGTCTAATGTGTAGTTAGGTAAAAGTGTGTTTCTTAGTGTGTTTCTTTAGTATGCATTTGTAGTTAGGAAATCCGACGGTCACGATATGTTCCCGACATAGAGTGATCTAATGGTTTATACTCTCCTCCATCTTAATGACCATTGATCTGTGGCTTAACACCCGATTGGTCCATGATCTATATTTAAAGAGCATGGACGGTCATTTGCCGATGATCGATTGTGAGAAACTCTCTTGTAAAATCTCTCTGTAATCTTTTTCTTTGCATTAATAAATTTCTCCAAGTGGTTGCGTTGGCTGGGGCCATAGATGTTTCCCCATAGGGGTTTTACCACATCAAAACATCGGTGTGTTTATATTTGATCTGGTTTTGTGAGTGGTTACTGAAGGTGTTCATCCTCTGTTGGAATAGCTGTGTTGTCGAACATTCTTTCATTCTTTCTCTCCTTCTTCTTCTTTCTCCAATTCTCTCTGCAAATGTGTGTATTATTGTTTATCTAGATCTATTCTGTGTAGTTTCAACACATTTATATGGTATTAGAGCTGATGGACTGCTAAGAAAAAGCTACACCAAATTGTTTTGCAGGTACAAGAGATCGAAGACAACGGAAAGATGGATTTCCAATAAGAATTTATTCTTACACCTTACAACTATTTTGCATGGGAGGAGAAAATATCCATACATCTCCGAACCAGAGGGTTGTATAGGTTAACCTTGAATATAGATACAAAACCGAAATCAGCCATAGAAAAATCCAAGTACTTAAATCGCATTGATGAGGCACTCGGAACAATTTGCAGTGTTATTTCTCTCGATCTCCTTTTTCACATATCTTCCTGTAAGACTTCCAATGAATCCTGAACCACCTTGGAAGGGCTCTTTGGAAAACAAGATGAGATGAGGGGACACATGTGGGAGGTGGATCTTCTCACATTGGATCCAAAAAACTTCGACAATATCCAAGATTTTTTTACAAAATTCAAGGATTTACTGTCGCAACTCAAAGCTTGCGGGGTTGATAAATCGAAGGAGGAGAAACAAATGGTTCTCACCATTCTCTCCAAACTTGGTCCTGAATTCTCTGTATTCATATCCACATTCCATTATGTCAGATTCTCCTTAGGAGTCACCTGGAAGATGCCTTCTCTTGAGGATTTTATCGAAGCCCTGACACAAGAGCAAACCAAGCTCATGAACATGGGAAAAATCAAAGGCTCAAAGGTGCATGAAATTACTGTGCAAGATGGAAGCCAAAAAATATCATAAATCTAAAGATAAATATAAATGGAAAACACATGCACATTCGAAGAAGGAAGGGTACACAAAAACATTCACCGATGCCTCCGGATCCAAAGTGGAAAAGGGAAGAAAAGGGGAGAAATGCACGTACTGTCACAAAGGATTCCATTCGAAATCCGCATGCATGCAAAAAAAAAAAGATCCTATGTCTCAAATACTTCAGCAAAACAACCTTAGAGATCACATCCCCGAGGGTGCCATGAAGAAGAAGCTAGAAGATCTGAATTCCAAGAAAGGCAATTCTATCCATGCCTTGATTGCCATCAACTCCTCTCCCGATGCTTGGATCATAGATTCAGGAGCATCACATCACATGGCTGCCTCAAAAGAAATATATTCTTCTTGGATGCATTCAAATGTCCTATTCTAATGGGGGAGAACTCTTCTGTCGAAGTCACCAACAAAGGAAGGATTGAACTCACCAACGAAAGCTTCGAGAATGTGCTGCATGTTCCCAAACTTTCTGTCAACCTTCTCTTTGTGTATCAGATGATGAATTTCGACACCGGAAAGGAAGTCATATTCACACCAAATTCCATGGACATCTACGACATGGAAACCAACTCCAGGGTTTCTATTGATGAGGTAAATCATCAGACTAGATTGTATACTTTTTCTGAATTCATTGAACCTGATTCTGCTTTACTTCTTACTCATGCTGATGAAAGTAGTAGGATATGGCACGAAAGGTTTACACATTTGAATTTCAGATACATGCAACAACTTAGCAAGAAAATATTGGTGGATGGTCTATCAGACATCCATTTCTCCAAGGGAGTGTGTGAGGGATGTGTTCTCGGGAAACACCCTCAAGATAAATTCGATAAGGTAAGGTCTTAGAGAGCCCGCACACCTTTAGATTTGATCCAAAATGACCTTATGGGTCGTTTTCCGCATTCATCGATCAACAAAGCAAGGTTTGTTCTCATTTTTGTTGATGATTTCTCACATTTTACATAGATCTACTTTCTCAGGAAAAAATCCGAGGTCTTTCAACACCTCAAAGATTTCAAAGCCCTAGTTGAGACACAGTCCGGAAAGAAGATCAAGGTCCTATGAACTGATAATGGAGGAGAGTATGTAAATCATGAGATCCATGATATTTTCCATTAGGCGAGGATCTAGTTGTAGCACAAAGTTCCCTATACTCTGCAACAAAATGAAGTTGCCGAGTGGAAAAACAGATCTCTAAAGGAGATGGCATCTTGCATGCTTCATGCAAAGTATCTACCACAGAGACTATGGGCCGAAGCACTTAATTGTGAAACATACATCCAAAATAGATCTCCCCATAGATCTGTCAGGGATAAGACCCCCTAAGAGGCTTGGAGGGGTCTCAAACTAGAAGTGACCCACTTTCACATTTTCGGTTCACGTGCATGGGCATGGATTCCCTCTGAAAAGAGGAAGGCACTTGATCCACAAAGAACTGAGTAAATTTTTGTTGGATACCTCGACAGTGTGAAGGGATATAGAATTATTGATCTTTTCTCAAACTGACTCATCATTGAGCAAAGTGTCCAATTCGAGGAAATTGTCTCGCATGTACCTCAACAGCCGCATGCAAACACCTTCATTCTTCTACCTGTCCAAGATGATGAGCATGAACATGCCGACTCTTCAGATGAGAGTTATGATTCATAGGAATAAGATGATTCAAATTTTGAGTCAGTATAGTCAGATGCAGATTCAGAGAATCCATATGCAGTTGTAGAGGTAGAGCAGAGGCCCAAGTGGGAACAAACTACTCTTAAGGATGGAGAGGATCTTTTTGGTGATCCAACCGATACTAGGAGGACTGGATCTGATTTCGAGGAGCCTCCTGTTGCACTCACTGTCATTGAACCATTTCCCTCCACGCATATTTTCTTGGTTCAGTATTCATATCCACAGTCTTATGGTGAGGCTATTGGAAATCCCTTTTGGGAATCCGCCATGTAGAAGGAGTGCAACTCCCTCCTTGAGAACAAGACTTGGGATCTAGTTCCCCTTCCTTCTGGGAGGAAACTTGTCAGATGCAGATGGGTCTACAGGACCAAGAGTGCAGTGGATGGACATATTAGTAGATAGAAATCCAAGCTTGTCGCCAAAGGATTTCAACAGGTTCATGGTATTGACTATGATGAGACCTTTGCTCTAATAATGAAGATGGATTCCATACGATTGGCACTTGCCATTGTGGCAGCCAAAGGATGGTAAGTCCATCATATGGACATGAAGAATGCATTTCTTCACGACGATCTCTTTGAGGAGATCTATATGGAGCAACACCAGGGATTTATGCAGGACTCATCTTTGGTCCGTCGACTGAAGAAGTCCCTTTATGGCCTCAAGCAGGATCCGAGGGCATGGTATGCCAAGATGGAATCCTACCCATTGTCACAGAACTTTGTACGTTGTAAATCAGACCTGGATGTCTACATGATAAGGAAGACTGATTCACTTCTACTTTGATTCTGTATGTTGATGATTTGCTGATAACCGGTTTCTCGACTTTAGCGATTGCTGGAGTCAAGAGGATTCTACATGACATGTTTTTGATGATAGACATGGGTCTGATACACTTCTTCCTTGGACTCGATATCAATCAAGATGCATCAGGCATCAAATTGTCTTAGGCCAAGTATGCACGAGATCTCCTTTAGAGATTTCACATGATAGACTGCAATTCTGCTCCTACTCCTTTCCTATCAGGAGTCAAAATTGAGGATGGCGGGGAGACTCCACTGGTTCACAACACACTGCACAAAAATCTAGTGGGGAGCTTGTTGTATCTCACACACTCTAGACCAGACCTCTCCCATGCAGTTGGCGTAGTTTCTAGGTTCATGCAGGAGCCACATGAGATACATTGGAATGCTGCAAAGTGTATCCTTCGATACATACATGGAACCATCACCTTTGGGATTCATTATGAAACAGACTGTACATTAAATCTCATCGGTTTTACCGATTCTGACTGGGCTGAAGATAACACCGATCACAAGTCCACATATGGTTACTCACTCAGTCTTGGTTCTAGACCTATTTGTTGGTCGAGAAAGAAGTAAGATGCCATTGCTCTATCTTCAGCCGAGGCAGAGTACAAAGGGGTAGTTAACATAGCCATTCAAGCTATGTGGATACAACATTTTCTCACTGAGTTGGGCATTCAGTTTCATCAACCGATCGTTATCTAGTGTGACAACCAGAGCACTCTGAAGTTATGTAGAGATCCAGTTCATAGACAACGAATGAAGCACATCAATATCCACATGCACTACATCCGGGACTTAGTACACGAGGAGATCATTGACTTACAGTTTTGTCCTTCAGCAGAACAAATGACATACATCTTCACCAAGACCTTCACTGAGTAGAAGTTCCATTATCTGCGAAGTCATCTTGGAGTGAAGGACACAGTTGCCTAGCAACTGTAGTTCTTCTTTTTACATACATTTTACCTTGAGGTGAGGTTTTTCCCATCCGGTTTTCCCTCTTTCCTCACTTTATTTTCAATGTATCTTTTGTATTTGGGTACCTAAGATGGCCTCGTTGCTGGGACCCATTCTTTATTTTCACCATAGTGATGTTCAGGGGTGTGTGTTGGAGTTACTTCACACACACCTATTATTTCTTTTTCCTAATGTTTTTCCTTGTTTATTAGTCATAATTAGTCATTATCCAGTCTCCTATACTTTAGGGGAGAATATTCTCTTTCAGTTGACACTTCAGTTTGACTAGTTGAGTTGAGTTTAGATGTTGCATTGGTTTTATCACCATGCAACATTGGGATCATCACCATG
>ML785458.1:1242861-1258352 GCA_009831015.1 Picea engelmannii
TTCACTCCCGTAACTGCCTGAGAGACTAGACTAGGTGGCAGTTCACTCCCGTAACTGCCTGAGAGACTAGACTAGGTGGCAGTTCACTCCCGTAACTGCTGGTGTGTGTCCAAATCACTCTAGACCACCACTATGGTGCATTGATTCTCCTCCAGTGCACACTCATTGAGTTATATAGAGTATATCATGTGTAAATTATTCATTATTCGCAATGGTGATTGAGAATTCTTTCATTCTTTCTCTCCTTCTTCTTCTTTCTCCAATTCTCTCTGCAAATGTGTGTATTATTGTTTAGATAGATCTATTCTTCTGCAGGTTCAACACATTTACAATATTGTGTTCAAGTATTGGGTTGGTACAACAAGATTTAAGGATACAATGTGACAATCATAGTGCAATATTCCCAGTGAAGAAACTGACTTATCATTCAAATGCAAAACATATTGATGTTCGGTATCACTTTGTGAGAGACATGGATGAAGACAAAAACATATTGTTGATGAAGGTGGATACTTTGAAGAATGTTTCATATTCATTGACATAGTCTGTGAGCACTAAGAAGTTCTCCTAATGTAGAGAAACAATGGACATGGTTGCCTTGGATTGTTGACTATGTAATCTTGTGACCCCCTGCATGTAAAGAAAATAACATGTGGGAGAATGTTGGGTATGTGTTATATTCTTTGCACGAAAAACCCCACACACTATTATTTGCATGAAAAACCCCACGCACTATGTTGCGTGGGGGGGCATAGGGGGGCAGATCCCACGATTTGTTTTGGCAGTTCATTTTATAAATATGACAATTTTGGCATCCGTTTTTAGAGGTTTTCAACACAGTTTTCTAATTTTGATTAAAGATTTAGGGTTGTAGACTAATCCAAGTCAATGGATTAGAAGTTTTGGATGCCACAGGATCATACACACACACACACACACACACACACACACACACACACACATATATATATATATTATTGTAAATAATGAATATGGATGATGAATACAAATTAAAGGTACATCAATAGACAAGTTGTTGTTTTTCCTGATTTGGGTTTCTAGGGTAAAATCTCTATGTAATGTGTGCATGTGTTCCATTGTATCTTTTCTGTCTTGATTAAGAATACATTTTCAGTAATTAATTCTACAAAGTTAAAATCTACACATACACAAAAGTTAACAAACTACCTCTACCTATTGTTTCTCAACACAACCAACAAACAAATATTTTTATGCCAACGATTCATCTTTTTATCCTGACACTCTTATTTTTATTTAATTATACACCAAAAATCACATTCGATGCTCACATGAATAACATTGCTTTCCTCAATGCCAATATTTCCCAACAAATTCAACAAGGAAATGTTTATGAATAAGTTTGGAAGGGTGGATGTAGGTAAAAAGCAATGCGTATAGGATTGAAATGCATTTTTTTGGAATAAATCTATAAAATCCCAGTTTTGATCCCCAATGTAGCAATGCATATTTGTAAGTATTATAAATGGAGGTGGGCCAAGCGATGTAATATGTAAACTTTGTACATTGAAAATAATAAAAATTAAATACACCAACATTTGTAGATGGGTAAGGACCAAAGTAATGGGGGGATATGATTCCACAAGAGAGGGGGCTTAATGGGAGTTTTGAAGGGTTTTCATATGCCTTGAGTCTTAATCCATATTCATTAACGAGTTTGTCATTTAACCATTTATCCCTTTGAATTATTAAGCACTCAAATAATTGAATTCATGTAAGAGGTTGAGGGAGGAAGTCATCCCACTCAGTTATGGAAACAAGGATTAAGTGTAATCACCCTTGGGGGAAAAGTGAGAGTCAAGCAAGCATGGGAATAGAGGAAAATTAGAGTAGGGAATGACAATGGTTGTTTGTAGTGAGTAGGAAGTGAGAAGAAAAAGATCCGAGTGCCGTAGAAGAGTGGCCAACCATAGTGGGTATTGAAAACAACTTGTTGAAGATGGTAATTATGCTGAGAGTGAGGTTGGTATGTTTGTGAGTGATTCATGTTGAGGAAATTACCCAAATAGCATTTGTAAATGCCGACCGAGCACTTCTATTGCAGCTGGACTTCCTAGAGCCTCCAATGTTGACTCATACTTCATCGACCTATTAAAATATTTTGCAAAGAGTTGCGAAACTTATAATTCATTAAACGGATTGATAAAGTAACTATAGTAGGTGGGGTCCCCAAGAAAAGAAAATTGAAATTATATGGTTTTATATGGCACAAATTTTCAACATGGCATTGATATCTTGATTGATGTTATGGTTCAGTTGAAAATATATCTCCTTGTAAAAGAAATAGTCTTAAAGTTATTGCATTTATAGCAGCCTACTGAAATGAATATGTTTTTCATGACACACAGAAAAGGATTTTAGTATAGGGACGTGTTTCAGTTTGCATGTATTATCTCTCAATGGTTTTTAAGATCACATGAAAGATTCAAGTATACATGGCTCAATGGCTCAACATATTGATTATGAAAGAATATATGGTGGCATGTTTAATTTAATATGGGTTTCAAGTTTTCATGACATCAACATTTCAAAAGGTTTCTCAAGCTTCACCTTGTGTTGAACATATAAATATTCTTGTTGGCTTGACATTAGAATTATGGCTTTAACATAACATATAAACCGTGGATGTTATAAGGTTAATATGCTTTCAACACTCACATGAAATATGGTTTGGTTATAAGTGAAGGTCTTTTGTCACAATGGATTCGGTCTAACATACATTTGGGGGTATCCCATGTATAAACAATACTCACATTGTAGAAAATGCTCACTATGATATAAATTGTTGATTTTATGTGAAGAGATAAAGTTTCATAACATGTGCATATGATATGAAGGTTTAAACTATATGGGATATCAACGTATTTTCATTGTGAGTTGGCCATGCATTAAATTGGAAACGACCTGGGAATTTATGCCACCAAACCCACGCCTTACCACCTTGGAATTTGTTATGGTCGCCATCATTCCTCATATGGTTTTGGACTTTAGAGAGAGTAGCATAGTGATGCGTTTTGTTCCAGATGATACTCTATTCGTTGTAGCATAATTTTCTAAAACAAGTGACTTGATATATATATATAGTTCGTGTTTTTCCACTCTCATACTCCATTCACTGTATAACAACTCACACTCTGTTCATTATATTTAAAAATCCACAGTTTGGAAAACCGTGAGTCATCACATATGTCTTTAAGGATAGTTACCCAGGGTGTTGGTAAATGATATGGATTTACAATGCATAACAACTGTAAATTGTAAGCATAATGGATGTTATAGGGAATGACATGAAAGTTATTTAATATTCCCAATCACGATCACTACAATTGTTTCATGCCATTGGTCGATATTTGTATCGAGTGCATTTTTGGCAATATGTACAAATTTTAAAAGACACATAAATGGATGAGCTTAAAATCCTAAATTATTTTCACATCAACTTTTTAAATTATCCCCTCATTATTTATCACTTTTCATAATAATATTCCATTTATCATTTGTCCCAACCATTCATAATTTCATTTTTCATATATTTTTCATTTTATCCTTCATCATGTTTAAAAGATATATTCAAGAGGATTGAAGTTTCAGATTGACTATGAAAATCAAAAGTGAAGAGTATTAGTGATGAATTATTTTGGGCCTTCTTTTCTTCTTATACATTATTCCATTTTCATTTTCCCCTTCTACTTGATTTTCCATGCCATAGACAAATCCTTATTAAATCATATTCAAAAAATATTGTAAATTATGTTGTGCTGTATTATACCTAAAATATTTTTATTTACTAATTGAAATGGAAATGACAAATATATGAGCTTCTTTAGCAGGGGAAACATAGGGAGTAACAAAGGTAACAAAAGAGGAAGAGGCAGAAGGCCTAACATGTTCTGGAAACAAGGGAGACATAAGAGGATAAGGTTCTCGATCCATTTTGATGCAAATTCATATGAGTTCAACCAATTGGTGCAAACTGGTTATTTAAACCTTGGTGGATAACTATCCTTACCTCAACACCCAACTTCCCCTACTGCACCTTCGCAACCTCACCCCAATATCTTGGACATTCCCGAGCCTCTTGTTCAACCGAAAAATTATGGTTGGGATAACAATCCAATGAATCATCCTTCCAGTATTGTACAATGGCCTACCAATCACATAATTCCTCCTTTACCTCATTACATAGTTCCTTTGTTCACATCAACTGCTTCTATAGCCCATTACTCTCCTAGGGAAAACAAGCTGCCTTCTCAAGCAATTCAAAATTTGTAGATCTGCAAATTTCAAGTTTGTAGATTTGATTAATTGCAGCTTTCTTTCCTGTAAATCTAAGAGATCTAAGCAGATAAAAGTGTACTTTTGCATTTTTTTATTCAGATCTCATAGATCCATTTCTATTTTATTAAAATGGATCATTTGTAAACAATTGCTTCAGATCATTTTATAAATATGACAATTTAAATTCAGAGCTGTAGATTCTATATTTTTTTATAAGTTTTCAGATCAAGGACTGTATCAAGGTCCATTTCAAGGATCATATCAAGGACCGGATCATGAATCACATATGATTTTAATAGAAAATCATCAAATTGAAGCTATGGCATCGGATCGGTACAAAGGCAGATTCGAATTTGTTTGGATTGGATCTGGATCCCCTGGAAAAGAAATACCTCTGGAGATCTTGTGCACCAGAGATAACCCACTCATCTCCATTTGTTTTTACTGCTGCATTACCATAACTAAAACACATATATGAGGAAATATTCTCTTTTTCAGATCTGAGGCATTTTTTTTCTCTGTACCCATAACCAGAACCCATATTCAAAAATTCCAGTGTTTAGTTAAGCTTCTTTTGAGAGCAGCAAAAGAGGAGAAATCGTCATTGAAATTGCGGATCAATTTCTGAGCAAATGAAGACGAATTTGACGATTTCACGATCTGGGTTTTGTGCAGAATGGGGTCTATTGTGTGACTCACAAGTTTTTTGTTCTTGAGAAAGGTCTTGGTTTAAGATATTTGCACGATTATCTTAACCACGTTTTACAGAAATACGTTCCAGAACATGCACCTGCCCAACAATCGACTTTGATTTAGAAAGAACGCCCAAGATCCACCTGCGAATTTGTGTGGATCGAATTTGGTACCTCAGCCTACAGAAGCAGAAGAAACCCTTGCTATTTGGTGGCTAGATGAGTTGAGAGAAGGAAAGCTCGAATTTATGTAGTATCTAGATCAAATCTGGTATCTCGAGACAAATTTTAGCGCACCTCTGAATTTGAGATCTGTATCTAAGATCTTACATTTTCATTCACCTGGACAAATCCCACGTGAATCAGACTGGTGCGTTTTCATCATACTCGATTAGAGTGAATGTATGCATGCTCTCCATGTCATAGTCAAGGTCAGTCAAAATTTACTGTTGCGTGTCCTCTTTTGAAGCCCCTTCAACACGATTTTGATGGAGGTTTTTTGATCTGATATTAAAATTACCAAAATCACTGCATATATATTTTTTTTCATATTGAGGTCCGGATTGAGGACTGTATTGAGGACCAGATTGAGGTTCAGATTGAGGACCATATTGAGGACCGGATTGAATTTCGGATTGAGGACCGTATTGAGGACTGGATTGAAGTCCGAATTAAAGAACTTTTTTATTTTTTATTTTTAGACATTCAAATTGTAATATTTTAAGTCATTGATGACTTTAGTTCAAGTGGGGGCACATTTTATTATTTGTATAAGGCTATCTATCTTGTAAAAAGGGTCAAACTTTGAAAGTTTTGATTGTAGTCTTGAACGCTCAGAAGTTGAGAAGAGTCTAGTAAAGTACTCTCTCAAACTCCATTTCCAACGAGACTTTTAAAGGGTCAAGGCCAAGCCCTTAAAAGTACTATTTTTTGCGTGGATTGTGTACTCTCTCCTTCTGGTGCCTTGTGTCTCTCTTTTGGAGTTTTGTGGATTATTCACTTGCAAAAAACATCATGTATAAATTAATCAATCTATTCAAAGAATCATATAAGTTATATGGACCCAAGAATTACAAATCTTGGAGTCGGCACATGCAAACCACTTTGATCTATAATGAATTATGGCTTGATATCTGTGATGGTGATACTACTCCAACTAAGCCAACCGATGCTACTTCTTTAGCAAAATGGAATTTGAAAGATGAAAAATCACTTGCTTTGCTATGTTCTTCTATAACTGAACACGTGTTTGTTCATATTGAGAATTCCAAAGATGCATGGTCTGCTTGGAATATATTAAAGAAGATTTTTGATACTCCTGCTGCATCTCAAAGAGTTGATATACAAATGAAATTTCTTAAACAAAGATTATCAGACAATGGTGATGTATTAGAATACATTTCAAGGATTAAGAACATTCATCAAGAAATAATCAAAGGCCATTTTTCTAAACTTGAAGATAGTTTTCTAGTCTCCATTGTAATAAATGACTTGCTTCCATCTTATAAGAATTTTCTTGAGACTTTGCAAATAACTGATAAATTATCAACTGTGACTTTTGATTCACTTAGTGAATTACTGGCTCAACATAGTAAATCTTTCGGAAAAAAAAAAAAACAATTAGGAGAAGATCTTCTTTTCACTAAAGCTGAAAGTTCTAAAGGAAGAGGAAAATCAAATTTTGGAAATTTTCAGAATCAGTCTTCTAATTGAGGCCATGGTAGAGGTCGTGGTCAAGTTAGAGGTTTTAGCAATTTTCAACAACAAAATTTTCAAAGTAATCCTCCCAATAATAATGCACAGCCAGGAAGAGGCAGAAATTTCAGTCAAGTAAGATGTAAAAGATGTTTAAAGATGGGTCATTATACATCAAATTGTCTTTCCAACAATGATCAATTTCCAAAGTTTAAGCAGACATCAAATTCAAATTCTCAATAATCAGCTCAATATGCAAAAAAACAATATTATTAGGATGATGAATATGAATATTTTTTTTCAACAGTTCAACATGTAGATTCATTTGAAAATGGTTGGATATTGGACACTGGAGCTGCTCAGCATATGACTTATCACAGAGACTATTTTTGGAATTATAAGGATGTTCAACTAAATCCCATTTATTTAGCTGATGATACAACTCATATACCTCAAGGAAAAGGTTCAGTGAAAGTGTTTCTTCCTGGAATTGGTGAAAAATGGATTTCAAATGTTTGGTATGTACCATATTTTAAGAAAAAATTGTTATCCTTAGTCACAATCAAACAAGCTGGACATCAAATTGTCATGCAAGATGGTTTGGTGAAGATTAAGTCAGAGAAAGATAACTTGAAAACAATAATGACTGGATATGAGGATGGCAAGTTACTAAGAATGAATGGGAAAGCTATCCAAAGAAAGCAAGAGGTTGCAACAATAGTGAATTCTGAAATGTCTTCATTTAGATTACATAATTTTTGATTTGGTCACTTAAACTTTGATAGTATTTTGAAACTTAAGTCCCTAGATTTGGTAAAGGGTTTACCAACTTTCAAGAAAGAAAATTCCAAGTGTGAAGCTTGTATTTTAGGCAAGCAAAAGCGAGAATCTTTTCCAACCAACTCATGGCGAACAACAAAGTATTTGGAGTTGATTCACAGTGATATATCTGGTCCAATGGAATCTTCTTTCGGTGGATGTTGATACTTTATATTTTTTATTCATGACCACACTAGAATGACATGGGTGTACTTTTTAGAGGCAAAGTCTGAATCTTTTGAAAAGTTTGTAAATTTTCAACACATCATTGAAAATGAAACTAGAGAAAAGATTGCTTCTTTGAGAACTGATAATGGAGGTGAATTCACTTCAATTGAATTCAATGATTATTGTCAAAACAATGGAATTAAGAGGCAACTGACAAATTCCTATACTCCATAGAAGAATGGAGTTACAAAAAGGATGAACAAAACTCTCATGGGCATGTCAAGATCTATGATGCAGTTTAAAGGGTTGAGCACAAAATATTGGGTTGAAGCAGTCCATACTGCAGTTTATCTCAAAAATCAATCACCTACATCAACTTTAGATGGAAAAACACCTTATGAAGCTTGGTGGCACAACACTCCACTGCATCAGGGTCTGCTGACCTCCCGGTCTATGGATCTTCGTATTCCTCTGAGCCGAAATGGCTCCTTAGTTCCCGCTGGAACCTTCAATACATTTAAAGACCACAGGTCCTTTTATAAGCTATGCCTGCGCGGGAAAGCACTAGGCACGAGCCTCCACTCCATGTGACCATCGGCGTGACCACAGACTTAACCCCAAAAAAAGGCGTATCTGGTTTCACAACTTCACGTTTCGCGATTTTGGGATTCCTATTGCGAGTCAACCCGACTCCTCTGATTCCCGAAACCCTGAAATGGGATAACGGTCCCTAGCTCCTCCCTTATGATTCAACCATATGACCTTCAACCAAACCCTGGGGCCTCACCTCCTGAGTGCATCGGGATTTCACGACTTGTGAATTCACAATGAAACTCTTCTCCCTTTTTCAAAGTCTGAACTCATGACTTCCTCACCACAGATCAACGGTCCTAAACCTTCGATGGTCCGAGGGTCCAAATCCTTGTTTCGCAAAGTTGAAATCTCCTGAATCAGGACTTCACGACTTACGATTTCCGAGTTACAACTTCCTCTGCACTCCCGACTTTGGAAATGGCAATATTCAAAGCGCCAAATCAACGACTCTTGTCCCTTCAGATATGACGACTACCATATCTCCTGAGCTTGATTTCTGCGAGGTGACGTCAAACCTCATTCTTGTTCTGAACTTCTCCAAGTCCCTATCCTTCCTGAGCTTGATTTCTCACTGCAAAATCAAGGATTCTAAGGAATCCATCACGCACTCCTTGTGGCTTTCACAATAACCTCTGGTTATTTTCCAACTCCAACTTCGTGCACTCCTTGCAACAGAAATTCCTCAACCACTCACTTGGGTTAGAAAGTTCTAAGAATCGACCTGGCCTGTGCACACCTTGCACAGATCTGTGCAATACTTGCACTTCCATTGGTATAAGATCAACAATATCTCTCCTAAGATTTTTGAGATAGAACTCAGAGCCTGTCAACACACTGCTTGTAGACGTTCACTGCACTGCTTGCAGGAATTCCCAGGAAGAGAAACAATTGAAACTTATATTCTCCCTCTCATAGAATTCATACATTCAACATGAAATCATGTGCATACACAACATTAAAACAAATGCATAACAGAGTATATAAACAAACTGTAAACATACCATTCAATAGATGCAAACAGTAACCATAAAACACCTTGAAATTGGATCAAAGTATTCTTATATTAATCCAAGTGCTTCTATACATGGTTTCTATAGAAACAACTATCTTCTCATACAACTTCTACAATCTCTGTTCTTCTCTGCTCTCCTATGATCTCTTGCTCTACAACTTAATTACAATGAGAATGATACAATACATACGATGGAGTATTCTTAAGTTTTCCCTCCTACAACTCTAAGCTATCTTATCAAATTAAAGATTTCAACTACTTTAGATTCATTACAATAAATTCCTACAACCAGTAGATGAGAGCAACACTCAAGATCTGCATTACAATCCCCAAAAACATTTAAGAGCAATTATATCTTTTTAGATATTACATTAATGTGCCATCCTTTTAAATTCAAAATATCTTCAAAATGCGCACTAGTGTGTATTCAACTATCCTCCACTTGTGATTGCTTTGCTGGCGATGCTCCTGCATCATACTCCTCTGGCTAAAAAATTCATGGACTCTTGTCCATGAGCTCCTGCACCGTCTATCCATGTTTCTGGATATCTGCTTCACTTTCCCAACTGGCATCTTCAATCAGGTGTCCCTTCCATTTTACCAAGTATTCAAGATATGTCTTCCTCTGGGTCTTCTTGCTAACCCTATGATCAATGATCTTTTCCATCTGCGGATTTTCAGCTACAGACATCTGTTTGACCCATTGAATCTCCTATTGATTCTATGCTCCTTTTGCCTCATCTTCTCTGTAAGGATACATATCTGCTACGTTGAATATGGGAGATATTCCCACATTATCTGGCAATTCTATCTCATAAGCATTTGCCTCAAATTTCCGTAAAATCTTACATGGCCTTATATTTTTCATCTTTAGTTTATTATACGTTCCCCTTGGGAACCTTTATTTTTTGAGGTGTGCTAAGACTAAATCTCCCACTGCAAATCAAAACTCTCTTCTGTGCTGATTTTCTCTGCGCTTGTATTCCTGATTGGAACTCTGCAACCGCTCTTTAATCTTATTGTGGAGCTCTTGCATCTCTACTGCAAAATCTTCTGCTCCAACACTCCTGAACTCGCTCTTCTCTAAGTCTCTCAACTCAGATACTCCCCTTGGTTGCATTCCATACATTATCTGGAATGGGCTCTGTCCTGTACTCCTATTAGGTGAGTCATTATATGAAAATTCCGCTTGTGGCAGAATTTGATCCCACTGACTGTGATGTTCAACTACTAAACTCCTCAATAAGTCCCCCAAACTTCGATTTACTACCTCGGTCTATCCATCCATCTAAGGGTGATATGTTGAGCTAAAATATAGATTCATCCCCAGCTTCTTCCATAGTGTCCTCCATAAATGACCAAAAAATTTGGTATCTCTGTCCGAAAAAATACTCTTGGGTAAACCATGAAGTCATACCACTTCCTTGAAAAACAGATTTGCAATGTGTGTTGCATCATTGGTTTTCTGACACGGAATGAAATGTGCCATTTTTGAGAATCTGTCAACTACCACGAATATGGAATCAGAACCTATCTGTTTCCTCGTCAGTCCCAACACAAAATCCATGCTTACCGCATCCCACTGCCTCTCTGGTATTGGCAATGGTTGATACAACCCGGTATTCTGTCTTTTCCCCTTTGCGTGCTGGAAGATTCTGCATTTGTTGACAAAATTTTTGACATTTGTCCTCATTCCCAGCCAATAATACAAACTGTTCAATTGCGAGAATATTTTATCATGGCCGAAATTCCCAGCCAATCCCCCACTATGTTTTTCCTTCAAAAGGTTTTCTCTCATAGAAATCTTCAGGATACACAACTGATTTCCTCTAAACAATAGTCCATCTTGAATCAAGTATTCAATCCATTGGCTTCTGTCTCTTAGAACATGATTCTCACATGCTTCATAAGCATCCTTGAAATCTGAATCATCTCTGAACATTTCCTTAAGGCTATCAAAACCTAAGGTCTTCACACGAAACTTCTGCAGAATCAAACATTTCCTACTCAATGCATCAACAACCCTGTTAGTATTTCTAGAAATGTGCTTTATAACAAAAGTAAAGTTTTGCATAAATTCAACCCATTTTGCATGTTTCTAGTTCAGTTTCTCCTGTCTGGTTATAAACTATAAGGCCTGGATGTTTCTATACAAAACAAAGTCTTTTGGAACCAGGTAGTACCTCCATTTCTTCAACACCTGAATGACTGCATACAACTCTTTATCATACGTGGAATAATTCCTTTTGGCATCGTTCAACTTCTTACTGAAGTATGCGACTGGCCTATTGTCTTGACTTAAGACTGCTCCAATTGCAAATCCACTTGCGTCACATCTCACTTGAAATGTTTTACTGAAATCTGGAAGAACCAGAACTGGCTGTTCAGTTATCTTCTCTTTCAACAACTTGAAGCTTTTCTCCACTTCCTCTGTCCAATGAAAATATTTTTTTCTTTTCTTGATTGTGTCCATGGAAGCTTCTAACTTCAAAGATATTCCTTGGCGATGGCCATTCTTTGATCGATTTCACCTTCTCAGGATCCATCTTCAACTCATTCGAAGAGATCACAAAACCCAAATAAATGAGTTTTGTCTTCATGAAAGGTGAATTCTTCAGATTTATTAGCAACTTCTCTTTCTGCAACCTCCTCATCACTAGAGTTATATGTCTCAAATGTTCTTCTTCAGTCTTACTAAAGATCAATATATCATCAATATACATAATTACAAACTTCCCAATGAAATCTTTCAAGACTTCGTTCATCAATCTCATAAAGGTACTTGGTGCATTCGTCAAGCCAAATGGCATGACAAGCCATTCATATAGTTCTTCATTAGTATTGAATGCTATCTTCCATTCATCACCTTCCCTCATTCTAATATGATGATATCCGCTTTTCAAATCAATTTTTGAAAAAAACTTTGCTCCACTCAAGCAATCCATCAAGTCATCAATCCCGGGTAAAGGAAATCTATACCTGATGGTGATTTTGTTTATAGCCCTTGAGTCTGTACACATTCTCCATCCACCATCCTTCTTTGGACTTAACATTGTTGGTAGAACGCATGGACTCAAGATTTCTCTAATCAACCCTTTATCCATCAAATCTTGGACTTGCTTCTTGACCTCTTCATTCTCCTGCGATGTCAATCTGTACGCTACGTTGTTTGGTAAAATCGCTCCTTGTATAAGGTCAATGTGATGGCTTATACTTCTGATGGGCGAAAATGAACAACGTAAGTTGTCCACCACTATATCAACAAAATTTTCCAGCAGTTCCTGAATTTCCTTAGGTAGATCATGTATTGAGGTACTAGTCAAGATGACTCTGGGTTTTCTCACCACAACAAACTTCATTTATTCTTCTTTCTTGACTTCATCCAGAAGTTCCTTCCCAATCATGAGAAGTATAGTATTGCTTGCTTCTTCTTTCATCTTCTTGTATTCAATTGGTGGCAACATATGCGTCCTACCATTCTTCTCCAAGGTGTAAGTGTTCTTTCTACCGTTATGAATAACATTTCTGTCATATTGCCATGGCCTCCCCAACAAAAGATGACAAACATCAATGGGAATTACATCACATAAGATCTCATCTCTATAACTCCCTATCTTAAATTCAACTAAATATTGTTTAGTGACTGTTACCTGATGTCCTTTTTGCAACCACGATACTTTATATGGACTCGAATGTGCAATTGTCTCCAATTCTAGCTTCTCCACCATTTCCGTGGATACTAAATTATCTGTGCTTCCAATGTCAACAATCGCCTTGCATACCCTATTCTTGGTCTTGCAATAAGTTCTAAACAAACTATTCCTCTGGACTGGATTTTCCATCTCCTTCTCTAGCTTCAAGAGAATTTTCCTCATCATCAAGGATCTTCCGCCTCTTGCATCTTCTGCCTCAACATTTCTCCTTTGCGCTTCTGAAATGTGAGCTTCGCCTCCTCCATCTCTTTTTCTATTGGGACATTCCCAAGACTTGTGTCCGATCTTTTCACAAACAAAACACTTTACTTCACCTCCTCTGCCTCTTCCTCTTCCTCTTGCTCGAGGAAAAGTGTTCCTATTGACATATTGTCTCCCTTGTGAACTTCCTCCCCTTTCTGGGTGGTTATGAGGTTTCTTTTCTTCATCCTTTGGATTCTGTACTCTTTCTTGGGAAACTTCTTTGCCTCTGCTCTGAATTCTACCTCTGCCCCTTTGACCTTGATTTCAGGCCAATTTCTCTTCTGCCTTCAGAGCAACCTGATAAGCATCTTCTACAGTTATGATTGTCACCATGCTCATTTCATCCTGAATCTCATATCTCAGGCCATTCATATATATGGAGACCTTTTCATCATCACTCTCATGATGACTAGCTCTAATGTTTAACCTATAAAATTCCTCAGTGTATTCCTTCAAAGTCATCCCCTTCTGTCTCAAATTCTGCATTCTTCAAAACAGATTGATTTGGTAATCTCTGGGTATGAACTTGGCTTTCATCTTCGCTACCATTCTATCCCAGCTTTTGATTCTTTGGTTTCCTTTGCAACGCCTGTCATCCTACAGTTCATCCCACCATAGTGCTGCATGCCTTTTCAGTCTAGTGACAACATGCTTTACTTTCTTGTCTTCTTCAATATCTTCATAATCAAAGTATTTATCCAGAGCTCTAAACCAATCTAGCAGCTCCTCAACGTCCAAGTTGCCTTCATACATCGGGATGTTCAACTTTTCTTTGGCACCTATTCTTGCAACAACTTTAAATAGACATTCCTCTGCAGCATCTTCGACTACAACCTCTTCTTCGGGTCCTCCTTCATTTTCTCTTTCAGCCTCAATGATATCTTCAGTATCAAGTGTTCACCTCTGTGATGTTTCCATAGCATCTAACTGAGCATGAAGTTCTCTCATATCCCTTTCCATGGCTGGATCGGGCAAAATTATTTCTAGACGTCTTCTTGGCAACATTGCTTCAATTTGTCCACACAGAATTTAAATCACAAATTTCCTCTGTCTTCTCTTGCTTACATAAACCAATGATTGGAAGCTCTGATATCACTTGGCGCAACACCCCACCACAACAGGGTCTGTTGACCTCCTGGTATATGGATATTCGTATTCCTATGAGCTGAAATGACTCCTTAGTTACCGTTGGAACCTTCAATACATTTAAAGACCACATGTCCTTTTATAAGCTATGCCTGCATGGGTAAGCACTAGGAGTGAGTCTCCACTCCACGTGACCACCGGCATGACCACAGACTTAACCCCCAAAAAATATGTCTCTAGTTTCACGACTTTGCTTTTTGCGATTTCGGGATTCCTATTGCGAGTCACCCCAAATCCTCCGATTCCCGAAACCCCAAAATGGGTTAACGGTCCCTAGCTCCTCCCTTATGTGATCCATATTATTTTCGGCATGAAATGAGAGCGGAGATATAATAAAGAAATGCAAAGAGATATCACATATATTCAATAATATACTAGAAATGTATCAGAGATGCAACCATAAAAAAAGATATACAGTAATACACAATTTCTATTAATGAAAGAAATGTACAGAGACTGTAAAAATACAGAGTGAAAGACTCGCTAGAATGGTGGCAACTTATCTCTGAGAAGAGATGTGACAGATACTTGGATTCGCAAGAAGATCATTACAATGAGGCTCTAAAGGAATTTTTACAATAAACAGGAATTCCAAAAACCCTAGACATCAAAAAACCTAACCCTAGGAGATGAAACACCAAAAGTCATGTGGGCCCCATTTGGGTAAGTTAGTACATCAACTTCCCGGGGTCATAACTTTTGCATACGATCTTCGTTTTAGGCGTATGATAGACTGTTGGAAAGGTATCATCGAGGAGATTCATTTTGGGGGATGAATAATTCATTTGGATATCATTGAGAATATTGATCATAAAAAAACTTCATTTAGGTCCTCAAAATGGCCCCAAAAATTAAAACTGCTAAAAATAGTAAATTGCCAAAATTGCTAGAAAACTGTTTTGAGCCAGTTGGAAAAGGTGGGTGGCCACCAATATCCACCTGGATCAATCCTGCCTCCTTATGAAGCAATGGTCTCCATTGCATTGAGTGCCCGAGTGTAAGGTAGCTAGAGAGGTAGTGGGGGGGCCCAGAGGGCCCATAGTGATAATAGTGGAGGTCATTCAATGTAAGGTGGACTAGGTCCACTATATT
>ML785458.1:1260781-1270935 GCA_009831015.1 Picea engelmannii
TTTTTTTTTTTTTCATGATGGTCGATGAACTAAAGAGTTCATAGGGTGCTCAGATGAATATTTCTTCTCAAAACCTGAAATAAATTCTTGAATCATTCAAAGCCCAATTGTTTCACACATTGGATGACAGATTGGATGCATTTGTACATGGCCTCACAGACAACCTCACATACGACCTCAATGATAGTTTTCGTAGTATTCACGATTCATTGAATAACATGCAGAGAGATTTCTTATGGAGGGCCTCAGGTATGAATATAATCAAGAAATATATGCTTGGTATGATTTTGAGGCTGATTGTGATGATTGGTATATGGATAGTTGTCATTTCTGGGATGACAACCACTTTCATATTTTATTTGATGACTATAATCCACCTTCTGTAGAGAGCATCAATGTGACAAATCGAGAGACAATGATTATTACCAATGTCCATTCTACATATTCTACAATGGTATTATTCCTTTCAGATTCTGCTACGGCCCTTTTCCACTGTGTGGATGGATCTTCTTATTTGGATCCACATGATAGGTGTCAGTCTTTGGAGCATCATTTGGAGTTGGTTATTGGGTTCCAAAATCTTCCACGGGGAGTTCACATGAGCACTTGGATATGGGACCCGAGCTTACAATGGTGGTTGGACTACTTCAGCATGGTGGCTTTCCTTTCTACATGGGACATTGGTTCTTCAGTCTTCTTCAACATTATGGTCCACAATTATCTATGGGACCCTGGTGTATGGTTGTACATCAAGCATTGAGGACAACGCTTTCATAAGGGGGATGAAATGTAAGGTAGCTAGAGAGGTAGTGGGGGGGCCCAGAGGGCCCATAGTGATAATAATGGAGGTCATTCAATGTATGGTGGACTAGGTCCACTATATTATTAAATAAGGCCCACTATGGTAGTTAGATATTATAAATGGGTAATTAGATATAATAAATGTAAGAGGACTTCTTAGAAGGTTCTACTTCTAGAAGATTCCTTCTCTATAATATTCTTAGGTGATGGTAGCACTATATAAAGGGGTTCAAGCAATGTAATGGGATATGAAGAGAAATATTGTATTTGGAGCAGTAGCTCGATAGGAGGATGCCCTCTCGAAGAGGCAAGTGAACAGGAGATGATCCCTTCCATAATATGATCCATTGTATGGTGTTGCCCTACCTCAAGGGTTTGATATAATAAAGTTGTGTTTTTCTATATGGTTTCAAATATCTTGTGTGGTGATTGTATTCAAATATCTTTGGATCTATTGTGATATTTTGTATTCAGGTATTTGTCTCTTAACACTGGGGGAGAGGAAAAAACGTTTGCTGAATCTGAATCTTGGTGAGTTGCTTGCCTTGCTGGAGACGTCACACTGCTCGGTTTGTGGAAGGCTATCACGAGCATGTGGATGAAAGGGTTGGACCTTTTTAACCGGTCTGTATACATGAGATTATTTTGTGTAGAAAGAATCTTTACACTTTGATACAATCTTGTCGACCTGCTTCTGTTAGATAGAAGGTGCTTGGGCCGAGGCTGTAGTGGTTGTAGTATCCTTTTGTTCACCTTTTGAACAAATTGTGAAGAAGCTTAATTTTGAAGTATGAGATACTACCTTGCGACACTTTTTAGGTGGGACAGTAGTCAGAACTACCTCTGGTATTCTATAGAGATGACCCCCAAGAGAAACAATGACACTGTGGGGTTGAGACTCATAAACAACATGGCGCTTCCACATATATGGTTGGCCCAAGAGAAAATCACAGACATCCAGTGGGGAAACATCACATAATACCTCATCCTTGAAGGGCTGGATGCCATATGACAATTGACACTACTGGCTGATACAAAGATCTTGTCCTTGGAGAAGCCACCTGGTGTTGTATGACTGCGGGTGTGGTGTTGTCGTCAATCCCAACTGTTTGATGACCTATGCTGAGATGAAGTTCTTCTGGCTTCCAATATCAACAATAAAATGCAGCGAGGTCCCTTTCACCCACATCCGTGAATGAAAAAGGCGCTCCCCCTCTTCAGGATCTGTTGGTTCTTCTGGTTGAATTGCAGTGGTCGCGATAATAGCAGTGGGGTCTACGTCGATGATCTGTCTTTTACCAGTATTTTAAGAATCAGATTCTGAATCATGGTTTGGCTCCTCATCTTTGATCTTGGCCACCAATGAGTATTTTGAGCGACATTCATCAGCGTTGTGCCAGGGGATTTTGTGGAAATCACACCATTTTTCGGTGTCCTTCTTCGTCTTCTAGTGACCCTTCTTTTCCTGTGGCTTGGACTGATTTTTGGGAGGCTGTTTGTTAGAGCCATCATTTTCATACTTTGGTTGTTTTGGATTTGTAGACCCGAACTGCCATTTGTTCTGGTGCTTAAATTTTTGCTCGATTTTAACAACATATCGATAAGCAGCACCGAGTGATGAGATGTCCAAAAAATCCATTTTAGTTTGGATGTATCTGTGTAGAGCCCCACGGTATTTCAGAACCAAATGTCGTTCGGAGTCTTTGATACCCAAATTGGTGTGTAAGGTATGGAAGGTATTGGTGAACTATGGAACTGCTTGGCCCCTATCTTTCCGCAGTGTGGTCCAACTCATGTACTGGTCCTCATAGTTGCCAACAGGGTAATACTGTTCCTTTACCGCATCCACAAAAAAATACCAATTGGGCTCGGCCCCATATATTCCAGACTCCTCTCTAGAAATTTTCTCCTAGTAAGTTTCCCACCAATGTTTGACATGGGGGAGAGATTTAAGGAGTGCGAAGGTGATCTTTTCTTTGTCAGAAAAATTATGAACAGAGAAATAACCTTCTAACAGATTTAACCATTTGTCTAGGGCATCCGCATCTATCTGACCTTCAAATACGAGAATATCAAAATTAGCCTGTAGATTGAAAGGAGAGGTGCTTACAAAGTGGCTGTTTGATGAAGATGCTCTTGTTGCTATCGACATGCATTGAAGGATGTGGAAAAAATTCTCCATCATTTCATCCCTTGTCACGTGAGAGCTTGCTCAAGCAACAAATTTATAGGATCGTCTGCTCCGTCGTTTTCATTTTCTTCTGCCATGGAGGGTTTCTTGGGTGTGCGAGAGCAATTATATTCAAGAGAGACAATATCGAGACCCAACTTTCTATACTCGGACCTCGTCGGGGACATGCACTGAAAAATGATCAAGAGCAACCTTCTCTGATACCATTGATCCAGATTATTTTCGGAACGAAATGAGAGCGAAGATATAATAAATAAATGCACAGAGATATCATAGATATTCAATAATATAACATAAATTTATCAGATATGCAACCATAAACATAGATATACAGTAATACACGATTTATATTAATGAAAGAAATGTACAGAGACTGTAAAAATACAGAGTGAAAGACTCGCTAGAATGGTGGCAGCTTATCTCTGAGAAGAGATTTGACGGCTACTTGCATTTGCAAGAATATCATTAAAATGAGGCTTTGAAGGCATTTTTACAATAAAAACGAATTCCAAAAACCTTAGACATCCAAAAACCTAACCCTAGGAGATGAAGCGCCAAAATTCATGTGGGCCCCGTTTGGGTAAGTTAATACATCAACTTCCCGGGGTTGTAACTTTTGCATACGATCTCCGTTTTAGGCGTATGATAGCCTGTTGGAAAGGTATCATAGATGAGATTCATTTTGGGTGCTTTATCATTACTTAGGCTATCATTGAAAATATCGATCCTGAAAAACCTTCATTTAGGCCCTCAACATGGCCCTGGAAGTTAAAACTGCTAAAAATAATAAATTTCCAAAATTGCCAGAAAACTGTTTTGAGCCAGTTGGAAAAGGTGGGTGGCTACCGATATCCACATGGATCATTATTCTATCAACCATATGTTCTTCAGCCAAACCTTGGGGCCTCACCTCTCGAGCGCGTCAGGATTTCACGACTTGTGAATTCGCGATGCAACTCTTCTCTCTTTTCCGAAGTCCGAACTCGTGACTTCCTTTCGACAGATCAACGGTCCTGAACCTCCCACGATCTGAGGGTCTAGATCCTTGTAAGTTGTTTCATGAAGTCAGAATATCGTGAATCAGGACTTTGCGAGTTACGATTTCTGAGTTACAACTTCCTCCGCACTCTTGACTTCTGAAATGCCGATATTCAAAGCGCCAAATCTACGACTCTCGCCCCTTCAGATCTGACAGCTTCCATCTCTCCTGAGCTTGATTTCTGCGAGGTGAATTCAAACCTCGTTCTTGTTCTGAAATTCTCCAAGTCCCTATCCTTCCCGAGCTTGATTTCTCGCTGCAAACTCAAGGATTCTAAGGAATCCTGCACGCAGTCCTTGCGACTTTCACAATAACCTCTGGTTATTTTCCAACTCCAACTTCGTGCACTCATTGCAAAAAAAGGTCCTCAACCACTCACTTGGGTTGGAAAGGTCTAATACTATACCTGGCCTGCGCACACCTTGCACAACTTTGTGCTATACTTTCACTTCCACTGGTATAAGATCAACGATATCTCTCCTGAGATTTCTGAGATAGAACTCATAACCTGTCGACGCACTCCTTGCAGACTTTCACTGCACTCCTTGCAGGAATTCTCAGGAAGAGAAACAATTGAAACTTATACTCTCCCTCTCACAGACTTCATACATTCAACATGAAATCACGTGCATACACAACATTGAAACAAATGCATAACAAAGTATATAAGCAAACTGTAAACATACCATTCAAGAGATGCAAACAATAACCATAAAACACCCTGAAATTGGATCAAAGCATTCTTATATTAATCCAAGTGCTTCTGTACATGGTTTCTATAGCAACAACTATATGCTCATACAACTTCTATAATCTATGTTCTTCTCTGATCTCCTATTCTCTCTTTCTCTACACCTTAATTACAATGAGAATGATACAATACATACGAGGGAGTCTTCTTAAGTTTTTCCTCCTACAACTCTAAGCTATCTTATTGAATTAAAGATTTCAACTACTTTACATTCATTACAATAAATTCCTACAGCTGGAAGATGAGAGAAACACTCAAGATCTGCATTACAATCCCCAAAACATTTAAGAGCAATTATATCTTTTTAGATATTACATTAATGTGCCATCCTTTGAAATTCAAAATATCTTCAAAATGCGTGCTGGTGTATATTCAACTGTCCTCCACTCGCGCTTTCTTTGCTGGCGATGATCCTGCATCACTTGGTATGGTTTTAAACCCAAGGTAAATCATCTTATGGTTTTTGGCTCAACATGTTATGCTTTAGTTCCTAAGGAAAAAATAACTAAATTAGAAAACCAAAGTATGAAGTGTATCTTCATTGGTTACTCTGATGAAAAGAAAGGGTATAAATTACTTTGAGATGGAAAATTCATTGTCAATAGAGATGTCATTTTTTATGAAACTGAAAGTAACAGTTTAGATGAGATTAATCATCTCCTTAGTCGTTTAGAGAAGAAAAACACTAAGGGTAAAAGTAAATTCAACAAGTCAAAGCAAGCATTTTAGTTTGAAAAAGACTTTGTTACTGCATAAGACATCTCTTTATCAAAAAGTTCTTCTGATTCATCTGATAATGAAACGAGAAAAAACTCTTCTGATACTGAATCTTCAAAAGTATCTTCTCCAACCTCAAATACTTTTGAAGATCCTCATTTTTTGAGAATCCTCTTTTCAACAATAATGGTCATTTAGATCCACAATCCCCTCAACATAAGAAACCAAGGTGGGTTGAACAACTTCTCAAAGATGTTCATTCAGATGAAATGAACAAAAAAAGAACTAGGGGATCTTCAAGAGCAGAAGCTAATTTTTCTCATGCTTCCATTGAACTCACTTCTTTTGCTGAATCAACTGGACATAAATAATGGCAGGAATAAATGATTAATGAATATGATTCAATACTTGCAAATGGGACTTGGAACTTAGTTGATTGTCCACATGATGTTAATCCCATTGGTTTCAAATGGGTTTATCGAGTAAAGTACAAGCCTAATGGTAAAATTGACAAGTACAAAGAAAGACTTGTTGCTAAAGGTTTTTCTCAACATGAAGGAATTGGTTATGAAGAAACTTTTGCACCCACAACTAAATGGAATATTATCAGAATGGTTATCAATTTGGCTACACATAATGGTTGGAAATTACATCAAATGGATGTCAAAAGTGCCTTTCTGAATGGTGATCTAAAGGAATATATTTTCATGACTCAACCAAAAGGTTTTGAAGCTAAAGGAAAAGAACATAAAGCTTGCAAACTTGTGAAAGATTTATATGGTTTGAAACAAGCTCCTCGAGCTTGGTATGAAAAAATGGATGAATACCTACGAAAGATGGGTTTTCAAGGGAGTGAATCAGATGATACATTGTATTTTCAAATGAAAGATAAGCTCATGGTGATACTTGTAGTCTATGTTGATGACTTAATCATAACAAGAAATAATGAAGCTCACATCAAACAAGTTAAGGAAGAACTTAAAGCAGGGTTCAAAATGACTGATTTAGGGACACTTCATTATTATCTTGGAGTTGAAGTTTCTCAACATCCTAACCAAATATTCCTTATTCAAACTAAGTATTCCACTGAATTGTTAAAGAAATTTGGCATGGAAGATTGTAAACCTTCTCTTACCCCCAGTGAGAAAAAATTGAAACTTTCAAAATTTGAAGGGGGGGAATTGGTAAACAGTACAAAGTACAGGAAATTGGTTGGAAGTCTCCTTTATTTGACAAATAATTGACCAGATTTGTCATATTCAGTCAATATAGTTTCAAGGTTTATGCAAGAACCAAGGGAAAGTCATTGGAATTCAACAAAAAGGGTACTAAGATACATTCAAGACCGTACAAAAGACTTTGGTATTCTCTATAAAAGGAACACAAATTTTACAATTGTTGGATATTTAGATGTTGATTTTGCAGGTGACATTGATGTTAGAACATCCACTTCAGGTTATTTAATGAATATGGGTTCAACAACAATAACTTGGAATTGTAAAAAGCAGACAACAATTGCCAATTCTTCAACATAGGCAGAGTATATATCATCTTGGGAAGCAACATGTGAGATTGTATTGCTACGTAGAACTTTACAGGATCTTGGTGAAACTCATAAATCACTAATCGACAGTCAATCAACAATAAAGATGACCAAGAATCCAATATTTCATTCAAAGACAAAACATGTTGAGATCAAGTACCACTTCATTGGATCACTCATCATTAAAGACATCATCAAACCTCAGTTTTGTCTGTTTGAAGATCAAACTTCAGATATTTTTACCAAACCTTTTGGTAGAGTAAAGTTCACAAAGTTCATAGATGCACTTTATCTTTGTAAAAATGAACTTATTGATTAAAGGGTGGATTGTTAGCCTCATAATCCTAAAATTATATAGTCTAAGTATTTTCTAGTATAAATGTTTTTAGAAATTAATTTATTCTAGTTTGTTAGGATAAGGACACCTAGCTTTTATGTAAAGGACACCTATTATACTCATGTGATTGGTTTTTATCCTAGTTTTTAGTTTAGAGTTGAGCTATATAAACTAGCTCTTTATTCAAGTGAGGTTAAGGAGTAGATTATGAATTATCACTTCAGATTGTAATCACTTTTTCCTTATTAATAAAATTAAGTGTCCGAGGACACTTTGTCAACACTCAAGTCGCAAGTCTAAATTTTCTAGATATTCCCATCAAAGGTTCATGGCATGTTATGGAAATCATCCAACATCCTTTGTATTTATATGTATTAGAGAGAGATCAAAGGGCTAGAGTTCAAAGAGAGACTGGACTAGGGAGAATCAATGAAATATTAGAGAAAATATCTAAAGGGAGAAACACAAATATTTTATTTTGAAATTGTAAAGCCAAATTTGATGAAGTGGTTGACCACATGCATAGGATTTCTTTATTTTTTGGTTGTACATGAGAATTTGTAGATAGGAAAACTCCTGCATATTGTAATAAAGGCCCCAAGCATTGGAAATTTCATCATTGAATAAAATAAGTTTATGTTCCACAATCTTACATTTCCCTCTATTTATTGAAAATTAAATTTGTTGAGTGTGATTGTGAATTGATTTTACTTGGCAGCTTTGATCTACAGACCCTTGGGGTTTGCACCAAATTATATAGAAGGAAGACAAAAAAATATATAAATATCAGTTTGTGGAATTTCATATTTCATAGAATCTCAAGTAGTGGCAAATTGATTGGAATATTTTTTGATAAGTCGTAAACATAGGTGTTAAGATTGTTTTTTTGTTAAAACTAAAAAAATTTAATAATATGTGGAGGCCTCAACAACCCCCCATTATTTTTGATTTATTGAATAAATAATAATGGGTCCCTTACAAACTTTTGGTTTGTTATGATTTAATTTTCTTTGTATCTTGATTGATTTATTCTTGGTCCAAATAAAACTTCACAATAAAACCCCTTAAATTAAGAACTAATTAAAGAATAAATTCTAGGCTGGAATTTTTCTGGTGGCTCGGTGATGCAGTGGTCGAGATCATTTTCCTTTCAATAATTTACTTTAACTTCCTTGATCCATGGTGGTCTAGTGCCTCGGTTATCTGATTAGTCTGGATAGAGTTTTTCTCTAACATTTTAAATAATCCCTTGATCTCCCGATGACTTGGTGTGATATAGGTGGATATCGGTGGTCACCCACCTATTCCAGTTGGCTCAAAATATTTTGTTGTCAATTTAATATTTTTAAAATTTTTCGAGTCCCAAACTTTCGGGGCCATTTTGAGGGCCTAAACTATGCTTTTTCACAATCAGGCACCTTAATTATAGCCAAAGGATTTGATTGCGCCCCCAAAATGAAGTTCCTCTTTGATACCTTTCCAACAAGTTATCATACACCCCAAACATAGATTGTATGCCAAAGTTATTCCTCTGGGAAGTTGGTACACCAAACTACCCAAAACGAGGTCCACAAAATTGTTGGTTTTTCATCTTCCAGGGTTAGGGTTTTGGATTCTCTTTATGTTAAAAAGGCCACTGATCCATATTATTTTCGGCATGAAATGAGAGCGAAGATATAATAAAGAAATTTACAGATATATATCGAACATTCAATAGTATAACAGAGCTGTAGCAGAGATATAACAATAAACACATAGATACAATAATACACAATTTCTATTAATGAGTGAAATGTACAAAACTGTAAAATACAGAGTGAATGAACTCACTAGAATTGTGGAAGCTTATCTATGAGAATAGATGTGATGGTTACGCTCATTCGAAAGAATAATATTGTTACAACGAGGCTCCAAAGGCCTTTTAAACATAAATAATACCCAAAACCCTAACCCCAGAAGATGGAAATCCAATAGTTTTGTGGACCTTGTTTTGGGTAGTTTGGTGTACAAACTTGTTAAATTTGGAAACATTGATAGTCATTCTCCAATGAGAGGCCATATGGGCCACCCTGAGGCTAGCCAGGGAGATTTGGATAATCAACCAGTCTTGTGAGGTATTGACAAAAGCCAGGGGGAACGTGCAACCTCTGTGAGTCAAACCAAAAGTCAGGACGAACGAGATGCTATGTGAGTCTAATGCAAAAGTCAAGGGGAATGTACAACCTCTGTGAGAATAGACAATGTAGTGAAAAAGTCAGGGGGAACGTACAACCTCTGCGAGCATAGACAGACTAGTGCAAAAGTCAAGGGGAATGTACAACCTCTGTGAGCCTAGTCAAGCCTTGTGAGCCATGAGAAAAAGTCAAGGAATCTATCAAAAGTTAGGTTGAATACAAAATTCCTATGAGCTAGAAAAAAATGATATTCCTAATATTGCAAATGATATAAATGTATTGATCTAGTGCGTTGACACATGTAACATTATCCACCATGAAGAGAATTTCAAATTGCCTTGTAAAGAGTCGAGTTGTAATTGAAGTCTCAAGTCTAGTTCTATTTTAGAACTAAAGTGTAATGCTGAGTTGTAACTGAAGTCTCAAGTCTAGTTCTATTTTAGAACTAAAGTGTAATGATTGTTGGGACCACATATTGTACCTTTTTGCCCATACTTTTGGCCATTATTATACCCTTCATCACCTGTATTTAGACTCATATTATCACTTCATCTGATCACTCCAAGGTATACAACGTCCTTTCTCATCACTATATGTTTAA
>ML785458.1:1354695-1378580 GCA_009831015.1 Picea engelmannii
GAGAGAGAGAGAGAGAGAGAGAGACAATGATCCTAACTCGCAAGAAAACGTCGCTCAGACAAGAGGGTTTGTAAATATACCAAAGAATAAAGGCGACTCCGACAAAGAAAAATAAAAAGAAAAAGAAAAAGAAAAGGAAAAATCCAATGAAAAAGTGTCGAATGAGAAGGTGACAGTTGGAACCAAAAGATAACACATGGTGTCAAGCTCAACTCAAATGACATATAATGTCATGGAGGACTTAATCAAGTTGAGGATAACCTTTCCTTTTATGGAGGTGGTGAAGATTCCTCAACAGAGGAAGAACATCTTGAATTTGTTGGATGATCCATCAGAAAGAACTGAAGTTGTTATTACCACTCCCAAACAGAACTAGAGCCTGTCGACTGCGAAGCTGAGAGGTAAAATTTTGCCCTTCTACATCTCAATTGAAAACCATGATGTTGCATTACATAACTGATTAGTTGATACTGGTGTGAAAAATAATATAATGTTGCTCGCGGTCATGGAAGCATTGGGCATGAGTTGCACTAATTATTATGAAACTAGCGAGAGTGTATATGCCATTGATTCTAGAAAAGTGTCGGGATACAAAGAAATCAATGATTTTTATGCCTGGATTACAACAACTCCCCATATCATCACAATTTTTAATATTATCGTGGTAGACTTGCCCCCAACATATGGGGTTGTGATGGGAAGAGATTGGACCTCCATGATCGGTGTATATATAATGAACAACAGTAGTTGTATGATGCTACCGGGAAAAGAGGGAGAAATTATCAAAGTACCCCATGAGCCCATAAAACCTTTCTCCTTCAAGAATAAGGATAATGAATTAATGGAAGATTACATAGATGTCAAGATTAGAAACTATGCTATCTTGGACATGGAGCATAATGAAAACCTAGAACGAGTTCAATACTTGGAGGGACCATAATGTTTCTTTAAAAGCTACTGGAGAATGTCATTTGATGGAGCATGTTCTAAATCTAAGAACGAATTTGGAATTGTTCTCATAATCCCAGATAAGACGATGCATCATCACACTATAAGACTGGAGTTTCCATGCATGAATAATGATGAAAAATACAAAGGTTTGATCCAGGGGATGATCCTTTCACAAGGAATGAAAATAGAACATCTCATTGTGACTGGAGATTCAGAGTTGGTCATCAATTAGGTTAACCAAAAGTATAAAATAAAAAAAGGAAATACTTAAGTTGTATTTCAAAAGAGTTAATGAACTGATGGAATATTTCATCTCTTCCAATATTTCTTTCATTCCAAGAGATAATAATCACAAGGACAACTCACTATCCTTGGAGGATTCATTATCAAACCCAGACGATGTTCTAAGCAAAACATCTTTCCAGGTGGAAAGGGCCTTTCGACCATCCGTGCTTGAAAATATTGAGTACTTGCAAGTGTTTGACAATGATAAACAATTGGAGAATTTTTTGTTAAACGATGATGATGAAGAAGATGATAACTCGAATGTCATCCCCAAAGACTGCATATAAGACGAATCTTTGTTCACAAAAGATGATCATGCCAAGAATATTCTTGAATAAGTTTCCATTCGAAAGGCACAAGAAACAAGACAAGTCAATATTGGAACGAACCAGTCCCCGAAATATGTCAATTTGGGAGTCGATTGCATCTCTGAAGAGGTTGATCAATATGTTTCCTTGTTAAAAGAGTATATTGATGTGTTTTCTTGGACCTATGATGATCTAAAGGCCTATCATAAAATGATATTCCATCATATCATTCCTTTGAGGGAACAAGCCAAACCGGTGAAACAAAAAATAAGAATAATGAATCCCAAGCTGAAGCATCTGGTAAAAATTGAGTTGGAGAAGTTGAATAAGGCAGGGATAATCTATCCCATCAGACATTCATACTGGATTTCAAATCCATTTATTTTCAGGAAGAAGACCGGGGAAATTCGAATGTGTGTCGACTTCAAAGATCTTAACAAAGCGAGCATAAAAGATAATTTTCCGCTTCCCAACATCGAGTTTCTGCTACAACAAGTTATGGGATCGACATGCATGTCTATGTTGGATGGTTTCTCTAGATATAATCAAGTTTTAGTTTCTGAGGAAGATAGAGAAAAGACAACATTTATCACACCATGGGAAACATATGCATACACTAGAATTCCCTTCAGTTTGAAGAATGTTGGAGCCACGTTCCAAAGGGATATGGATCATACGTTTAGCGGATTGATAGGAAATTTTATGGCAGACTATCAAGATGACTTGACAGTGCATTCAAAAAAAGGGAGTATCACATCCATAATTTAAGAAAAGTCTTTGAAAGATGTATATTATACGACGTTTCTCTGAACCCAAATGAATGCTTGTTCGTTGTGACTCAAGTAAAGATGTCGGGCCACATTGTATGCAAGGAAGGGATTTACATAGACCCAGAAAGAGTTAAATAAATTAATGAACTCAACCTCTCGACATCCAAGAAGTGAGTCCAATTATTCTTCGGAAAAATTAATTTTATTTGAAGATTTGTCCCTGACTACGCAAGCATTGTAAAACCTATCAATTTGTTGCTAAAAAAGGAGTAGAGGTTCGAGTGGACAAGATATACTCAGGAATCATTCAACAATATCAAAGGGGCCATAAACACTGTTCCCGTCCTCATCAGTCCAGACTTTTAGAGGGATTTTATTATCTATTCATTTGCTACAGATTCATTCACTACGTCCAAACTCACTTAGAAAAATAGCAATGGAGAAGAGCTCTCGATAAGTTTTATGAGAAAAAATCTACGCGACTATGAGTTGAGGTATTCAAAAATCGATAAATAAGATTTGTTTCTTGTAAAATCTATGGCACATTTTCGTACGTATATATTAAACTCCCATGTTATATCTTACGTACCCTCGTTCCCCGTCAAGATTCTTCCAAATCAAAAGTTGAGAGAAGGGAAATGGGATAACTGGTTAGAGAAAATTCAAGAGTATGATATCGAGATTAAACCGTTGAAGGAAATGAGAGGACAAGGTTTGTGCAAGCTTATTGCGAATGAGGATTTGGTCGATGAGATGATTTCAATCTCAATCAGGGAACCATTAGCTGATTTAGAATGGTACAAAGATATCATATTCTATTTAAGGTCTGGGAAATTCCCTGTTACAATGAGTTCCAAGGAACGAAGGACACTCAAGATGAAGGCGAACCAATATGTGTTGATTGCTGACAAACTTTTTAGAAGAAATTTTGATGGAATAATGCTGAGATGCGTCGATGAGAATCAAGCTCAAGGAATGATCAAATAATTCCAAGAGGGAATATGTGGTGGACACTTTGCACCCATTGCAACTTCCCAAAAAATAATCAGAGTGGGATTTTACTGGCTGTCAATCTTCAGGGATTCATATACTGCAATAAGGAGATGTTTTTCATGCCCGCATTTTTCAGGAAGAATGAAGAAAGTTGCGATGCCTATGAAATTGATTGTGGTGGAACAACCATTCTCCTAGTGAGGACTTGATGATGTTGGGCCCATTAATATGAAATCTATCAAGGGGCATATGTACATTATAACAACTATCGATTATTTCACAAAATGGCTAAAAGCGGTGGTGCTAAATAAGGATGACGCCAAAGAATTGATTGGATTCCTCAAGGACAACATTCTGTCAAGTTTTTGTGTCCCTGATAAATTTATCACAGAAAATGGTTCGATCTTCATTGGGTCAAAGTTCACAGATTTTTGCGAACAATACATGATCATTATGGGCTAGTCGTCGAATTATTATCTAAAAGGAAATGGCCTTGCAGAGTCCATGAACAAAACACTTGTGCAGATATTGAAGAAAAATGTTGATAGCAACCAGAGTAATTGGCATCCAAAGATGACAGAAGCATTATGGAAAAGTAGGAAAACCCTGAAAGATAGTAGCGGGATGTCTTTGTATGTATTGGTTTATGGGAAAGAGGCAAAAATACCAATTAACCTCGAGCTTAATGCATTGATCTCCATGTTTAATACTAAAGATACGAAAGATAGTTCACCTATCTAGAAGAGGATCAATCAATTGTTGAAGCTGGAAGAGGAACAAAGAAAGGCCTTGAATCGAACTTCTCAGAGGAAGCGGAGCGTCAAGAAATATTTTCATCAAAGCACAACTATGAAAAATTTTCAGAAGGGAGAACTGGTACTACTTTGGAACAAAGCCAAGGAAAATCCATCCATGCACACAAAGTTAGAATCACTCTGGATCGGACCCTATGTCATCAAAAATATATTGGGTTTCAACTCATATATGCTCTAAGACATGAAAGGAAAAAGGTTAATGTTGCCTGTCAACGTGCAACATCCGGAAGGTTTCTTCTCCTAACACTTTTTCCATTCTCATTGTACATAATTTTATTTTAGTTTGTATATTCTTAATCTGACTCCATATCCCAATGGGCAGAAGCACTTGGTCATGAGAGATTCTGGATTCTTGACAACACACAGGGGGTCATCATCCCACAGTTGGAGCTTGTTGTTGAGGTCATTTCCCGCTTCTGAAAATTCCCTCCCCTTTTCTATTTTCCCAAACTCTTCTCTCCCTTTATTTTCCCTCTTCTACACTTACTCATTTCCCCCCCTTCTTTTTTCTTCTTAATATCCCTTTCTAGTCCTACACTTAGTCACATTTTAGACCGCGGGTTCCCAGGTTGGTGGATTTGAACTTACATGCTCCTGTTTTCCGTGATATACACATCACACTGAAAGGTTCCACGATCTACATTTCGATCCCCAGACTCCCCGAAATTTCAAAAGTTTCATTCTGCCTACACGAGTCTGTTCAACCGCCACACCATTCCATACTTATCCAATTTCACACCTTATACCATTGCAGACTCACAGGTTTGAGGGTTCCCGAGTTCATAAAAAATATTAAATCATATTTTTCTCTCGTCCATTCCTACCACCCTCACGCCCTTCCCAATGCAAATTTACTATGATTTTAATGCTAATAAATTACCATATAGTTTTGAAAGGATGGTCATTAATAATCCAAAGGCTCGAGGAGATATCATATTAAAATGCATTATAACAAGATTTACAGAGGATTATATCATCCCCCTCCAACGTTCATTCCTAACATAATTTGGAGCAAGGGAAAGTTCTTGTCAACGTATGGCATCAACTCGACAACAATTCTGTGGATATACACAGAATATTTTCGGGCGTGAGGATCAAATTTTTTAGTGGTCCAAAGCATATTCCTACTACTCATCCCCTTCTGCCCAAAAGGAAGTAATCTGGACATTTGGAATTGCACATGCAATTTGTGTCCCATAAGTCTTTGACTGTAAGGAGTTGGTCACCTGGTGCATTGAGAGATATATTTCAAGCCAACAAATCATTCAGTTGCGGGACCATTTCCCTTTCTCTCGATCACCTCAGGTATTCCGTAATATGTTGAGACTTCCCGAGCTAATGCTCACCTTCAAGGGAGGAGATTGTAGGAATTTCTTAAAGAAGCATGAAAATGGACTGGACCTTACCTGAATTCCTAGAGAACCCAATGACTGTCCTTAAGGAAATCACGAGATTACAGGTTGGCTCATTTAAAAATCCCTTCTGGGAAATTGCATGGATTTTTACGAGGATAACATGACACGAAACTACAACCAACATCTCCTAGATGATTCTTTACATTATATATTTTATGGTCAAAGAAAAAACCATCTTCGATTGGGGTAAGTTGATTTCCATTGAAATATCTTCCCAATTGTCGCAATACAAGAAGGAGAAGAAATTATTTATGTCATCTTATTTGGTTTTCGCGATAGTGCATTGCTTTCAATTCCCCCAAGATTATTTGTGTGTAAGAAGTTAAACTATGAATTTGACCCAGTAACCTTTTGGTATCAAACATTATGGAGGCACAAGGCCTCCCAACATTTTTATGAAGTTTTTAATGATTTTGTCTCATTTTTTAAAGATTTTCTGATTGTAAAGGACGCTCCTCGGATGTTTTAACAGGCGAGTAAGTTCTTGGATAGGAAGGGGACACTAGAACAAATGGAGAATTATAATGTTATAAGGATTTTTGGGTCCAAGGAAGATCCTTCCTTCCTTTCGTGCCACATATCTGACAAAATGTTTGTTGCTGAAATAACAAGTAAATACAACTATTGGTGCATTGTTTCCATGAAAAGAGAAAAAAAAAATTCTTACCTCTGCCTTGGAAAGTTGAGGATTTCATATTCATAAATATGAACAAGATTGATGAATTCGCGGGGTACTTCCACAACCTCAATTTAAAATATGCTAAAAAAGTAAAAGGGTTCGACCCTAGTGGTATTTTTGTAGAACATATATTGGCTGTTGGTTTCAACAATTCTTTCATTAATGCTATTCTTAATGAAGACAAAGACAATGCTTCAAGCACTCCTGCTCATGACACCGACAACTTGGAAATGATACTCAACACTAATGAGTCATACAAACAGAGAGGAAAATGTATGGGTGAGAAAAGTTCCCAATCCCCGACTGTCACTCCAAAGAGTACAACATCTCGGAGAAACGCTCCAACGACCCACCAAATTAAGAAAGTAACTCACAGTTCTTCAGGAGGAGGAGGAGATAAGAACCATCCTTCCGAAAAAATTGAAATTTCTCATAAACTTCCCTCGAGGAATAAAATAAAAAACATTGTGCAAGAAGAGGAGGGACCTCGAGGTGAAAGAGACATCCATGACCTCTCCCTCGAGGATATGGAACTCAAAATTGACATCGAGAAAGTGTTCCCAGTGTCGACCAGATAGAGAACACTACTCACCATAACCCTTAGATGGAAATAATTGATACCAAGACCTTCGACAAAGAGGAGTCTTTTGTATTTCAGAGTGTTGTTTTTGACAGCGAGTCCAAAAATTTGATTATTGAGAAAAGAGATGTAAAGAATAAAAGGGGGAAATCTCGTTTAGAGATTAACCTACGGAACATGCAACCTTATCAAATTCACCGAGAAAATGGAGATGATATAGATAATTATATTGGAGGACTTGAAGTAGAGAATGTCAGGTTAACAGAGAAAATCAAAGAATTGGAGGATGCTTTAATGCCTCTTCCATTACTTGCTAGTCCTTTAGCAATGATTGTGCCTACCACACCCGCAACAAAATTAAAAGGATAGGCAAGCGTTCTCACATCATCCCGGGGCTATGTGGAGAAGAACATCAATAAAATAATGGAACTAATAACATAGGCTTGGGAGATGTCAAAGAGTATGGTCTCTTTTGGAACGAGAACACACGCTTTTCATGAATATCTGCAGGCAGACTTGAAAAACGAGGAAGATTTCTACCCCGATGCGGTTGTACCATTCGGCTTTAAATTTACCAATATGATAGAGTTAAGAAGAAGAGAGGAGGATCTCCCTTCTATGAACTGGATTAAAAAACTAAACGCATGCTGGAAGGAAAAGGTTAAAACCCTGAATATTATTGTCCAAGCATGCAGCCAGGCCATAACCAGAAGAGAAGAATTATTCAAAAGGCTAACCGAGAAAGACCTAGATGGGAGCACCGATGAGGTCCAAGACCCCAAATTGATACTCAACTTGTTGTTCTTAACCAAGCAAGCATTTGACGAACAAGTTGAGATCTTTAAGGGGTTATCATTTGAAAAATTCTACGACATTCTTGAGTATAGTGAAGATGACGTAGAAAACTGGCTAGTTGATTATTCGATTAAAAATCAAGATATTGAAGAGGATTTGCGGAATATTTCTATTGATCCAAGGGACTTGGAAGGAAATATCTTCAATATAAAAATAGGGCATGAAATCAACGTGGTGCCAATGAGGAGCTACATCGAGGAGTGGTTTAAAAAGGTTGTAGAAAAACTTACCGATAAAGGGAAAAGGACGGTTGAGACGGTTCTTGTAACCGCCGAGGACAACCATAAAAGGACATCAGCGAGTAAGTGAAAAACCATGAGATACCATCATAGTAAGTTCATACCGATCACATCTTTTTGTCTTTATCAAGCTCTTCATCCAGTTACTCCTCCTCTTTAAATAGAAAAGTTTAACCGAAGACTAATAATTTCCTTTTTATTCTTACCAAGTCTTGTCGTCTTACGTCGCACACTTTATTATTTCTATGAACTTCATTCTTATACATATTATCTTTATGGTCCGTTGGATCCCCAATCCTAGTCATTATGACAAATGCATTTTAATTTCAGAAAATATGTATTGAACTATATTTTTTTTAGAAATTCCAAGAGAACTATTTTGGGAACAATCTCGACTGTATTTTGTAACCCAGTTTTTCTGAATATAAATTATTTGAGGTTGATCTATCGTTATCTTCATTTGAGCTACCCATGTATCACTCTATAAAATTTCTCTTATGCATGCATATCATTTTATTTTATTTTTTTATGTGATCAAAAATCTTTAGCCCTACTATGATGGATGCGAGGAATTTCTGTTTATTTACTTTAAATGTATGAATGCGCGTGTTTCTTGGTCCATTCTCAGGAAATCTCTTTTAAAAGAAAAATAAAAACATTTTCCCTTTTCTTTCATATCTATTTTACTTCCCTTTGACGAACTTATTTAAAAAAGTCCCACATTTTACAAATCTCGAACAAAGGAGTACCACCTCTATAAAAACACAGGAGGATTTACATCCTTGTGAGGTTGTCATTTCAATCCTAACGGATTCATGCGTCAACAATGGCAAACACCAAAATATGTGATATAGGTCAGATCATTCATGGGTATTTCTAGTTATTACCAAAGATTCATAAAAGGGCTCTCAAAGATTGCAAGTCCAATCACTTCTTTGCAAAAGAAGGGAGCAGAGTTCGAATGGACTTCCAAGTGTGAAGATATTTTTCAACAATTGAAGGGAATATTGACAAGTGCACCAATATTGAAGACTACAGATCCAAACGATTTTTTTTTTGTGTGCACCAATGCACGCAAGGAAGGATTCAGTGGAATTCTTAGTCAAAGGGACCATGTGGTATGCTATGAGTCCATAAAATTAAAAGAGCATGAGAGAAATTACAATACATATGACTTGGAGTTAGTAGTGATTGTACATGCATTAAAAATGTGGAGGCATTACCTTATGGGTAGGAAATTCGAACTAAGGACATACCATTTTGGTCTAAAATATTTTTTTGGACAACCAACATTGAATGTTAGGCAAACTGTATGGATGGAATTTCTGAGTGAACATGAATTCAAAATTAAGCATATAAAGGGAAAGAAAAATCAAGTGGCAGATGCACTCAACATGAGAGCTCATGAAGTGCATATTGCAGCCATTAGCATGTATGGGAAGGATGTGAAAGAAAAAATTGTTGCAACAACAAATTCAGATCAGGATTCTTTAAAAATAAAAGAGACATTAAAACAAGGTAATTTTCAACAAAAAATTAATTATTATGAGCTGAAAGAAGATGAAATTCTCATGTACAAAGGTAAGGTGTATGTGCCAAATTTTTGGGAGCTGAGAAATGCAGTGCTGAAGGAGATGCACAATGTGCCATATGTCGAGCACCCAAGATATCAAAAAACAATTGCAGCAGTAAGAAGCCAATATTTTTGGCCAAGAATGAAGAAAGAAGTGGCTAATTACATAGCCATATGTCTAGAATTCCAAAAGGTAAAGACATAACATCGACACCCAACATGTTTTCTACAACCATTGTCCATTCGAGAATGGAAGTGGGAAGTAGTTACATATTATTTTATTACTAAGCTTCCTAGAACAATGAAACAACATGATTCCATCATGATGGTGGTCGATAATTTGACTAAAGCAACACATTTCATTCTAGTAAAGACTACACACAAGGCAACAAATATTGCATAAATTTATATGAGAGAAGTTGCTAGGATACATGGAGTGCCGAAGGAAATAGTTTCAGATAGAGATCCAAAGTTTACTTCCAATTTTTGGAAGGGTTTTTTCAAGGGATTTGGGACAAATTTAAATCTTAGTACATCATATCATCCAGAGTCAGATGGGAAAACATAAAGGACTAACAGGATAATTGAGGACATGCTTAGAATGTATGTGATGGATCAACCATCAAAGTGGGAAAATTATATTCATTTAGTTGAATTTTCCTACAACAATGGGTATCATGCCTCGTTGAAAATGATTCCATTTGAGGCAATGCATGCCAGACAATGTTGGAAATACTGAGAGGGGGGGGGGGTGAATCAATATTACCCTTTTTAAACAATTAGCAATTACTTTGTTATTTTATTAATTTCCACAATAGATCGACAATGGAATTTGATTTGAAATCAATTATATAAATATATTTAACATGAATTACAAGGTTTTATAAAGAATAGTGAAGGAAACCAATCCTTTTTAGAGCACCAACTCTAGGAGACAGAAATACCCTTCTTTAGGGAACCAACCCTAGGAAGCAATGACTCCCTTGTTTTTAGCGCACCAACTCCAGGAAGCACCAACTCCCTTGTATTTAGGGAACCAACCCTAGGAAACACCAACTCCCTTAATTCAAACTTTACTTAGTAAAGGATATGAATCCTTCCATGCTCCTCCCTTCCACCCTCACTGCATAAGTATCATCATTTCCTCTTCTTGGACTCTGCTTCTACTTTGATATTCTGATCTGGACTGCAGAGACACTTCTTCTTCACTGTTCTTTCTTTCTTATATAGTCTTCCAACTGGTGTGAGAGTTGAAGCATTGTGTCCCTTTGTTTGTCCCATTGCACATCTTCATTTAACAGTAAAATCATTTGTCTTTTAAATTAGAATTAATATCTCCCTTTATTTTTATTCACGCATTAACGTGAAAGATTTTCAATTTAGTAAGATGTATTTTTCATAAATCGATCACATGTATGGATCGATTTATTTTTTTAATTCGATCTCATGCCTTTTTATTTTATTATTAAGCTTCTAATGCATCCTCAGTTCTCCAAAAAATCATATTTGATCTTTTTGATTAGCTTTCCAATGCATTGGATGTATTTGATCACTTAATATCAATCAGACAGAATCCAGATCCTGTTTGGTTCAAAGTTTCTTCCTAACAGAGGAAAAATTCTTCCTCTGTATGTTGAATTCGCACAGACAAACTTTTAGGACCTCTATTCCATATGACCATAGGCGGTGACTAAGCACTTAACCAAACAAGTGCTTAATTACTTATCAAGATTGACGGTCACATTTTATTTTCACGTTTGAGATGGACGATTCTCGTTCACTTCGGGACTTCTACCTTCAACGATTCAGGTAGTTGCTGGTAGGAGAAACTAGATATCCCCAAAGGATGTACTCTTGGAGTGACGTAACTTGCTGACATTACTGTTGATGTGGCACTAGCTGAGTAGCTACCATGTGTCACCTTGATTCGTGACTTTTGCATACCTAAAGTGCCAACTATACCTTGACACTTGTCACTAGTTGATTGGGCCATGTGTCATATTTGTCTCATGGAACATGTCTTACTTCGTGGCTTTGGGAGTTTTGAAAATTTTATACCATCCTTCGATTATTGCCTAAGTGCTAAATTGATCTACCAACGCAGATTTTCAATTGTCTTGATCCTATGGCCTTTGTTAATTCTGGAACTCTAGGGTTCAAGAGTTTTTAGTTCATCTGAGTTTTTTATCATCGAAGTAGGTCAAGGTTGGAGTTGACCACATTCTTTTTAGCGTGCTCTGACAATTTTCACTCCAGATCAACAGTTGATGGGATTTCCTAATCCAACGGTCGACAGGAGTTTGTGACTTCGGGACTTCGGAACTTCGACCTTTGAGTAAACTTACCTGTTTTAGAATCCTTTTTTCCAGAGTGGTCAACACCGACGTTGACCGTCTTCTTTCATTTAGTGTGATCTAACGGTTCCAATATTTTCACTCCATATCAATGGTTGACGGTATTTTGTGACTTCAGGGCTTTGGCCTTCAGGTAAACTTACATGTTCTAGGCTCCTTTTCACTAGAGTGGTCAATGCCAGAGTTGATCACCTGATCCAACTGCTTGTGTTCCCCTCGAAGAGATATTAGATCAACGATCTGCATGAGTTATTTTAATCCGAGACTCCAGGATAATGTGGCTTACACTGTCCTTCCACTAAAGTCGATCGGATGGTCAAGAATTCATCCAAAGTACCTCCTTGATCTAACGGTTGGAGAGATCATCTGAATCTCCTGCTTCAAATATAATGGTTGAGATTTAATCCTTCCCAACCTCTGACTTCACCTTGATTTAACGATCTTGGATTGTCCCGAAATAAGATTGAACGGATCCTGGATTGTCTCGAAATAAGAATGAACGGCTCCTGTGTGTCATCTCTTCTGAGCTTCGATTGATGTTCTTCCTTCTGATATTTGGATTTATACTGGATTCTTCTACACTATGTTGACATCAATGAAAATATCGTACCACTACGTCCAACAGAAAATGTAACACATTAGTGAGTTGGGATAATCCAATAGATAGAGCAGTTGCTGGGCTAGAATTGTTAAAAGAAATGGAAGATCATATGGAAAAGATAAATCATAATTTGAATGTTCCCCAGGGCAGGAAAAAAGTTTATGCATACAGGAATCGAGTTTTTAGATATTTTCAAGTGGGAGAACATGTGTTTTTTAAAGTGAAGGCAAAGAAAAGTTCTCTAAGATTAGGAAGTTGCATGAAGTTGGAAGCAAGATATTGTGGGCCTTTTGAAATATTAGAAAAGATAGGGCCAGTTGCATACATGTTATATTTTCTTGCATCCACGAGAGTGCATAATGTATTTCATGTGTCATTGTTAAAGAAATATGTGCATGATCCTAACCACGTAACTAATTGGAATATGATCTAGGTGGATCGTGAAGGGGATTTCCGGGTGGAACCAGTACGCATCCTAGAACAGAAAGTCAAAGTGACCAGGAACAAAGCCATAGGGATGGTAAAGGTTCAATGGACCTACTACTATATTGAAGATACTACATGGGAGCATGAAAAAAACATGCAGGAAGAATACCCACAAAGTTTTGACAGTTTTTAAGAAAACATAATGCAAGACTCCATTTTGAGCAGCTAAAATTATGAAACCACATCTCAGAGTCCTTGCCAACTGCGTTGGGGACCTTGATAAAAGAATGGCTCATTCCTTGGGTTGTCCTTGATAAATGAATGGTACATCCATAATAAATGACCGGTGCCTTCCTTGGGTCAGGGAGTTGAGAGGAACATGAGATTTTGGTTGGAGCTGCTACTGGAGTTGTTAAAATTGCAGAATTTTATTTTGTAAGTATTGCAATGTAATTTTATTTTGTAAGTATTGCTACTTAGAGTGCACTGAGGATGATGCACAATTGTAGGGGAGGGGAAATGTAACATCCCCACTATAATCCCTAGTTTAATTAATGCTTATGTAGACATAATGTGTGGCTACTACCAAAGCAATGTAATATGCAAATTGTATTTCAATGTTTTAATAATAAAATGTGGTGCCAACTGCTAAGGGTACATGGACAAGAAATGGGGGTTGAATTAATCCAAAATAAGGGGGATTGTCTAGGATAATGGCCAAGAGGGTTCCAAGGGATAAATTACCCATGTATATTGACTTAACCCATTTTCCTAAATTTGTTATTTGTATATGAACCTTCCCATTTCTGACTGAGTGTTCCCAAAGCTAATCATTGAATACATATAAGAGGTTGGGTGTGAGTGGTCACATCCCAAAGTTATTGGGCACATGGGGGTTGAGTACAATCATCTTGGGGAAGAGTGTGAGTCAATAAAGGCAAGAAAAAGAGAGGACATTTTTACGAGTTGGGGGACAACAAACTTTTCAGGGTGTTTTGGGTGCATGAGAGCAAGAGGGGAGCAATAAATAGAGTTTGAAGTTGATGCATCCATGAAGGGACAATTTTAGAGAAAGCTAGAGCGTAATTGGAGAAAATTGGAGATTTAAAACTGAAGATCCAGGTTCTCAGGCCTGAAGAGTGAACTCCTATCTGATCTGCATTGAAACAACAAGTGTTTGTTGTTGGTTCCTGATAGTTTTCCTAGCAACAATTTCACTTGAGTTCCCAAATGAGAGATTCCTAGTTGTCTGTGCCAGAGATACCCTGATAAATGAATGGGACGCCTGGTGGACTGAGATCAGTGAAGGGGTACATTCCTTGGGTTGGACAGGTCAAGAGGAAGAGAGTTGGTGGAAAATTGGGACAATTGTAGGAAAATATCAGTTGGGTTGTGATTTTTATGAGCGGTGAGTGGACTGTGAGAGACCACCCTCTTTTATGGATTTCTAGCCTCATCTCGGGGGTGATTGGCTATTGAGATTTAGAATAGTCAGTCTATGGTTGGGTGGAACATTCGTCCCAAGAAATTGGTTGCAAAACTGTTATGAAAAGATAAGTGTTTTGTCTTGTTGTTATTTTAAATTATCTGTTTAATTGTTGTGCATTAAATCTATGTATTTGGAAGTGATTTATACATTGTTGTAATGAGTTTTTTAGCTGCATTTCATGTTGATTATTAGCATGTTTTAGATGCTTCTATTTTGTGGTTCTAGATAGTAACTCAATCTGTTATAATTCATAGTTGTAAGCTATAGGAAATCAACTAATTGTAAATGAATTAATTAGTTAGCATAATTTTCATTTTTAAGAGTATTTTGCATCGTAATGTCACTCATATGGGATGGGGAATGTTACAGAAACCATTCTCTTACAGAGGATCCCTAACAGGGATATGGAGATCCAAGGAAATAATGAAAATAAGGAGAACAATGGTGTTGGGAATCGATCACATATGGGGAGTATTTTATCACATTTGGAGAGAACAAATATTGAATCTCAAAGTCATTATCATTCATTACTTCAAGATACCTCATAAATGTTTCAATGCAGCACCAAGGAACTACTTCATTCTAGAGACCAATATGAGGGATTTTGATGGTAAAGATCCTATAACACGGATAATCCAGATGGAGCAATTCTTTTATCTACATCAAACACCAAGACTACAAAAGGTACCTATTGCATCCTTGTATTTAGAAAATGATCAATACATATATCATTTTTTGGAGTAACGACATAGAATAAGTCATTAATATATGACCCATATCCATGAGTATTAGTCACAACTAATAAATAGTTATCATGATTTGAATAATCCACTTAGCACTCATTACATTGGGTGATGCTCACAGGGGTGAAGAAATGGGATTGAAACCTGTGAAATGAATCACATAACATCAATCATCACTTTTGGGGCTTGCACTCAGTAACTTAGACTTCTCAGGAGGTCACCCATCCCAAGACTCCTCTGGCTCCCAAAAAATGATATCTAATATGTTGCATTGTGGAATCCCCTTGATGCTTAAATGATCATTTTTTTTGGTATCAATGGCTTTGTGAAAGAAAAAATAATTATATTATATCTTGGTCCATTTTTATGGATGAATTGATATCACATTATGGGGATATTAAGAGCAACACATTCTTTAGTTAATTGATAAATATTCGACAAAAAGGTCCAATTAATTAGCACATTCAACAATTCCAAAAGCTCAGTCTTAGGGTAAATAACAATCTCGAGGATAATTTGTTAGATATATTTATGGGAATTTTTATCCACTGAAGTTGTACTAGCTGGACTTGTAGTTGAGCCGCTAAAGACTGAGCAATCAATTGCTCAAATTTCAGTGTTCGAAAGTTCAACCAGTCATTTTGACCAACTTTTTCCACATTTCCATCCTTTGTGGGGCATTGTAATAAATGAGATTAGCATGATGAAGTTGTAAAAGACTTGGCCACCCAATACTTGATCACGATTATGTACTCTATAGTGTTTTTTTCACTTGTTAATTATCTCTTGCCTTAGAAATTATTCATAGGCGAGTTATAATTTCTAAGTTTCTCCCACTCAAATCGCCTCCAAAGTTGGAGTAAGTGTTAGTGGTTAGGTGTTGGCATGGAATTCCAATGTCTAGTGTCTAAATGTTTATATTACCATGATAGATCATATTTATCAAATCATATAGAAATTGTGCTAAGTCCCCCCTAGGATTTTTTAATGTTGTGTTAATAAAAAAAATCCCGCAAATAGGTTATTTTAATTGTAAAAGTAAAAAAAGTCATAAAAGTGGCATTAGGTGTTGTCGTATGCCATGTTTGTGCTCGTTTTCTAATCCATATCACCCCCTGAACCCTTATCCCCCTTTTGTTGAGTCAAAAAAGTGATTTTTATAACTCAAAAATGAGTTTTACTCGCAAAAGGAGAAAAATACATGAAAAAATTAAATAAAAATCAGCAAGCTATTTATAGGAAAACATATCGGAGACATGTTTTCCCTTTGTCTGGAGTCCAATACTAAGAGGTAGAGTCCTTCCTTGAGTTAGGAGAAGTTAATGGGTAATGTGGCTAAGCAAGATAATCCCTATGCTACCACTCGACCTCCCTTTGGCTAGTTGGTGGATTCAGAGAGAGGGGCGTCAATCCTAATGGGAGAGACTCACCCTCTCCACCTACTCCTCCCTTCTCTCGAGTATTATCTCCAGTTGAGTAGACAAGTAACTCTAGTGAGTAGAGAGGTGTCCAAGTGGACTCCCTCCTCCACTCCCACACATCCTCACTCAACCCATGCACAGTTCTCCTTAGCTCATGCACATTTCCTTGGAGTTGTCACCTAGTTTTCTATAAAAGCAAGTCAACCCCTCCCTTTGTAGATAATTGGAGTCGAACTATGCTTCATGTAATCATTTTGTAAAATATTTGATGTTGTTTGGAATATAAGAGACTTTGGAGGTCGAATCATTGGTGTTTGGTGCTCATGTGTGGATGGATGTCATGCTAATTTGAGGTGATGTTGTTTCAATACTTGAATATGTTTATTGTTATTATTGGCTAATGGTAAGGGTATTTCTACCTATTTAGAAAGGATTATTAAGATTGTTTTCATGCTAATCCTTTTTCTTATTTACATTTGAAGTTTAGATTCCATGTGTTGTTTTTGTTTAAACTAATATGCAACTTGAGTTTCTTGTGTAGGTAACACCAAATTTTAACAGTTATTTGCAAGTCTTTGTGAAGTATACAGGATCTAAACCTTGGAGAAGTAGGAGAGATGGTTTTCATCTATTGCTTGTCCAAGAAATCATTGAAGACATTCTTCCCTCTTCCTCACATCAAAGGGACCCCATTGCCCAAAGGAGTTCCAAGCTCAAGCGAAGGCTCTCTCATTCACAAAAAAAAACTTTCATCCCCTTTATTTTGGTTACCTTTTATACATGCAATTGCTAGATCTAATCTAAGTTTCAAAGATAAATATCTAAATTATTCTAGCCTTGCATGCAGTAGCACTTAGATCTAGTTTTACTTTTCAAATATCTAGAGGATAGATCTAAACAATTTTTCACTTTTGCAAGCTCTTTATATAGAAATTTTTAGGCATAAAGTGAGTTTGTTTTCATTTGTTAAATATTGCTAGTTAGTAGTTTCTCGCTTGCTGTTTTAGGACAACAAACAGAAACAACTAAAAGAGCCTAAATTAGTTTCATTAAGTTGTCAAAAAAACCCCTAAAAATTTCCCTTTTTGCATAAGAAAATTTCAGAAAAATTTAGCTTAGGTTTTCCCTCTTTCAAATCATTTTCTTAAAGTGATTTTGAGCATATTCTAATAAATTTGTTTGCTAGTTTTTAGTAGGTCCATGATAAAACAAGGGGATACTCTGGCGAATTTTGGGTTAAACTAAAGAAAATTGAACCTAAGAGTGAACCTTTGAAGACCAAGACCAATAAGGATCCAAAAATCACTAAAAAGGAAGAAAAAGAGAACAAGGTTCTCATTGTAATAGGAAGCAATAAAAGTGGGCCTCATAGTGCCCAGTTTCTTCTCCCCCTTTGGGGGATTGGTGTGGTTGCATGTGGTTGATGTCTTTGGTTTCTTTTACTTTAATGCTCTCATACTATCTAAAGATAAGCTAAAAAAAATAAAAAAATCGATCTATCTTAATCACAACAACACATAGATTAGTTTCCTTTTGCAATATTTCATTTTCAGTTTTGCATTTCAAGTTGGAAAATAAACCAATCCCCTCAGATCCTCTGCAAAGAGGTTGGTCAGTGTGGATTTAGTAATTAGCACAACATTTTATTTTCTTCAATTTATTTCATGCAATTTGATTTTTGTTTAAAAAAAACCTTCCCCTCAGTTCCCCAGTGTATTCTTTGAACCCTTGCAAACCTAGATCGATCTTGGGAACTCATCAGAACTGGTGTTGGTCAGTGCGGAGTAGTTTTTTTAATAGGAAAATATCAAAATATGTTATCTCAATGTGAGGGAAACTGCATGAAGGGAGTGTGTGAAGTTAGATGGGAACTTTGAGATCTAGGTTCTCCCCGTGTTGGACCTCCAACACCTTCATTGAAATTGTTAGTGAAGCATTTGGGGCTTCAACAAGTTCTCCGTATATTTCCAACCAAAGAGATAGCCTATGGAGAGGCCACACATTAATTTAGTTGGTTCTCAAGCACTTTCACTTTCAAGAAAAATAAAATTTATCTCATTACGTGAACCTTAAAACTTTCAAAGGCAATATCACAAAGCAAGTGTTTCATTCAGCAGCCCATGATCTCATTAAGGCACTGGTCTCATTATTTACACATATCTTTGCTTCATGTGCAAGAGCTTATTTTCATTCATTGTATTTGGGAATATCTAATTAGCTTGTGGTTTATTACTTGCAAATAATTTGTATCCTTTATCACGTTTTGTGCAAGTATCTTATGTATTGGATATCTCTTTTCATCAATATTTTATCTTATGAATGAATGAATGAATATCATATGCTACTAGTGTAAGCTTTGCTTTGATATACTTGTGTTTACTTAAAAACTCCTATATTTACTTTTGTACTTAGACTAGCTTTCAAGCCTTAGTATTTTTGTTAGGGCCTACCCCCCTCGACTTCGCTAGAAGTTTGGCTAGATAAAGGAGTAAAGGGTCAGGTGACATCACCTTGACTCGAGACTTATCCCCAAGGACACACCGAGTGGATTGAAGATTTCTTCCACGTCACCCAGGTGTGTATAAAGACGACACCATTTTTTGTGGTCGTTGCTGGGGAAAATTTTCCATGCTAGATATATATTTGGAAAAATTAGAGCCACTTTGTTTTCTTTCCTAAAACAAAAAACAAAACTACTAATAAAGTGTGTCTAAATATTGCTTTTTTGCTTGCTAACTTACTAGTTTATCATAGGCTTTGTTGAATAAATTTTGCTCATCTTCTAACATATTTTTTGCAGGCTGTCCAAAAGTAATTTGGGGCATTTTAATCCACATTAAATTACTTCTTTTTCAGGTTTAGTGAACAAATAAGGGGAAACACTACCCATTTTCAAGGAATCAGACCTTCCGAGACCAACTGATGCACCTAACCTTTCTTCTAAATCATTCTTTTCTATGATATTGTAAGTTTGATGGTCCCCCACTAATAAAAGGGCCACACACATTCTTCAAAAATCATTGTAATATCAAAGAAATAAGTGGGATACTTAGCACTCACCTCAATCCCCCTACCACGGGAGGAGTTTTCTCTGTGTCCCATTTTCATGGTGTGTTTCATGTGTTTTTTCATTTCACTACTCTAAAAAGATAAAAACAACAATAAAATCAATGATAAACACTACACAAACAATCCTAGATTAGATTTTTGTTTTATGAAAAGTAATTTTTAATTGTTAGATTAGTTTCCTTTTGTTGCAATCTTTCAATTTCAGTTTTGCATTTCAATTTTGGAAAATAAACCCGTCCCATCAGCTCCTCTGCAAAGAGGCTGGACAATGTGGACAATAGTAATTAAAAAAATATTTACTTTTATGCAATTTCAAGTTGGAAAATAAACCAATCCCCTCAACTCCTATGCAAAGAGGTTGGTCAACGTGGATTTAGTAATTATCACAACATTTCATTTTCTGCAATTTGTTTCATGCAATTTTATTTTATTGTTTAAAATAAACCTTCCCCTCAGCTCCCCGATGTATGCTATGAACCCTTGCGATCCTAGCTCGATCTTGGGAACTCATCAGAATCGAGGCTGGTAGGTGTGGAGTAGTTTTAATAGGAAAATCTCAATATGTGTTATCTCAATGTTAGGGAAACCTCATGAAGGGAGTGTGTGAAGTCAGACGGGAACTTTGAGATCTAGGATCTCCCCGTGTTGGACCTCTGACACCTTCATTGAACTTGTTGGTGAAGCCTTTGGGGCTTCAACAAGTTCTCCGCATATTTCCAACCAAAGAGATAGCCTCTGGATAGGCCACGCATTAGTTTAGTTTATTTCAAGCATTTCAAGAAATTTCATAAAATAAATTTACATTAACCGACCTTTAAAATTTTAAAAGGCAATACCCACAAGGTACATCACACCTTCAACAACAATTTACATTATCTCATTGTCACTGGTCTCATCTTTTCACATTTCTAAGAAGCCATTTGCTTCAAAATTTCCATTTTGCAAAATAACTCTTTATTTCATTTGAAGTATCTCTAAATTCTCATGGTTATTTCACTTGCAGGCACCAGTATCCTTCAAATATATCTTATGCAAGTATTTCCTTATTTAATATCTCTTCATGAGTCTTTTACTTCAATGAATGTATGAATGATATATGCTACTAGTGATTGATTTAATTTTGTTGTAATTGTCTTTACTACAATAAACTCTTAGATTTATTTTTTTGTACTTAGACTAGTTTCAATCCTTAGTATTTTGTTAGGAACTACTCCCCTTGGTTTCGCTAAGAGTTGGCCTAGACGAAGGAGTCGAGGATCAGGTGACAACACCTTGACTCAAGACTTTCCCCCAAGGACACACCAAGTGGATTGAAGATTTATTCCATGCCACCTAGGTGTGTATAAAGGTGGCAACAAGAACTTTAAAGGAGAACATTCAACATGAGGTGTGTCTCTTTGAGCCTAAATCCCTAGAGAAATCTTTCAGTATGGAAAGGAAAGTGGAAAAAAAAATATGGATACTAGAATGGTGGCCACTTACAACTATAGAGAGCACCATGTCCCCTCTCCTAAATTGACAAGGTTTAAACGTCAACAAATGGATGAAACAAGAGAAAAGGAACTATGTTTCAATTGTGATAGCAAGTACATTAAAGGACATAAATGTAGTGAGAAGAAAGTATTCTACATTGACTATGAAGAGGAAGAAGATCAAGAATTGGAACCATCACAAGAGATAGATCTAGAAGAGACTACTCCAACGATATATTTTTATGCATTGGTTGACATTAGTACTCCAAAAACCCTCAAGATACAATGATACATAAAAAAAGAAAGTGTTGATTGATTTTGGTAGTACCCATAACTTCATCAATTACAAATTAGCAGCAGATCTCAATTGCTTTGTCTTTATAGCACCAGAGTTTCAAGTAATGATTGCAGATGGAGGTACTATAAATTGATATGGGAAGTGTCATAGTATTAAGCTCAATATGGGGGAGTATTTATTGGATAGTCCCATGATTTCCATCCAAGTGGGCAGTGTTGATATTGTATTAGGGGTCCAATGGTTACAATCATTGGGAACAATAGCCTTTAATTTTCAAGATATTTTCATGAGATTTTCCATGGAAGGGAAGGAAATTGAGCTTAGAGGTATCCAAGGGAAACCCTCTTAGGTGATAAGTTTTAATAGCATGAAAAAATTACTCAAAAAGGGACACCATGGTGTAGTTTCACAATTGTTCTCAATAGATGTTCAAACATCTATATCCTCTGCTCCAGTGGATCTCCAAATAGTTATTAACAATGATTCCAAGGTATCTGGAGAGATGCATAAGGGTCTTCCACTTGCTCGAGTTCATGACCATGCTATTCATTTGCAAATAGGAAGTGTACCACCTGACATTAGGCCTTAGAGGTATCCATATGCACAAAATAGTGAGATTGAGCGTATGATCGAAGAAATGTTAGATGCAAACATCATTCAACCTATCGAAATTTATTTCTCTTCACTAGTAGTTATGGTTATGAAGAAGGATGGTTCATGGCCTATGTGTCTATATTATAGACGACTCAACAAAATGACCATCAAAGATAAGTTTCCTATTCATGTCATTGATGAATTGTTAGATGAATTTCACAGAGAAATTTTCTTTACTAAGTTGGATCTTTGGTCAGGATATCATCAAATTAGAATGAGGTAGGAAGACATTCCCAAAACAACCTTTAGAACACATGAAGGTCACTATGAGTTTTTGGTTATGCCATTTGGACTTACTAATGCACCTTCAACATTTCAAATCTCGATGAATTCTATTTTAAAACCCTTGCTTAGAAAATTTGTGTTAGTATTTTTTGATGACATACTATTATACAACAAATATTGGGAAGAGCATGTACAACATGTTGAGAGAGGATTACAACTTTTGGAAGAGAAACAACTTTGTGCAAATCCTTCCAAGTGTGCCTTTGGGGTTCAAGAAGTGGAATATTTGGGTCATATTGTATCTCATGAAGGTGTAAAAGTAGACCCTAACAAAATTAAAGCGACAAGGGAATGGCCAATTACCAAAACCTTGAAGAAACTTAGAGGATTCTTATGATTGACCAACTATTACCGCAATTTTTCAAGAACTATGGTCAAATAGTAGCACCCCTAACAACATTATTAAAGAAAGAAGAATTTTCTTGGACTCAAAAAGCAACCAAATCTTTTGAAAAACTTAAGGAGGCTATGTGTACAACTCTTGTCCTAGCCACACCTGACTTTACAAAAACATTTATTGTGGAGTTTGATGCTTCAGGCCATGGCATTGATGCAATTTTAATGCAAGAAGGAAGGCCCATTTCCTTTGAAAGCATTCAAATTAAAGGAAAAAACTTATTGAGACCCATTTATGAAAACAAAATGTTGGCCATACTATAGGTAGTTAATAAATGGTTCACTTACCTAATAGGAAGACACTTCAAAGTAAAAATAGATCATGATAGTTTGAAGTACTTATTGGAGAAATGATTATCTTTAGAAGAGTGACAAAAATGGGTTACAAAGATGTTAATTTATGACTTTGAAATTATATACAAAAAATGAAAACATAATATTGTGGCAGATGCCCTTTCAAGGAAAGAAGAAAAAACAGAAGGTTCACTATGTGCTATTTCTATTCTGCAATATGATTGGGTGGAAGAAGCAAGGATATAATGAAAGCAAGCTCAAGGAGTATGCAATATCATTTAAAATGTTAAGAACCAAATATCAATATAGCATAGAAAAACCTCAGAATAAGTACTCAACGCCTTGAAGAAGAGATAATTTTAGATAATAACCCTCTTCAAGGGGGAAAACTCCTTTTACCCCACATAAATGTTCAAGTACAAGATGATTTCAACTGAAAATGTCTCCTTGGTATATATAGGAGACTAGGAGATATAATTACAACTAATGGAATAAAGCCGACATAAATAAAATAACATTACTAATGTAATATGCCCCAATTAAGGGGTAATGAGCCAATATTAGGGCTTAACATGCCCCTCACCTTGAGACAAGTGTTGTCCACAATGCTTGAGTAAATTTGGATGATTCTGTATAAAAGACTCATCTTCCTAAGTGGAATCTTCAGCTGGTAGTTTCCTCCATTTAATGAGATACTCTGAAATGAATCTATTACTCAGCTGGCGAATTCTTGTGTTAGTGATGGCTTCAGGATCCAATATGATTTTTCCTTCCTCGTCAAGTTCTGGAAATATAGTTTGAATTGGGATCTTGTTGCCTATAACCTTCTTTAAGCATGAAACATGGAAAATTGGGTGTACTCGTGAAGATGCAGGCAACTCCAATTTGTATGCCATAGTACCAATCTTTTGCAACACCTT